>PPHU02000026.1:0-192108 GCA_003705185.2 Ambrosiozyma ambrosiae | reverse complement strand
ATAAATCCAATGAGATAAATAACAGAGGCTAGAATCATAATTAATAGGTGAGTAAAAAGAGAGAAAAATCAATTGAGTAAAGTATCTAGACCAGTATTACACTACACATTAAGATCAAAGTTAAGACTAAAAATCCAGGCACAGTTGGCCCATTTATGATTATTTCACAAACTAATTTTTTTTGTGTTCGAGATTATAATTTAGTTTGTTGAAGTGGTCAATCTGAAGGTTCCTTTAGTTCATTTTCCTTGAGTGTTATAATTAGCAATTAAAAAAAAGAGGCAAAGCAAATAAATTTAAGCGATCGGGGAGTGGACAAACATCCGCCGCAAATCCGCTCAAAATTTATTACATACATATTGGAACATTACACAACTAGATCTAGACATTTATAAAATTATATATTCATAGTCAGAAATTAATATTACGATATGTATATTATCTATAAATATTTCCAGTTTCCCTTTTATTTTCTGTTCTTCTTGTACTTATACCCACATTTTTTTTTAATTTTTGGTTGAGCTCTAATTCCATTTTTAACCTTATCCGACATTTACTCTACTTTATCCAGTCAGTCTTTAGTTTTTACTTCAAGATCTTAATTTGAATTTATAAAGTTTCTCCTTAGGTACTATACAATATAAGCACTATTCTATGTCCCAATCAATTTATTATAATCCTGAGTTTAACTTAGGCTCTTCAAAATCATCAAATCAAATTCCAAACAACATCAACAATTATAGCAACAGTTATAGCAACAATTATAGCAACAGCAGTAACAGTAACAACTCTACCGCTCCTTTTTTGAATAAAAATGATTCTTTCTTGGTGCAGCCTCCTCCTGCTTCAATACGTGAGTCAGATGGTACTACTTTTTCGAGTAAATCTCCAAATAATGTCGTCAGAGTCACTTCTAGTGACTCCACAATCTTAAGTTTTCATAATGGTCGAGGTTTCTTATTCAATATTGAAGGTTCTTCAGAGTCGGAATTTGATTCAATTACTGGTTTCGCTAAAAACATAGATGAGAATGATTTCAGTGATCTGGAATCTCTGTTAAATGAGCAGCCTACTGAAAGCAATAATCTAAACAATTTGAATGTATTGAACTCTCCAAACTTAAGCAGCAATGACAAGTCTATTTTTACAAATGATATGAAACAAGAATATGGCAATAACTACTTGTCTTTCCCAAATCCAATTTCTGAATCTCATTTCCCAGAAAGACCCGTCAACAATTCTAGAACTTTAAGCGCCAACAGCTTACGTACCCTTCGAATCATTCAAAATACTCCAGGTGATTTCATTAATGGTGACTACTCAGATGATGCTTCTTCATATATTTCTTCAAAAAGTGAACACTTAGCTCCTGCTGATCCAGACTGTGATTCTCCGTCAATAAGCCGATTTTCTTCAAACTCTTCTCGTCACTCTTCCCGTCACTCTTCGGTGCACCTATCTGATGAGGAAATCACACATATACTAACATCTTCAAGAAGCAACTTTCATTCACATTCACGTAATGGTTCAATCTCATCGCTTGAATTCAATGGTGCTATTAAGCAATTCTCCTGTTTAAAATGCTCTTCTTCTTTTACCAGAAAGTCGAGATTAAATGAACACATCAGAAAAATCCATGAAGGAAAGAGAAAAACATACAGATGTGATATATGCCCAAAGATCTTGTCGTCTAGAGAAAATTTGAACAGACATAAGGTTATTCATACTGACAGATATATGTGTCCAAACTGTGGTAAAAAGCATGATAGAAGTGATAGATTCCATAGACATGTGCTTAAATGTAAAGCCAAATCTGCTGCTCATTCAGCTATAGCTGCTCTTAATTCCGCTTCTGCTACTTCTACTGCTACTAGCATGGATGTTTGTCCTTATCCTTCTTAAATTTTGATTTCTAAGTTTTCCTATATCTGTATCATTGCTCTGTCTTTGCTTTCTCATTTGTTGCCTTCACTCTACCCATATGACTTATTTATGCTATATGAATAGGTGCTATTTACCCATTTTACTTTTAGCTTGCTTTTCCGTTTTTTCTGGTGTTATTTTACATTTTGTATTTTTTTCTTCATCCCCAACTGGTCCACTCATTACTAATTTTTTGCATGTTTATTTGTTTTTATATTGCATTGATCTTTCATAACACAACCTATGCATTTTTTTCTCTTACAGTACTTTATGTTTTCATGTCCTCATCTTTAATTTGATTTCCATTCGTCTCAACTATTCTCTTTTGGCATTTTAGTTTACTTCTTACTGTCCTCTATATTGTATATGTATGCTTGTATATTTTTTGTTGTCTCTTATTGACTCAGTTACTGTTTACTAGATTATGTTGCATTATAACAGAGTTTTCTTTCTCATATTGCATTTTTTAAAAAAATATGCATACACACGATTCAACTCTACTCTTTTGTTCTATACTAGAATAAACAATAACTTTTCCAAATAATATTTTAAAGGAATAACTATAATTCTGTTAGCAATAGTTTTACCTGGCCTTACATCTTCTCTATTTTTTTATTAAGAGCTCATTCTAGCTACAAAAAAAAACATTCATCTTTTGGCAACTTGATTAATTTGGCTGAGCTTTTTGTGTTAGTGTGGTCTATGAGCAGGAGACTCGACTAGGTAGCCAACAAAAACTTCGAAATTACCTAGTATATGTTTCATTCATTCAAATCTTTTCTCTTCGTCTAACTATATGCTGTGATGTAATCATATACTGTCAAGTCAATCAATTGAGCTTATAAGTTATAATTAGCTCAGCTATTCACAAAGCAGTTTTAACAGGGTTCTCATGTTTGATCATACTGACTAGATAAACCTGCTATGCTAACTGAGCTTTTAAGTCTTTATGGTGAAATTTCCACAAAAACTTCAATAGATACTCTTTGAACAATAATTTAACTTGTATCTGTGGAACAACTGAATTCAATTTAATGAATGTTGAATTTTCTCTAAACTATGGAAAATTGAACTTGAAAAATGAAAGGGTATCTGTCTTTCAGTAATTCTATCTATATTTAGCATATCAAAAAGTGTATTTCTTCTAAAATAACTAATCTGAAAAGGGATTAAAGTTTCTTTTTTTTTATCGCAGGACGCTCCATGCGAGGCAAAAACTGTTGAAGTGGCTGAGGTAAAGTGTATTTGGATCTGTGGAGTGCACCATCAGATTATCCAAAATACGAGGTTTGTGTGTCTATTACTTACCTTGAAATAATTTTTCAATCCTTTTTTTTCTCTAAAAATGTTGCATCAACTTCAATAAAACTTTAAATAACTATTACAAGAATCGTATTATATATGACACTGTTTTAACTCAATAATAATGAACTAAAAATCAATGCAAATGCAAATGAATTTAACTTATTAACGTTGACGTCAATAGTTCGAGTTTTTCTCTTTCCCCCCCTCCCTTAATGATCTTACCATTAGTGTCAGTCAGTCGCTCACTCTCAAACGAAGTCAATTTTGAAATCGCCCATTTCAAAAAAACAAAAGATGCAAGTGACAAGATAATTTTCTTATCCTTTGGAATTACTTATCTTAATTATCTGAAAAAATACCTTTATAGATATTATCTATCTGGTTGAAATTGTATACTATAGAATGACAAGTTCAAGTCTTTTTTTAACAAACAAAATAATTTCCCTATTACATTTAACCAAGCAAGTATAGAATAGGGCTAGATTTAGACATCACAGGTGAATTTCAAATTTTGTCTCCAATCAAGATATTAATGCGGTAATCATCAAGGAGCCATAAATAATTAAATAATTAAATAATTAAATAATTAAATAATTAAATATGGAGAAGCTAGAATACTTCTATCATACAGAAAATATAATTACAGTTTGTGCGCCACAATCATATCATATTTCGTAATGTAAATAGATGTGAGCGATAACCGAAAAACGCAGGATATATAAGATCCATGGATTATGACATCATCTCTTTTCTCCATCAGGAGTTTACCGATAAAAATGGATCAATTGTATTTAAATTGATAAAGCTGAAATTATTAGAAACATTTTCTTCCAGTCTAGAATCGAACACTTCCATATTCTCGACTTTCAGTTCAGTTCAGTTCAGTTCAGTTTACTTGTAATAAATAATTCTTAATTAACAGAAGTTGTATAAACATAGAAAAAATACAAAATAGTTTACTTCAATTCAGTGAGTTGATTTTAGCAAGGCTGTGTACATGGAAAATCAAAATTAGTCTTTATTTATTTAATTGATGCATCATCATGCAACAACAATTGGATCTGGTGGTGAGCCATGACATCATTTTGAAGAAATATTTTTTACGACATTCTGAGATACTGAGATTCTGAGATTCTGTTCTCATATTATTAATAACATTTTGTAAATTGGTCTTTTCTATCACCATCTCAATAGTTTTTTTCTGTTCATGAAAAATTTTCTATTTTAAGAAATAAATTCGAATATGGGTCTAAAACTCTCGACACCTATAGGTATACAAAAAAATACTTCTAAATCTATCAATTATAACAGTATATTACCTTTAACTAGTTTAACTTGTGTAAATTTAAATAAAGGATCGGGCCTTGTGTACTTGTATTTTAAGTGAAGATGATTAACTAAAGTTAGTATAATGGAAATATCATCGGCAACTTAGTCATAGTAGAAAAACTAAATAAGCTGCAGTAGGCAAGATCTTAGATCGGTTTCTTGGTCGCGCATTTAAACCTTGGACGCTGCATTTTACTAGACTCATGCTGCTAGGCTAGAACTTGTCGAGCGATGAGCAAGATTGATATTTCTCGGTGATATTGTAACCTAATTAATCCAACAACATTTATTCTGCTGTATTTTTTTTGTTTTTGTTTACCTGAATAAAAGCAAAAGCTCGGTGATCTACATGAGACTTCAACATAACAATAAGTCAAACCCTTATGAATCTATACCTGCTCCTCACTCACAGTTAAATAATTTCCAAGAATTTTTATATTTCACTACACAACAATTTCTGCAAGGTAGACCATTTGGTCGTCAAATATGTGAAAAGGTTTACTATGATGCTCTTCAAGGAAATCTACTTGGGAATAGATCAAATGCTAGATTTTAAAAAAAAGTTTATCTACATTGGAGGAATAAAAATTTTCTAGTGGTTTAAGGTTATTTACCAACTTTTATAGATATTAGATGTTATAATTATGATATATTTGCATGGAAATTTTAACAAAGATCTTTTATAAATACAAAACAAGTCATCAAAAATAGTGACAAGGAAATTGTAAACTGATTGATGGGATATATCCGAGGCAAAGCAAATGAGAGAACACTACATTATATTGTAGATTTGTGGGATCTTTCCAAACGTTAAAACTACATGAATCATTCAAAAATAAAGAAGAATAATAAAAACAGCTGTGGATCATTTTTTATAATCAAAATTTTTTTAATCTTTGGCAGTCGAGTTTAACCAGAGTTACTTTCAAGGGATGATGGGATGTGGCAAGAGAGACAACTAACAAAAAGTATAAAAACAGATAATTAAAATACATTTAATAAAAAACCCCTTGAACCCCTTGAACCCTGACTGAATTAATAATTAAATTTATAAATATGAATTTATAGGATATACATGCGATAACCAAGTTGACGTATAAGGATCGAACTGTCTATAATTTCAAACTCATTACGTTGGACCTATGAGAATACCCTAACTAGTGTCTTTTATACTAATTTTGTTCACTGGCATGTCGGCCCCTGAATTTAAGGTACAGTAAAAAGTTACAAAATATTGTAATTAACTCATAAAGTAATAGAACCGGAGTTATAATTAAAATAGGGAGAAAGGCCGAATTTAATTTCTAGAAAATCTTAAAAGATTTTAGATTTGATGATTACGTATTTCTAAGATATATATTGCCGATTGAATTAAATTTAAATTACAAAGTTATTATCAAAATATGAACGGCACCATCGAAAGAAGGTTAATCAAAATTGTAGATGTTTCTTGCTATAGTGAAAGCATTGATCGTTTGTTCCAGAAAACTGGGCTGTCAGCTTTGCCAGATTTAAATCTGAGGTTGTGTTATGTAGATGATATTTCCGAATTGGGGTAAAAGGCCGAATTATAGAGTGGCGCATTTAGTGATGCTCCATAGTATAGCAGCAATATATCTCGAAATCAGGGAATTGAAAACGGATGGCCATGTTATGCTGATAGTTTTTATTTGCACAACCACTTTTTCTTAGTCCGAAACAAACGGAGAAGCCTTTTTTTGCTATCATGCTAAATATGACTCTTTGATTTTGGTACTTCATTGCCCCCGACTGAAGTTGAATGTGTATTCTCAGTTTCCTTCACTTCTTTTGTGGATTTTTAGTATATAAGTATCTAGACTTTTCCCACTTTTGATATATACTCTGATCTTCTCACTTGGTATGGCATTTCTATTTTCACCTTTCTACCATATATTAATACTTTAACAGTGCTTGCTTCTAATTTTACAATTATTTCTTTGAAGTATCTCTACCATCAACAATATTAGATCTTGTCTTAACTTGGTATAAATATTATTAGAGGATCTATATCATTGATATCATCTCATCGCTTATACTGCCTTGCTCAATTTCATCAATATCCTTTGAAATAGAAATAAATCATAAAAAAAGGTTATGCCTTCGACCAGCAATTACGGTTACAATTTTTACTTTAACTCAGTGTTTGAAAATTCTTTATTAAATTTACCTGCTTCTGATTACAATACTTATAACCAACCTCAAAAACAACAAGATACTTTTGAATCCTTTATGTGCGAGGACTATTATTCAAGTGATGATGCTCAAAATGAAGTTTTTCAAAATGATCAATATCAAGCACTTCCGGTAGATTTATATACCTACTCAGCTCAAAATATTAACAAGACATATTCTCTTTTCTCTTTTGGTAACTCTTATATAGATCCTATAATTCCTAACCACCAGCCAATGACCCCTCAACCTCAACAATATCAATATTCACCTTCTTCACCTTACAAGCAGCAACAACAGCAAAGTGTTGTCTCTAGCCCGTTAGGTTATGCTGATTATCCTGGTTATACTACTCGATCATCATATCAAACTCAAAACTTCCATATGGGTGATGATTTTCAACGTTCAGATTTACAATATGATGTCCCTGGTAGTACTGTTGCTATATCATCCGGAAATACTCGTGATAGAAGTTCTGATGAAACTGAATCGCTTTCGAGTGGTTCATCAGATGGTCACAAAACTAGATATAAACGCGGTAGTTCATCATCTTCTAATAAGAGACATCAACAATCCTCTGAGCATCAACATTCCATCCCATCATTAAAGCACATTTCTTCTACTACATCTGTCATATCGTCTTCTACTACTGCATATCCTCCGACTTTCGGAAATATTAGCCGTACTAATTCACTTTTTTCATCAACTACAACATTCAATTCAGGTTATCCTGGCACCCCTATCAGAAGACCTAGAAGAAAAAATGCTGATCTAACTGAAGCTGATAAACCTTTCAAATGTGACTATCCAGGTTGTGGTAATTCATATACTAGAAACGATAGATTAAGGAAGCATAAATATGATAAACATTCGCCAAATAAGCCAGTTTATAGATGTAATGAATGTGGTAAGTCATATACTACTGATGATGATTTGAAGAGACATCAATTCAAACATACGGATATTTTCCAATGCCCTAAATGTTTAGCCAGACATGACAGAAAAGAAAGATTAAAAACACATATGAAGAAATGTAAAGGGAAGAAGAGGTGATCCGTTACATTGATAGTTATTCCGTATTTACACTTTACTTATTAAAATATTGAAGTTTTCAGATATGATAAAGTTTATCAAAAAGAAAAAAAAGAGACAGGGAGAGAGAGATTTGTTCACCCCTCTTAGTTTTACTATATCAATTTTGTTTTCTTGGTTCTATTTGTATTTTAAATTATTCAGTGCTTTTATATATTACAAGTTTTTGCATCAACATATATCATTCGCCTATTACGTCCGTTTTTTTTTGATTATTTTAAACTTTTCTGTATCCGCTTAAGATTTATATAAGTTTTTGTTTTCTTTACCATTATTACTATTTTTTGTTTAGTGATAGATAGATTTTAAAATGATTTTTTTAGAGATTGGATTATTTAGTTGCATTTTTAGTCTTGTTTCATTTTTACCGAAGTCTCCTCCTTTCGTTCTCACAATGAAACATTATTTGTTTTGAAATATTACTAGTCTTTTTGCTTTTTATATTAGTAGATGTATATTTAGTCTGATGATCATACCTAAATCATCCCTTGAATTAGTTTGATTGTTTACCATTTATAAATCAAGATATGTATTAACTGAGATCTGCCGCTTATTTTAAGGGACGACTTCTTCAGAATAGCCACCTTTGCCCCTCCATTCACCGCCACACAATGTCCTCCTGGTTTCCTCTAAAAATGGAACCATAGAAAAGAGAATTTCGAATCGGGCGAAAGCGAACTAATCCAAACTCATCTAAATTTAAATATCAAATGGTGTTCACCATTCAATCCAGGATTCCCATAACATCTCTTTAAAGAAACTATATCAAGCACCAACAATTAATACATATATTCTGACAAACTCTATATCCATAATATCGTTGATACTTATCTCACTATCACGCTTGAATACCTCAACTTTACGTGTTTTCTACGACCTATTTTTCACATAAAAAGAAAACTAACTTCAAATCAACAATAGAAATTTCATAACAACGATTCTACTACATCAGAACCCCTTTAATAACATGAATGGTTCAGCTTTCATGCTAGCAGATGACTATGCTACTCCATTTAGTGCTGATGTACAGGCCGGATCTGCCAATATTCCGACCTCACTCGATGAATATGATGATCATAGTTCTACCATCACAAGGGCTGGCTTAAGACAAACAAACTTATCTGATCAACTTCAGCAAGCTGGAAGAAAGAAGGCTAATAGATTCACAGTGATGGGGCTCCCAAATGGTTCTCTGAATAGCAGTAGTGCTAGCATATACAGTGCTAGTACTTCGAATTATGCTTCCTCTGTTTATCGTCCAGACAAACCTATGCAAAACCATGCGCTTCCTCAGACCAGAATGAATATGATTTCCAATGGATCACGAGCTTCCCTGGTCAGCAATAATAATGGTATACCTCATGCAAATGGTAAAATGATGTATCCCCCTTATCATAATATGCATCAGAGTAGAAACTTGAATGGCTCTAACCCAAATTTTTCTAACGGACCTGCTCAGCAACAAAGTGGTTATCAGAATCCACAACAACATAATCGACAGTACAGACAAAATTCTGGTCATGGACCAAATAATCATTTACCACCTCGACAGGATTGTTTCCATCCGGAACAATTTTACCAAAAGCCAACCCAACCTCATCCTCCTTTCACTCCAAACCATCAAAATGGTCCATCTAATGTTGTTACACCTTCAAGGTCAACTTCTAGAGAGTTAAACTTTTTACCTAGTCAGCCGATCTCATCACCTGGGATAAGAAATTCATCCACCATGGACTCTAATTCTCCAACAGAATTGCAAAGAAAACAATCTGCTAGATTATCTATAAATTCAGCACTGTCTTTTTTGCATATGCCAAATCCGAATGGTGATAATATTAAAGCAGATGAAATTGATGAAGAGACGAGTGAATCGTCAAGTGAAGATGAAAATACTACAAGATTAGAGGATGAAAATGAAGCCTTAAGAAAAAAATTACACGAGTTAGAAACTAAACAAAAACTTTTAAATGATGTTGAAGTTAGAAACACCGAATTAGTTAGAAAATTGAGAAATTCTGAAGATGAAAATGATCAATTAAAGAAAGAATTAGATGGCATCAAAAGCGCCAGAAATAGTGCTAATGATGATTTACATTCAAAAATCTCTCAAATGGAAGAAAATTATGATGAAGCAATATCAAGTTATACTTTATTAGAGCATCATAATGACAAATTGAATGATTATTTAGATAAATTAAAGGACAAAAATGTTGAATTGTCCGCTGAAGTTAAAATATTACAACAAAAATTGGGTATTACAAATGAAACTAATGAAAAATTGGCAGCATCATTTAAAGAATTCATTCAAAAGATCCCAGATAATGTGAAATCTGACGATAGTTTAAAGGATGTCGATGTTTCTACTTTTCCTAAAGAAATCCAAGAAATTTATGAATCCACCATGAACAGCACTCAATTAGCCGACACAATTAAAAAAGTTAAGAAGTATGACCAAGATGGCATGATTAATTCAAATGAGCAACTGCTACAATTATTTAGAGATGAGGTTAAAGTATTAAGCACTAAAGTGCAAAAGCTGGAACAATCAAAATCACAAATTGAAAGATCGTTAAGAGAACAACTATTAAAAGAAAGATCTACTATTAAGAAAATGTCAATGCATAGATCATACAGTGATCAAATATCTAAAATATCTCTAAATAGAACATATTCTAATTCTCCTCCAATAACACCTCCTAGCTCGGCTACTTCGTTTTTATTTAATGAAAGACGCTCTGTTAGTTCAGGTAATTCCGTAGGCAATTCCATGAGATTAATCGATGTTGTTGAGCCAAAGTTCAGTATAAAAAGAGAAGAAGATTAGATTGTGTTTTTTTCCTTCTCTCTAATTTTCCATCTAAAATTAATAATCAGTTTTCAAGATTGTTAAATATTATTATTCATTTCGTTCATTTATTGTTCTCTATACCATTGCCATCATTTATTTATATTATATCATATCATAACTGCATGTACATTAAATTATTTACGATTATTATTTTATTACCCTAGATTATGTTTAGTTCTTCAACTTATTTTACCTACCGACACTTTATACACATTTAATCTTTTTCTTGAGAAATTTGTTTTTTAATACAAATAATTATTTTATATTATATAAAAATTGTTTTAAAAATATAAACAAGACCAAATCAAATCGAAGCTGAAATTAAAGTTGAAACCGAAGATTAAACTGAAACAAAAAGATTGTATTTAAAGAAAAAAAGATCAGAACTATATAAAGAGAAGAAATTAACCTAGTTAAAAAAGTTCCTCCCAAGGTTGAGTAAGAGTCAGGCACAGCTTAGTTAGAGCCATTTGGTCCATTCCATAAACTATCTGCTTTTTCTTTGACACCCTTGACTTCAGGCTTGCCCTGGAATTTAACTTCAGCATCCTTGCTTTTAATGTTGGCTTTGATTATACCTTTCACCTTTGTATTTTGCGTGTTTGAGTTCCGCACTATCTATTCTGTTGACAAAATCCTGACCCAATTTCATATCTTCGTTACGAAAATCAGTTTTTATTTATTTATTTGTGGTAGCCTTCTTGAGATTGGCATTTTCAATTTTGTCAGCAACATCTCTACCTAACTTCATATCAGTATTGTGAAAATCAGATTCCATTTGTTCTTTTTTGGGTTTATTATCAGCTTTAGTTTTTTTAACTTTGCTAGAAACATTTTGTTTAACACCAGTAAACTTACTCTTAGCATTTTTAAAAGTATTTGAAGCAGTATCTATTTGGCCAGCTAAACTTTTACCAATTTTCATGTTGATTTCAGCAGCATTATACTTGATACGTTCATTGAAAGTTGATTTAGCTCTGGTAGCTGTAAAACCTGAAGATTTCTTGATTGTAATAATTGATTGCCTTAGCATATTAATACTTATTATAGTTGAAGGATATTGTTTGTAAGGAAGACCAGATATTATGGATTTCTTTCTTCATACTTGAGAAGATATCCGAAAATATTTATACAAATTTAGTAATTTACGATATTTTGCTATTTATGCTGACTGTACTATTGAAGGAAACAACAGTGTTCGCAAAATTTTAGAAGCTTAATAAAGCAATCATTCTATAAATGCTGTGAATTAACTAAATTTCCAGGATCCAAGTTCTAAACTGGAACTCTGACTTCTGGAAATAGTCTTATTTATAATGAAAACAAAGATGACCCTCTTTGTTGTGCTATTTTGACTATACATAATCGTTCGCCGCAGCGGATACCTGCTAAACTGCAAAGACGGCGCTTCTTCCTAAATAACATTTGACAGTGGCTCGATCTGGACATGCAGAGTTTTTTGTATAATTAACATAATTAACACTTCAGACAAACATACCTTTAAAAGCATATATAATTCCATCACCAACCGATTTTAATTCAATCATTCTGTTTTTTCTAAATACTTATAGTTTGCCGATAATTTATCATCAAACTTATAGTAAATCAAGAGGTTGGAAACAAGACTCTTGTGCAATATAATCTACCACTTATCATTTTATCATTTCACTACTTAATCTTTTACAACTTCTTACTTTACTGCAGTTGTCCTTAAGTTTTCCTGGACCTTTCAAATCATATACTTTTAAAAGTATCCAATACAGAAGGACACCTTGTCCTCATAAGGCATAGATATATAACGATGGTTCCAAACAAATTGAAAAGGCCGATGTTCAAATTGAAATTTTGCCTAAAGAGATCTTTGTTATTGATAATATTCATATTTATTCTCTGCTCATTTCAATTTATTCTGAATTATAGTTCATTGACAACAGCGCAAGCTAGATTAAATTCCAAATATACTTCCCAATTAACATCAATATTTCAAAATAAGTATAAACCCACTTCTGACCCTTTAAATAATTATAATGAAGAATCCAAAAAATATTGGCAATATTATGGATATGCAGATTATACAAGTATTATTGATCAAAAATTGTTGGGCAATTTATTAAAAGTCGATGGTGATCAATTTGAAGAATTGAAATTAATTCATCAAGATCTATTGACGAATTTTATGAATGAATCAAACTCTTTATATAAAAATTATGTTCAGTTATTACAAGATTATTATGATAAGGACTCTAATGGTATAGTTTTTGTTTCGGGAACAAAATATTACTGGCTTACGATCATATCAATAAAGTATATACGTACCCAATTGAAAGATGACACCCCAATTGAAATATTTATCCCACACTATAATAAGAGAGATCATTATTGTAATAAAATTAGTATGGTATTCAAAGATGTTTATTGCTCATATTTTGATAAGTATTTGCCAAGGAGGTTAGTGAACTCATTAGAAGGCTACCAATATAAATCATTAGCTTTATTGTTATCAAGATTTACTAATAACTTGTATCTAGATTCTGATAACATCCCGATCATAAAACCAAGTTTATTATTTGAATCTGAAAAATATGAAACCCATGGTATGGTAGTGTGGCCAGATTTTTGGAAACGTTCCACTAACCCTAAATTTTATGATATTGCAGGATTAAAGTCATTTACTGATGTTGTAGCAAGTACACCATCTGTCGAATCTGGTCAAATGTTGATAAACAAGAAGACACACTTGAAGACATTATTGTTGTCATATTACTATAATATATTTGGACCTGACTATTTCTATCCATTGTTTTCACAAGGCTTCCCTGGAGAGGGTGACAAGGAAACATTCTATTTAGCATCAAGAGTCACAGGAGATGGATCCTTTTTACCATCAGGCATAAAAACTAAAATTTGTGGTGTTTTAGATTCTAAAAATTCATTTTCAGGTCAAGCTATATTACAAGTAAACCCATCCGATTTTAAAAAGTATGCGTTTTTCCATTGCAACTATCCTAAATTACAAATCAACAACTTAGACAAGACTTACTATACAGATAAATACACTGGAAGCAAAATAAGAGCATGGCAAGTTATACGGGGTGCAAGAAAAGAAAATGAGAACAACGTTGGATTGACTAGTTTAAAGCAGACGTTGAATTTGGATTTAGAATTAAATATTTGGGAACTGATGTACCAATTAGTTAAGTATGATTTTAAAGGTTTCAGATTGTTTGAGAATATTGGAAATGATGAGATAGGTGATACTATTCAAGATCGTATTAACTTCTTGAAATTTGATTGATAATATAATCACCCTAAGTTTTTATTTCTCTTTTGTTTTTCATTTGTTTTAATAATTGATTTATGAATTCTTATTGTTATTTTCTTATTTATTCCTGATTCGGGACTTGAAAATTTATTTGATTTAATACCTTTCCATTTTTATTTGTTTTTATATAAGATTTTAGTCCATGTGAATATGTATATTCTTTCGTTTCAGTTCTTTTATATGTTGTTATATATCCATTTGTATTCTTTGTATGATAATAAATAATACCAACGCTAGTATTGCGCCATAAAAAATTGTGTCAGGCACATTTTTCTTCATGAAGCAAATAGATTTCCTAGTTACTGTGCATTGGAAACAGTATCAAAACTTCAATTTTTTTAATGTTGGCTAAAGTTTAGGTTTTAGTAGTTTATCTGTTTACAATTGGGGCCGTGTAGACTATTTTTTGTTCAGCGAATTTATGAACAAAGTTCAAGATCTCCTGCATTTTGCAAGATTTCTCACTAAGTAAAAATCAAGAGAAGCCTAATTTGTCAGACGAAAGTATAGATCTTCATTTTTATACATGGTGAAATGCTGTCTCGATCAATTCCTTCAATAATTCAAAAACGAACAATAATAACATCCATCATCAAAACACCATTTAGTGATTCCACGTCAATTAAACATGTTAAAGTACAACAAATAACAACTACTGATCTATTAACCAAATTGGGGTATCTGAGACAGCCAAATGCAGGATTAACACATTACTTACCACTAGGTCTACAGATACTACGTAATATTGAGAACATCATTCATTCTAGGCTAAAAGAAGTTGGATGTATTGAAACTTCATTATCATCAATTTCTCATTCATCATTATGGGAGAAAACCAACAGATGGGATAATGATGAGTTATTTAAATTAATTTCATCGTCGGCAACAAATAGAGACAAAAATAAAAAAAAAGATGATGAATTTTGTCTAGCAGCCACAGCAGAAGAAGAAATTACTGAACTAGTTAAGTCGTACGCTGAAACTTATAAAAAATTACCAGTTAGAGTATATCAAATGACACGCAAATACAGAAACGAGAAAAGGCCAAGAGGTGGATTATTAAGAGGAAGAGAATTCATAATGAAAGATGCATATACCTTTGATATGAATTCAAATGATGCATTAAAAAGTTTCGAGTTGTTAAATCAAGTTTATTTAAATATTTTTAAAGATTTAAAGTTGAACTTCATTAAGGCTAATGCTGATTCTGGATCAATTGGTGGTGATTTGAGTTATGAATGGCATTTTGAAAGTGAAAAAGGCGAAGATACTTTGTATGTTTGCAATCACTGTAATGTTGCTTCGAATATTGAAAAGATTCATCCATTAAGGTCAGATGATGGCGTTAATGAGGCTGATGCCAAATACCTTTTGAGTTTAGAAGGTGATTTGGTTGTGGTATATGTTCCCAAAGGTAGATCTGTTAACTTGAAATTTATTGAGAGTGAAGACTTGGTTGACTTAAACGAAAAATTGGTAGATAATGACGACAAAGTTATTGAAATTTTCACTAAAAATGAAAATGAGTTTAAGAATGTAATTAGATTGATGGATAAACAAATCAAACCGGGTACATTGATGCCTGATTTACGTGTTCCATATTCAAGGGCCAGAATGACAACATTTGAAGGTTTAGACATAGTTGAAGCTAAGAAAGGCGATACTTGTATAAGTTGTGGCAAGGGACATTTATTAGAAAAGCAAGGTATTGAAGTTGGCCATACTTTTTACTTGGGTACGAAATACTCCGAACCATTAGATGCCAAGTTCATGGATAAAGATGGTAATAAAAAGTTCTATGAAATGGGTTGTTATGGTATTGGAGTCAGTAGATTAATTGGTGCCATTGCGGAAATTACAAGGGATGAAGTTGGCTTAAGATGGCCAGCTAAAATTGCTCCTGTACAAATCACAATTGTTGATCTTTATGGAGGTGAAGACGAAAAATACGTTGAATTCATTAATCGAATAAAGGATAATAAAGATATTCTATGTGAATTTGATGATTCTGAGTTAGGATTAGGTGGTAAATTAAACAAATCTAAGAAACTAGGCATTCCATTACAGATAATAATTGGTAAATCATTTCCAAAAGTTGAAATTGAAGTTAGAGGTAAAAGATATGGAAATGATGATAATTTTGACTACACAAAGAAATTTGAGCAAACTAAAGAAGAATGGGACTGGGAAATCACAGATGTTAAGGGTATTGAGAAACATGTGGTTGATATTAAATATGCTGATCAAGTCATTGGGTTGTTACTAAAGGACATGTAATTAAACTATCAGGTCCTTCATCACGTATCTATTATACTTATTACGATACAAATCTCTTGTAAATAAAGACTTTATTTTCTTGCATAGATTTTTAAAACTCAAAATTTTGTTTTTTTTTGATCTTTTCATTAAAATGTATAAAAGTTATGAAGGCAAAAAAGCTAAATATTATACACTGGAGGTGAAGAGTATGAGATAGGAGGGAGATGAATGAAGTCTAATTTTTTGGTCAGGTTGTTTAGGTTTGATTAGAAAAGTTTACCAGTAATTTTTCCTAAAAAGTGTAACATAACAACAGAGAAGATGAAAGAAACACTTAAAACTAAAACGACAACAGGATCAATTTTAAAACCTTCAGACTCATCAGTATAAATTTTCAACACTGATGAAGAAGAACCACCAGCACCTGCAGCTCTTGTGGAAGTTGGTTGATTTGCTTGTTGTTGTTTCAATTTATTTTCTTGAGTAGCTTTTCTCTTAGCTAGGGCTCTAGCACCACCAGGGACAGCAGATGAAGACTTGAATATAAACGAATTTAAAAATTGTTAGTATGAGCTGGCTGAAGACATGCTCTAGAAGTTTTCAGATATAAAAAAATCTGCATACCATTATTATGATATTCTATTTGGGATGTGTATGAAAAAAGAATGAGATGTACTAGTCAAAAATCAAATATATCAAAATATTTCAAATGTTTCACTGTTCATTTCTTTATCAATTCGTTCATCAATCTCGTTCTGTCGAAGGAAGTCTGCGCTGGCAGAGAGACATTGAGTGTGTACACGACTATATACCACGACAATTAAAATGTTGCATTTAATTGTCTACAATAATTAAACACCTCTACACGTAAATAAATTTATCGACAATAATTCGTCGATACTGAACGCCACGCCATCAAATTTGTTCAATTTCTGGTTTTGAATGAAATTAATCGAATGGCACAACTAGATAAGCCTCCTGTTTGTATATCTTTTTCCCTTTACCTTTGGCTTTCGATTCTTTACCTTCCCTTCCTCAGATATTCATCTTATACATTCAGTTAGTCTTTACTGCTACTCAACAATCTAGAATCAGTGATAGTATTCAAATTGCCTTTATTAGATTCTCTCTCACACTCAAAATAAAATTTATTCTGTTCCCATTCTAGCTAACTAACATCCAGTCCATATTCAGCTCCGTCTTTGCATATATATATCAGCACCTCCAAACAGGCTAAATTGGTTTTGATTTCTTAATCTCAACAAACTATTCTAATAACTTTTCAATTTTCCTACTTAACTTCAGCTGTTTTTTTCTTGTCCAAGTTCTACTCTGTGCCGAAGTTGTTAAATTAATTTTTCTTCCTCAAATAAGAGTATTTTTCTTGCATTTCGAATTTCACCTTTACGACACATTCACATAAATCTCATACCCTTTACGACTCTTGCATTTTTTATATCATATAACCCCTGTTCATTCATATTATTATTTGCTTGTCTAAAGAAATGGAATTCAGACAATTTGATCAAGATAGTTCCAGTTTCGACCCTGCTACTCAAAATAATCAACGTCGTCCTTCAATCTCTTCTTTATCTTCTGCCTCTGGTTACGCTTCTTCTGCTTATGGTGGTGAGAGAAGTAATGCTACAAACGCTTCTATAACTGCAATTCATCCCAACACAACTGGTAACTCTTTGTTAAGTTCCAGAATATCCCAATCTCGCCACTTTGGTGGATCAACTACTCCAGTCATGCAAAGTTCAGCTAGTTTATTCAGTAACAGTCAAAACCATTTATCTGCTGGTTTAACACCACCTCCTCAGCCACAATCACAAAACTTACAACCTCAACAGCAATTACAACATCAACAACAGATGCACTTACAACAACAACAGATGTTACAAAATCAACAGCAACAAGGTCAACAACAACAAAATCAAGAAGCCCAACAAGGTAGTCAGAATTTCAATCCAAATTGGTTGCCACAACAAACTACCAATTCAATGTTGAACGTCACACCTTGGATTGAACAACAGGCACAAGTTGCTCCAAATATTAATTTCCAAAACTTAAATATGACTGATTATTCGACAAATAATAACAATAATCATGGAACCCATACTATAAATCTAGGATTAACAGCTGCTTCTAAATCGATTCCAATGAATCCTACTTCTACCATTAATTCAATTAGTGGATCCATGCTTACTGTAAATGATGCAGCAGTTCCTAATCCTCAAGCTCCATCCAATGCTGTTCAATATCAACTGCACAATCAAAGAATAACCTCTTCCTCTTTAAAATCCTCTCCTGAAATTTCACAAGCTGAAGTTGATAGCAACAATAGAGAACATAATAATACAGTTTCTAATGACAATGAAAAAGGTGTTAATGATATTAATGATGCTACTAAATTTCACGAACACAAAGATGATGAAGAAGTCATACCAACTGCAATTGTTATTAAGAATATCCCGTTTGCTATTAAAAAAGAACAACTTTTAGATGTTATGTCAAAATTGAATTTACCCCTACCTTATGCTTTCAATTATCATTTTGATAATGGTGTCTTTAGAGGTTTAGCATTTGCTAATTTTAATTCCACTGATGAAACTTCAATGGTTGTAAATATTTTGAATGGTAGAGAAATTGGAGGAAGAAAATTAAGAGTTGAATATAAGAAAATGTTACCATTACAGGAAAGAGAAAGAATTGAGAGAGAGAAAAGGGAAAAGAGAGGTCAACTGGAAGAACAGCATAGAAGTGCGTCTACCGCTTCAATAGCTTCACTGTACTCTATTGCTTCTGCTCCTCCAACTACTTCTTCTGCTGCTGCTGTTCTGGCTGCTGCTCATAATGCGGGCATTGGTTCGTCTTCAGCTTTGGTTGGAAATCCTGGTAAACCTTTATTACCGGAAAGATTATATTTATCTATCCCTCCTGCTCAACAATTGCCTTTGTTACCACCTAATTTAGATTTCAATAATCCAGAAACATTGGATATTTATACTAAAATGGTTGTATTCAAAGATGATACAAAGGGAACCTCTGGCGCAATTGAATTGGCTTATTCAGCTACAACCTTGTCGCCAACTCAAAGAAGAACAATCTCAGCATTATGTCAATTTTTGAATTTAGTTGAAACTTTTGAAAATGGTTTATTGTTGATTAGAAGACCTGGTGACCAACCACCATTATGTGGTGGCTCTGCACCAATTGCGACCACACCAACATCATCCAATTTCCCAACTCCGTTAATAAGATCACATTCTCATAGTATGCTGAATACAGGTACTGGGTTATCTCTAAGTACAGGTAGATACAGACAGCAATCTCCAAGAATTGTTTCCCAACCGAATCAATATAACCAAACCTCGGCGTCAGTAATATTACAACAACAAACATCAGGAAATGCTCAACAAGGTCCATTTACCCCATCGACTAATCCGCAACCAATTGCAGGAAATGCAAATGGTACGAACTCTTTACATCATTCATCATCCACTGCTTCATTAAATCTACTAAGATCAAATGGATTTGCCCCAACACCATCAACTCCAAATCCTTCGAGATCAGTGAACTTCCAAAATTTGGGTATTAATCAATTATCTGCTTCTAATACTTTTTTTAATAATAATAATGGGTTTGGTGGATATAATAACCAACTGTCTAATAATGGGTTTAATCCTCAATTGACGGGTGACTCTACTATCTCCAATAATCAAAAAGCTGATGAACTGTTTGTCGCTATGGATAATTTATCATTTGATCGTTCATAATTTGTTTTTTGTATGAATTCTATCTGAATTTATTACAATCAATTAATTCTCTTGCCTACAATTTTTGTTATAAATTCATTTTTAATTTACTCTAGATTACTTTTTTATCATATTTTATTACAGTCGTGGTTTTTTTGTTATGTTTTATTGTATTTTGCAATGTCTTTTAATGATTGAGAATGATTGTTATTTTTCAAGTCACATCTGGTATTACTCCCTTTAATTATGATTTTGTTTAACTTTGTCCTTCCGAAACTATATACTTCTTATTTTTATTTATTGTCTGTGATTTCTGGGTTGTTTCCATTCTGTCTATTATATTTTTATTCCCAGTTACAATTTGTATTGCTACCTATTGACCTCCTGATAGTTTTTGTTTTCAGATAATGAATATGTTTTTATGCTAAGAAGTTGCTTTTATTAGTTATAGTTTACTTATACATGTTGATTTTCAGTGTTTTTTTACTCTTATTATTGCTTTCGATTTTTTTTGCTTGATGAAAAACAAACGACTCATGATCTCTGATGTCTTTATGTTATTATTGTAAAAATTACCATTACTTATATTTTATTCTTTATATTTATCATTTTTTCTTCTTCCCTATTAATGTCATAATAAAAATGTCTTCTATATCTAACTCTAACGAAGCTTCTATTAAACGCGTATCGGATCTTACTCATTCATGCGGCGTGTCTCATCTTGGCGTCGGCATTTGAGTAAACAGAAATTCAACCTAAGATATTATGGACACCTGGTTTTAACGGTCACATAAAATGTTGCTTCCATTTCCACTCATATTTACCTTCCAATCCTCTGTCACATTCAGTCAAATAACACATCCAGTATGACTAAAGGCAGTAAGATGAAACATAAGGCTATACCTAATGTCCTCGGAAACAAGAAAAGCAATTCATCGGTAAAGGATAATGGATCTGCTCAAATGGCAGATTTGTCTTCATCGATTGAAAAGTCAACAAAATCCTTGAATGGAATAGTTTCTAATGATACAAGTATACCTTTACCTGAAATACTAGGAACAAATGACAAAACTATAGAAAAATCGAAAACTGGCGTTACTAGATGGAACAAAATATTATCAAAACTAGACCATTTTTTCTTTCCAATTTTAATTACAGCATTGGGAAGTTATTTACGTTATTATAACTTAGGAGCAAATAAAAATGTGGTTTGGGATGAAGCACATTTTGCCAAATTCGGTGCTTATTATGTTAGACATGAGTTTTATCATGACGTTCACCCACCATTAGGTAAGATGTTAATTGGATTAAGTGAATATTTATCAAATTCAAATAATACTGAATTTAAGTTTGAATCTGGGCAAAGATATCCTGAAGATATTCATATTGAACAGATGAGACTTTTCCAAGTTGCTTTTTCAGCATTACAAGTTTTAGTTTGTTATTTTACTGCCAATGAAATTGGATTTAAAAATAGAGCCTCTGTGTGGTTGGTTAGCATAATGTGTTGCTTAGAAAATTCATTTATTGTTATGGGAAAGTTTGTGTTACTAGATTCAATGTTGCTATTTTTTACTGCCACTACCTTCTTTTGTTTGATAAAACTTCATAATCTAAGAAAAGAGCAATTTACTATTAAATGGAAATTATGGATGTATCTAACAGGTTTGAGTATTGGATGTGTTTGTTCGGTTAAATGGGTTGGACTGTTTGTTACTTCTTTAGTTGGTGTTTATACTATTCTTGATTTGTGGTTGAAATTTTGGGATGTTAAAAACTTCACCTGGAGATCTTATACTAGAGCTTGGATAACTAGAATCTTAAACTTTATTGTTGTCCCAATTATGATTTACTTGATTTGTTTCAGAATTCATTTTACCTTGTTATATAAACCTGGAACTGGTTCCAGTTCAATGTCTACCTTGTTCCAAGCTAACTTATTAGAAACTGATATTCTTCCCCAATCAAGATATATTGCAATAGGTTCGGAAGTTACCATTAGATCCCAAGGCGGTAATCCAAACTTACTTCATTCCCATGTTCAAATTTACCCTGAAGGTTCTCATCAACATCAAATTACAACTTATGGTCATAAAGATTCAAACAATAATTGGCAGATAAAAGAAAGTAGAACGCATTTCGAATATGATGATAAATATATTAAAGATGGTGATCTAATCAGATTACAGCATATCTTAACCAAGTCCAATTTGCATTCACACAATATTCATGCTCATGTTTCTAAAAATCAATGGGAAGCAAGTGGCTATGGTAATGAAGAAATCGGTGATGAAAAAGATGACTGGTGGGTTGAAATTGTTTCTCAAGCTAAATCATCTAACAATACTTATTCAAAATTATATGAAAATGGTAATGAATTCACTAAGTATGTTCATCCAATTTCAACCTCTTTCAGATTAAAACATAAAGTTTTAGGTTGTTATTTAGCTACTACTGGTAAGTCATATCCATCATGGGGTTTCAAACAAGGTGAAGTTGTCTGTATGAATTCAGGCATTTCTAAATATTTCAGCAAGGATACATTATGGAACATTGAATCTCACGAAAACAAGGATATTTCAGTTGACACAGATTATGCTTTTCCAGAATCTAGTTTCTTTAATGATTTCTTCGCAATTCAAAAATCGATGATGGCTTCGAATAATGGTTTGGTTCCAGATCAATACAAAAAGGATGATATTGCTTCAGTGTGGTGGCAATGGCCAATATTAGATGAAGGTATCAGAATGTGTGGTTGGAGTCCTCAAAGTACAAGATACTACTTACTAGGAAGTCCATTCAATGTTTGGTTAACCACTTTCTTATTCCTTCCTCTATCCGGTTGTTTACTTTATCTATCTGTTTTATATCAACGACAAAGATTGGTTGTTAACGAACAAGATAATTGGTATTTATTCATCTGTGGTGTCTGCCCTTTACTAGGTTGGATTTTCCATTATTTACCTTTCATTATTATGGCTAGAGTCACATATCATCATCATTACATGCCTGCATTATACTTTGCTATATTCTTGAGTGTGTTTACCATTGAATTTATTACTATTAGATTGAACAGGTATCTCAATTTAGCAGTTTACTTAACTTTAATTGTTGCTGCTGTTGTTGTATTTTATTATTCGAGTCCTTTGTGTTTGGGTATGACTGGTGCATTAAAAAATTATAAGTACTTAAAATGGATGAAAGGTTGGAATATTGCATGAATTTAATTAAGTCTGATACGAGTCATATATACAGTTCTACTAGTCGTTTTAAAAAATATTGTATTTCTAACCAATTGTAAAATCTTAAAATAATAGCTAATCCTATAATGAGATTCAATGCTAAAATTGTATTTGTCTTGTTAGTGAAAATGAAACAGTAAATACTCCAGTAATATCTTAGCTGGTAGTAGATTATCGATATAAACTTATAAAAGAAAAGGAAGTGGTGATAAATGTTTATTCGCCTTGGCACTAGATACTTGTCTACACTACTGATTGGTAATAACATCTGGTAATCCAAATTGATAGTGAACATATTATTCCAGTTTTTCCCACACACACATGGTAGACAAAGTTTCTTGATAAATGATAACAATAATATAATGTAGCAGTGTAAAAAATACAAATTCTCAGCTAAAAGATAAGAAGATACTTTCGTAGAATTAAAAAAAAGAATTCTGTTGGTAGCTCTGACCATATCACAACAAATGGACATGAAATAGAGTCATAAACATAGATGAAACAAAGTCTGTATTTTTTTTAAAACTGACAAAAGCTAAAGAGAAGCTCATTAGCTTTTTAGAAATAAGTACAATATACCTCTAATAAAGATTTGGATAGAAAAAAAAGCAGTAAGATTATCGAAGAAGAAGGAGCTCTTGATGTTTGATACGTCGATCGTCTTGGAATTTTGCGTCGTGAATTTTTTCATTAATCAAAATTTATTTAACATTGGTACCAAAAACTATTTTCTTTACTAGATAGAACTCTCCATAGTCAAGTCTGGTATTTTCACAGAGCTTCAAATACAATTCACTAAATTAATTAAAAAGCATTATGAGCAGATTTGAATTATATTCTCAAGAAGGAATAAGAATAGATGGGCGAAGAGCCAATGAGTTACGTTTTTTTAACTGTAAGATTAACACACACCCAAATGCATCAGATGGTTCATCATTTGTGCAGCAAGGTAATTCAAAAGTTTTATGTCTAGTTAAAGGTCCAATGGACCCAAAATATTCAACATCAAGAGCTGGCCCAAATGCATTGAACGATGGTCCTGCCTTAAATATAACTATCAACTATCCACCATTTGCAAATAATGATAGAAGAAAAAGAATTAAGAATGATAAAAGATTGACTGAATTATCAATTATTTTAACTAAATGTTTCTTGAAAACGATTATTTTGAAAAATTATCCAAGGACTGTTATAGACATTCAAGTTACCATCATGGCCTTTGATGGTGGCTTGCTATCCACTTGTTGTAATGCTATAACATTGGCTTTGATTGATGCTGGTATTGCGTTGTATGATTATGTCTCGGCTGTTACTATTGGTTTATACGATCAAACTGCTTTATTGGATTTAAATACGCTAGAGGAAAATGATTTGAGTTTTATTACAATTGGTATAGTTGGGGACTCTGATAAATTAAATTTAATTTTATGTGAAGATAAACTTCCTTTAGATAAATTAGAAAGATTAATAAGTTTGGGTATTCAAGGTTGTCATAGATTGAAAGAATTGATGGATGAAAAAGTGAGGGATGTTGGTCGTGATTTGCTGAATAAAAAACAGCTGTAATATACCTTCTTTGTTGCTTTTGTTAGGCATTTATAGTGTGTTTGTACAATGATAGTTTAATTACATTTAATTAACTATAAAATTAACATAATATTAATATGCGAGTGGTAGATATAATGTGCACGGAAAAGAGTACACAGTATATTTGAAAAAACTATAAGAGAATATTATTTAATAAAAACACTAAATATAACAAAAAATAGTAAAGAATTTAAACAAGGAATGAAGAGGACTAAAGGCTAAACGCCTAGAAATGCAACTTGTTTTTTAAAATTTTCCCTAACTTATTCGACTTTTTTTTCGTAGTCGATGGTTTTCTGTTGAATGAAGGTGTTGGCAAATTACTAGTCAAGTTATTGGTCAAATTGTTCGTAAGTGAACTTATAGTTAGGTGTGAACCTCCTGATAAACTTGGGGCATTTCTGAATGCATTAGCAGCATTTGGTCCTAATTGAATATCATCAGCCAAAGATGAATGTGACCTCATTGCTTGTTTTAAGAATGCCGCTAAATTGGTATCATAGTGTAATAGTTCTTCTCTTACAGAACGTAATCTTTCAATTCTCTTCTCAGACGTTGGCAACGATAAAATCTTATTAATGTCACAAACTGGCATTTTTGAAAGATCTAATTTAGCATTAATTACTTCAGTAGATGTTGATGATAGTGAAACTTTTCTATCTTTAGGTTCAAGAATATTGGAAATTTTAGAAGTATTCATATAGGAAGAATCTGTCGTTGTAGTATCGGTTATAATACTAGTGTTCAATTCATTATTTTCGGGTAAGGAATCCAGATGTCTTGATTTATTATATGTAGTGGGGAGTTTTTGTGATGGTAGAGTATAAGAACCTACTGGCTGTGATTGCGGAGAACTATAATCTGAAGAAGAAAGTATTTGAGTTTCAGAGATTGGATCAACAGACCAAGATTTCTCAGTTGTGACAGGTGAAGGGATATTATCATTTTGACCAGTTGTGACAGAATTAACACTAAGTGCTCTATTCGGATTAACAAACTGCTCTCTCATGTCTCTGATATGGTTCAAAATATCAGAAGAAGCATCATCTTCATACTGAATAGCTGAAAAATTTCCAGTAGATAATGAGCCCGCTGATGAATTAACACCTCTAGTAATAGATCTATCATCATGAGGTGCAAATGAATAATTATCATCATCTTTAGCCCAAGAATTAACATCACTTCCTTCATCATTTACTTCTTCTTCTTCTTCTTCTTCTTCTTCAGTTGCGTAAGCTTTCCAACCCCCATCATCATCTGACTCAGTTTCTTCATCATCCAAGAAAGTGTTAATTGAACCAGCATCTGTAATAGATTTTTTTTTTGGTTTCGGGTGATAATATTGTTCATAATCTTCTTCAGTAGTGTCATTTCTCCAATCATGAACTTCTTCATCATTATTTTCCTTATCCTCGTCATCTGCTGTTTTAGTTGGCATTGTTGACGTTATTGGAGAAACTGTAGCTGTAGCTGTTGGTAAATCAGCTTTCTCTTCTTGATTAACAGGTTCAGTTGTGGCTATTTCAATATATTTTTGTGCCTCCATCAACCAATCATTATCACTGTCCACAGAAGAATCGTTTATTCTCCAAGATTTAGGTGACAATTGGTCACTATAATCACTTTTCCACGTAGGTGAAGCAATATTTGGAGTTTTCAAGAGTGAGTCCTGTTTCTGCTTCTTAGGAGTTGAATCAGGAGAACCAACATTTGGAGTTTCTAGAGATGGATTTTGCTGTTGCTTCTTAGAAGCATTATCCTCAGAAGAGCCTACATCCCAACTGGCCAGAAGATCGTCGGCATTATAAGAATCATCTTTTGAATCCCAAGATACACATCTATCTTGTTCTGGTGATATCAGAATGTCCTTGTTGTAAATATCAGGAGAAGGTGATGGAATTGTAGTTTTTCTATCTTTGTTATCCATCTCATCAGAATTAGTGGTATTAGCCTTCCAATTTGACATACCAATATCGTATATTGGAGATGAAGGAGAGCCAACAACAATTTGAGATTCCGAAGCCTTCTCTTGAGTTGTTTTTGAAATAGTACCAACTATTGTCGCCTCAATGGAGGGTTTATTATTAGATGTGCTAGGTGATTCAGTAGGAAGCGATCTCCAACCTAGATCATCTTCATTTTCCGACTCATAGTTATTAACGTCGGGATTTCTCAGAATGGAAGGCTCAGGAACTTTGGATTTAGGAGTGCTGGAAGACACAGAATTTGGATTCAGATTTCGATCGGTTAAATGTTGTTCTTGTTTAGCACCGTAAGTAATTCTTGAATCTTCGTCTTCTTTATCAGAGTCAGAGTCAGAATTTGGAAGCCAACTTATAGGTCTTTCGTCAGTTGTCAGGCCTGAATCCAGCACCTGAGGAGTTAAAGTAGTCTTAGATTCTGATATTTGAGAAACATCTTTTGGATCTTGTCCCCCAAGTTTTAAACCTTCAGTTGGTGTTGCAGCGCTAACCGAGCTAGAAGGTTCTTGAGAAATGTGTAAACCATCAATATCGGTTCTCAACTGTAGTTTATTATCTCCATCATCACTATAATCTCCAATATTCGAATCATCTGCTGTAAGTTTAGGTTTGCTTTTAATTTGATCTTCGTCGTTTGAAGAAACTTCACGGCTGTAATTATCAATAATACTTTCAGACAAATCACCACTATCGTCATTGTCATAATCATCTTTATGACTCATTTCTAGAGCTAGCATATCTAAAGACTGGGATAATTCGTCAATCGAATCTCTTGCGTCAGCACTTTCGGAATTACGAATTGAACCTAATCTTGAATCTATTTTTTTTATCAATTGATCAGTTTTCTCAGAAGATGAAGAGACTGTTCTTGAATGAGAAGCATTACCAGAAACAGCTCGAAATAAAGGTAAATGTTTCGTACCATTTATACTTTCTAGGCTGTCTATCTTAGTAGATTCTGAAGGTTTATCAACTAGCTTTGCAGGAGTGGTCTGAGGAGGTTCAGAAATGGATGGGATGAGTGGATTTTGAGTAAGAGGAGTTGCAGTAGAAGGAACATTATTTTGTTTCAGTGCCGGGGTATGTAATTGTTGCTGTTCTTGCTCGTCATCATGATCGGAGGAGCTGTAATCATCAGATGAATCCGAATCTAGATAAGTGAAAAGATCGTATCTGTTGGAAGTCGACATGAGTATGTATTTGATTTAGGGACCTCTCAGGTAAAATATTGAACAGTATCAAGGGTACAAGCTCAAACAAGAGTCAGAAAATATAATTTTATTGTGCCCTGAACGTGTTCTTGAAACGTGGAGGAAATTATGACAAATGGAAGTGGGATGTAGATAATTTGAAGTTGTTATTATACCCTGTTTAAAAGTAAATGTTTACGTGACGTGGTGGCACGTGTAATTTATTGGCAGAAGGGTCTCGAATCTCAATCTATTTAAGTAAAAAGTTTTTTTTCCTGTCACTTCAGATTGTCCATTATTTTCTAGACTTACTCTTGTTAATTTGGTACCAGGACCAGGGATAAGGCAACACTTTTACAGTCACTCAGAAGAGTGAGAGTCTCAGAGTTTTTATCTGTGGCCTAATGTTGCTGTCTCTGTTACAATGTTGGCACTAGATTAAAACTTCAGAACGCTTACAGAATCCAAATGATGATTGAATTTTGTCTATACTTATCTACATTATCTGAAAATTTAGATTGAAGAGAAACAAAATATATCTGATCTGTATATTCTACAAGTTCCTATTAACTCGGTGTCGATTCTCAAACCATTCAGTTTGAAGACTATCTATCACTAACCTATACAATAAAAATGCAATCGAAATAAATGCCCTCGTAAGTCATGGTGAACTATTCTTCACCGGCAGGAATTTCATCTTTCAAAACTTGTAATAACTTAACTTTAATCTCTGTAGATTCATCGCCTCTTAGAACATCACTTGCGAAAGTAACATCACAATCCAATTGAACCATTTCCAGAGCACCTTTTAAAACTCCACACAGAATGTTAGAATACCATAATTCTTTGGATGCCTTACCGTCATCAGGCAATTCAACAAAATCACTTAAAGGGTTTTCATTGAAAGATAAATTGAAGGACTTGTAATCACTTGACCATGATGTTATACTTGGAGAAATATTTAAAAATGTTTTGAACCCAATTCTTGAAATGATTTCAGC
Source organism: Ambrosiozyma ambrosiae (assembly GCA_003705185.2). Taxonomy (NCBI): domain Eukaryota; kingdom Fungi; phylum Ascomycota; class Pichiomycetes; order Pichiales; family Pichiaceae; genus Ambrosiozyma; species Ambrosiozyma ambrosiae. Next base: position 163,080 of record PPHU02000026.1, on the reverse strand, counting down.
TGTATCTTGGAAATTTGTACATCTTGATAGTTGTGTTTTTTGTAAAAATTCATCAATTAATCTGATACCAATATTATAACCCATTTTAAATAATTGAGAGTTGACTTCTAAATAATTAAAATTGAAATCTCTACATAGTTGTGATACTATTGAACCATATGTTAGTGTGAACAATTCAGAATTCACCTTTTCGACTTTGTTTTTCCAAATGTCATCTCCCTGTTGTTTGATTTGTTTAGACATTTTGTCAATATGTTGTTGTGTTGTCCTTTAGCTAGAATGTAAATGAATAAGGATGGAAATTTTAATGAGCCGAATGAGTTTAGAATTATTTTGTTGTAATAACAATTTGCTGTTTATTAAACTATTGTTCTGATAGAATTATTTTTAGATGAATGGTAAGAATTCTAAGTTCGGAATATGATGGTTTATCCAAATGCTATCAAAAGATATGTAAAGAGAAGTGCATCGCGTAGCGTATGATTAATATGTGGCGCAGCTATTTGCTAGTGGTAACTCTGATTACCATACATTTGGTTTGTATAAAGCGAACTTTGTAACTATGAAAAAAAAATTTCACAAATATTAAGGGCAAGGTAGGAAGGTATTTTTAATCCGATTTGCTTAAACATTATATATAGCATAAATCCAGTACTAAGTTATTTAAATATGGCAGAACATGTTCCAGCATGGAAGAGACTTGGTCTCAAAGTGAAAGAAACTCTTGAAGAAGAAGATAATCAAATTTTAAGTATCACCCATTTAGATTCTGATAAGTTAACTTCAAAACAAGCAAAGAGAGTGAAGAAAAGACAACGTGAAGAGGATTCAACTACTGAAAAGACAGGTACAGAGAAAGAAAAATCCAAAAAGCCTGCAAAAAGAAAGAAACTACCTAAAAATGAAAGGCCACCTCCCCCTGAAAAAGATCAATTGGTTTACCTAAAACAGTTTAGTTTAGATCGTGATAATTGGAAATTTTCTAAACAAAAACAAAATTGGATCTTGAAAAATATCGAACACATTGGTAACGAATACGAAAAATATTTAATGGATTACTTAAAAGATTTGCAGGGTGGTTCTAGAGATAGACTAATTGATGATATGAAAAAAGTGATAAATCTATGGAATGAATGTACTGTTGAAGCTGAAAGAAAGCTCAAAGAAAAGATGGAGCAAGCTACTCAAAATGAAGAAGAAACTAAGGATGAAGATAAGAGTGAGGAAGCTAAAGTTGAAAATGAAAGTAACAAAGATGATGAAAAGAAACCTCCTAATTATGACTACGTTATTAGGGCCAGAAAAGTGTACAAGAATTTATCGGGCAATAATATCTTTTTGAACACTATAGACTCTGAGGAAGATAATTCTAATTCAAACGTTATACTAGAAGAAGTTGAGGTGACTGAGTTTGTGGATGACGAAGACCTTAAGTAGTGTTACAGAAACTGTATAAATTAGATAAAAGTGTTAGATGTAAAGGCAATACACAGCGACAAATGCTGTCACTGCATAACGCGGCAATCGCAATCGAAATAGAAATAAAACATACGCAGAACAGTGGCTGGCCGCCCACTGCAAATAAAGAAATATATCTGTGAATATTATAGTCATATTACAAACTTCTTTTCCTCTGCTACCCTAGTACTATCAGTAACCACAAATATGGGTTTTACTAAGCTTTTCAGCAGTTTGTCCCACTCTAACAAGTACTCAGATTCAAACCTCCATTCCATCTCCTCCTCCTCGTCGACTACTCTGCAAAATCATACTCACTCTGTCTTAGATAAGTATCATACATCAAATATCAACAAATCAAAGCCAGATGCTCCAATAAGAATTACCATAAAGATAGAATCACCTCCTTTGACTCTGTTTGGACCTCCTAATGAGTGCTCTGGTGGTCTATTCAGTGGTGCTTTGGTGCTGGACGTTTTGAATTCAGCTCAAGCTACACATTTATCCCAAAATTCACAAAAAACACAGAAGCAAAAGCATCTACATTTGGATGAGAATAGAAATTTAGAAGCTTTGAGGTCGACCATGTCTATATCAACGCTATTACCTGAACAATTATCTAAGGATTATGTTCAAATCAGAAAAGTTGAAATTGCTTTAATTCAAATTGTCCAATATGGTAAACCTTTTACAACTACCTCTAATACTCTCTGTAATTGTGCAAACTGTCGAACTAAAGTCACTGAATTGGCAAGATGGGATGTCTTAGAAAGACCCACCGCATTTGCTAAAGGTACCAATCATGGATATCCTTTTTCTCACTTAATTCCAGGTGGTTTACCTCCAACTTCTATCTTATCAAACAGCACAACTTCAATCAAATATGAGTTAGTCTGTATTGTGGATTATATTGATGAATGCAATAGTAAAGATACAATTAACTTAGCTCTACCTATTATGATACGTAGATCAATTTTGAGGGGGCCTGATAGAAACTCATTGAGAGTATTCCCGCCAACAAGCGTTACTTCAACTGCTGTTATTCCAAATGTTGCCTATCCTAAATCCACTTTTCCTGTTGAAATTAGAATGGATAATGTTTCTAATGCTGATAGAAGATGGCGTATGCGTAAATTAAACTGGAGAATAGAAGAAAGTTGCAAAGTTATGATTCATCACTGTGATACCCATAAAGATAAGTTTGATAGTACTGTTGCGCTATTGAAAAGGTCTCAAAAGGGCAGAAAGGTGGCTAAGAATAGTAATGGCCCAAATAACCCTTCAACTAATTATTTCTTTGATTCGGATCTCAGAAGGCAAATCCAACAAAGCCAGCAGGAACAGAGACAAAACACTATTACCATACCTACTGAAACTAATGAATTTACAGGTGAACAACAATTACCCGCTGATTTATCAACATTTGCATCAAATTGGTCTGTTGGAATGACAGAGCAACGGTCTCATCAAACTCAAACTCAAGTTTCACCCCAACCACAACAATCAAATACTGTTAGCTTATTACCTCAACCTTCATCTCAATCAATTGAACCAATTTCTTCTTCAGTTGATGAGATTGTTTTACAAGATTTCGGTGAGACTCTAAAAGATTTTTTCATTGAAGAGATCAGAACTGTATGTTCTGGTGATGTAAAATCAGGTTGGAAATCTGATTTTTCTGGTAAAGGTAGAATCGAAACAGTTGCTGAAATTTCAATCATGAATCTAGTTACGACTGGACTAAATACAAATATGAACAATCTTACTCTGATAAGTTCATTAAACTGTAATTCTCCAATCTTTGATATAGATTCCGAACAGAACGAAACCAACTGTTCAATTGATATAGAAGATAACGAATTAGGAATATATGTTAATCATAATTTAATTGTTGAAGTTGTGGTGGCTGAAGAGCTAGTCCAAGCTACACAAAATCATGCTCAATTAAGAAAACCTGTCCAGACACGTAACATTGTTTCAGGTCCACATCAAACAATAATTGGTCCCTTACATCAGTCACAAAATGCTTCATCTTTGTCAGCTACTCAACAACAAAGTGTGACATCTCCCCCTGCAGCACCATTAAGAGTTCAAAATAACACAACAGGAACAGTTAATGCTCCACCCCCAGGTCATACTGATGGTGGAACGGGTCCAGATCATGTAAATGGTAATAAATCAGATCCAAATAATCATACTGTTGGAATACCAACTGGTGTTGCTCGTGTTTTGCGTATGCAATTTAAATTAGTTATTACAGAAAGATCAGGTCTAGGTGTTGCATGGGATGATGAAGTTCCACCAACTTATTTATCCGTTGGTGCATTTTCCCCCCCAACTTATGATGTAGCTACCAGTGGAGCAAATACCCCTAACTTGTTAGCAAATAGCCTGTCAGTTGTTCATTTGGATGAAAATGGATCTGCCCTGGATTCAAGTGTTGCTTCAAGTAATGAATTGGATCAGGTTGTTTTAACTGAGCCAACTATGCCCCCTACTGCAAGAGTTCATGAAAGTAGGCACAATAGTGATTCAAGATAAAGAATTTTAGGTTTATTATATCTCTTTGATGTTTACTATACTTGATTTTACATGTTGTTTTTCAATTGGTTTCTATTTAGAGCTTTTTTACTTTTATTTTTTCCTTTCTAGTTTCTACCTATTATTTTAGACTTTTTTTAATTTTATTTTTCCTACCTGGCTTAATTTATTTATTTTTTTTCCTAAACAAAACTTTCTCAAAACCATGTGAACCCATATCGCATTTTTGGGCTCTACCACAAAAATAGAGACAATAGTTGTTTAATCTATCACACCAGTGCACCACCAAAAAAACAGATTTGACAGGAAACAGCCCTAGGCGCATGTGCAAAATAATAAAGAAAATAAATCATTTCCTCTTTTGCTGTATAACCCATCAACTTACTTTAAATCTCTGGACAACCATTTTCTCAGCATCAGCATCGACTTACTTAGTTGCTCTTCTTTTTTCAACTCTCATTCATCGCCATGTTACAGTCAGCTTTTGATCATTTGAACTTGAATTTAAACTATTTTACACAATTAGCTAGCAAGGAGTTGAGCTCAAGCTTGAGCTTGTTCGTCGTGGAAAACCCTCTTTTTTTCCAAGTGTTGTCTTTTATCAAAAGTGCTATTATCTATACAAATTTAACCATCTCTTTGATGATTTTTGCTCCCTACTTTGCAGTAGTTGCTTGTGATTTTATCGTTTATGTTATAAGATTGATTAATGACTCCTTCCAATTCATGACTCGTTACACCACTGAGGCGCTTTCCGGCTTGTCCAGCATTCCATCACCAAGCGCCACTAATTCAAAGGTCAAGCAAATATAATAATTTAATTAATTACCGATTTTATTACATTACCATTATATTGATTTTATTTTTATTTAGCATCTGAAAATTATATTTGAAGTCAATTTGTTTGATTTTTCCCCCATATTCCTTCCATTCTCAGCTTTGCTTTCCTTCCGTCTTTCTATGTATCATGCTATCCATCATTCTAATTTACTTTTCAATTATTCTTACTTCTTACCTGATATCCCTTGCTCTATCTACTTTGCGCTTCAGTTCAATTAATTCAATTTCTTCATTAGTTATTTTGACTATATCATTCGATTCTTACTGCTATATTAATTTATTTTTCTTGTCCCTGGTTTTTTTTTCATCCTAATTGTCAATCGTTTCTGGAGTGTTTACTTTTTCTTGCTTATTCAATAATATGTGCAGAGTAATATAAGTCGAAGAAATGAACTATATGTTGCTAATGTTCCTCTAAAACTCTGACATTTATCGCTTTTTCTTTTTGCTTAATTATTAATAATTTTGATTACATATTTCCCTGGTTTTTTTGTTTGTTTTGTTTTGTTTGTTTGTTTGTTTGTTTTATGACTTTAACTTTTATTCTGGCTATTTTCTTTTCTTTCTTAACTATATCATCTATAGCATTTGCTTAACCAACAATTTAAATCAAATACACTTTTACATTAAGTACATCAAACATATAAAAGAGGTAAAAATTGTATAATGGAAGGACATGTCCAGTTGAAAACCAGCTGGTCCAACTAGAAACAAATTTCCAATCCATTCTCCTTGTTTTGAACAAAGAGTGTTAGTTGTTATTGCTCCACTGTCCACACAACACAGTTGATTGATGCAACCATGTGTTCCTTTCAGAGCATCAATTTAATTGAAATAAAAGAATTTTAAGAACAAAAAACAGGTGCTCGAATAGTCAATCAGCCAGCTAACTGCTTTTTTTTAAAGGATGAAATTAAAAATTGTGTTTCCGGTTATGCAGCCCTGGGGTGAAGTAGGCGCCTTGATGATTTCATGCCCCGATAGTACAATTAAGATCAGTCTGATCATGATGAGCTGTTTACCTTAGTACACTATAATTGACCACCCAACATACACATAAAATGAGTGAAAAGAATACAAAGTCCCCAGAACCTGAAGAAGTCAAAGATACAAAAGTGGAAATGAAGGAAAGTGAAAAGGATACAAAGTCCCCAAAAGCTGATGAAGTCAAAGATAAGAAAGTTGAAGTAAAAGAAAATGAAAAGGTTGCAGCTATTCCAACTTCAATTAATCAAGCACCTCCAAAACCAGCTAGACCAATGCCTCCACAACAGAAAACCATTAATGAACTTCAACAAGCGTTCCCTAATGTAGAGGAAAGATATATTAAAATGTCTCTTATAGCATCTCGAGGGGAATTGGATCCTGCGTTCAATGCCTTGTTATTTTTATCTGATCCAAACTCTGATATTCAAATACCTATCCCAGTTTCTCAAGACATCAATAAACAAGATATACCTTCGAGGGAGTTTTCAGAAAAGAGAAGACAATTGGAATCTGATGAAGCATTAGCTAGAAAATTAGCAAGAGAATTTGAAACTGGTAGCACAAATTATCAAAAAAACAGGAGACAACGTCCTCCAAGACCTGCCAGAAAGCCTCAAAATTGGAAGGGTTATGAATCAAGCGATGAAGGCGATGAAGAAGACTTTGTGGATACATTAGCAAAAAATGTAGAGGAAGCAAGAGTTAAAATGGGTGGCTGGTTGGGTAATATAGCTAAAAAACTACAAGACACAACGAATTCATCTCAAGAACAGCAACAACAGCAATCATATCAAAAGAAATCAGGTGGTCCAACCCAATTATTTAGTGCTTTTGGTGGTGCTAAGGGTAGTTCTGCTCGTAACTCTTTAGATAATAGTGCTCCTGGTGCACCTGGAATCAGATTAACGAAAAATGAAACTGATGAAGATTTATATGGCACTCCAACTAATACTGCAAAAGCCTCTGTTGCTCCTCCAGCTCTTCCACCAAAAGATGTTCCAACTCCGTCAGCTAATGACCATGCTGAAATTGAAAAGAAGGTTGATACTGATACGAAAGATGAAGAAAAAGATAAATCTAAAGGTAGTAAATGGGAACCATTATCAACTGTCAACCCAGATCCAATTTCTGATGGCACATTCTTAGTGGATGACAGTGATGATGATGATGATGATGATGATGATGAACCTGTCGTCTCAGCTAAGGTTGAGAAGAAATAATCCTTCCTCTAATACTACACTGTTGTTTTTGTCTTTACTGTAATCATTATTGTCCTATGTCTATATTTATAGGTTGATGAGCATTTACTTTTTAAGTTAGTTATACGTATACGATCTTGTTTTTTCTTTTCTCTTCCCGCTTTCTTTTGCCACAGATAACTATTTTATTTTGTTTCACTTTATTTGTATCTTCTCTTTAGGTATATTGAATTTTAAATATTTGTGCTCTATCTAAGACGGAAATTTTATGTGTGTATTTTTGCTCTAGATAAAAAAAATGCTGTTTGTATGTGTAAAGTATAAAATAAAAGTAGTAACAAATAATGGATGAATCAAAGCTTATCAAGAAATCCAGTCTCTTTATAGTATCCTCCACTCATGATTGTCTTCATAATACCATTTAATAATTCAACCTGAAATGGTTTAAATGGGAAATTTTCACCGTCAATGGAAATGTAAGACTTTTTTCCTTTCAATTGAGGCACTAGCTTAAATGCTTCAACCTTAAAATGGTGAATCTCATCTTTCCAGACATGCAAACCTTTATCCAATGATAATAGAGCTTCAGTAGTGGTTAAGATATTTGTTCTCGAATCTGTAACAACAATATCAATATTACCATCATTCCGTAATGCAGCAGGGAAAAAATTTGTGTCTTTTGAAATAAATGGCATTTTACCTGAATAGAAAATACCTAAATTATCACAAGTCTTTTGATCAAACCATTCCCAACCTTCATCGTTTGATATAGTTGAATCTCTATCAAAATTCATCGTATCGGCATATTTTAGTTTGAAATCCTCTTCAGTCAATTCATGATCAAGTGGGTGCCCATCTTTATCTTGATAATGCGCTTTATAAAATTCATTTAGCTGTTCCTTTGATCTAGTAACATATTTGAACGAAATTGAACATGGATATTTTGCTCTAGATAAAACTTTTGTTGTAACACCTAATTCAAATCTTGATTGACCAATAAACCGCATCCATTCAGTACCAATATCAGCTTCTGCAATTATACCATAAGTTTGACTCAAGAAAGATAATTTTGTATCGTACCCATCCATACTAACTGCCATTAGATCAGATTTAACAATGTGACCTTTTATAATTTCAAGAGTGGCTTGAGATGGAATTAGAGTATCTAGACAAGATAGTGACATTGCATTACCCGACCCACATGGTGCTTGAGTTATAACTAGCTTTGAAAAAGCCTTTGCCCTGTCTTTACGATGGTATAAACCATTAATAACTTCATGTGGAATTCCATCACCAGAAGCACATAAAATTATATCATATTTTGAAATATCTAATTCACGAGCAATGTCAACTGCATGACCATTATATTCAGTTTTTTTAATGTCAAATTCACATCTTGCAGCAATTAAAATTGGTTCAACTTGTTTATGAAAGTATTTCAATGATTTACCTTTACCACTGTTTGGGTTAGTCAAAACTAATAATGATAGCTGTGGTTTCGAGTTTGGATAAGCCTTGGACATTAATATATTAGCTATATTGGCTGTTGATGTTGCTTCCTGTTGTGGGTCAGAAAATTCAACTAGCAGTGTTATTCTTGAAACCCCCAATACACCATCTTTTGAAATCTGCTTAACATAAGTTACCTCAACTTCGTCATCCAACAATGCAGAGGCGGATTTTTCAACCCAAAGTATATTCTTGAAAGGAATTAAATTCTTTAATGAAGATGCTAGATCTTTAAATTCAGAAGTTGAAGTTGAAAATGGAACACAACAACTGAAAATTGAATCGCTTTCCGTTGTAGTACTATTTTGTTCAAGTTGCAATTGCAGAGTCTTAAGTAGCAACCCATCTGACTCTATCAGAGCCCTTGACATTGAATTTATATAGTCTTATTAACTGTAGGTGTTCAATGTATATAATAGAGAAGTTCTTAAAAGTGTAAAAACTCAATGATAATATCTCAGTTAAAGAAAGTCTGATTGGAAATTAACTGCAATCTATTTAGAGTGAAAATGTTATATAATTCAAATTCTTAAACAATAAAAAAGTACTAGGAATGGTTTAGGATTAAAAAAAGCGAATGGTTAATGTGTAATAACAAATTTCTATCAGTGGTTTTCTGATGATTTTGAATTTTCCTTTGTGAATTTTTGTATCGATTGGATTTATTGCATGGCGATCTGAACTCTTATATAAAATTCCACCCATACATCAACATCATGGAACTCTATCCACCCTTTAATTTATAAAATATCTTATATTTAGAATATCTTTTTTAATATTTTCAATTATATTATCTATAGTATTAAAAATAAAAATAAATTAACTGTATCACATTCTATCTGAGAGAATACGAATTAATCGTCAGCTACAGGATTCGAACCTGTGCGGGCAAAGCCCAAAAGATTTCAAGTCTTTCTCCTTAACCGCTCGGACAAACTGACTATAAGCGATAAAATTGTGTGGAATTTTCTTTCTAAATTGAAACATTTCTATTAAGTTAATAAATATTAGATGTATTAATTAAAGTCGTGATATGTTTTTTTATTTCAACTTAAGTCATAACTAAACAATATGTAAATATAGAATAAGACGAAGTAATACATATATTAATTCTCAAATCAATCAAATAGAGAATATCATAGTAAATGATTTCCTGATTTTTATCTTCTTCCCATATCCTATGTGTTTCCAAATGTTGAATAAAATATTTATTTTTTTAATCGATCTATCACAAATTTTGAATTAATTTATTAATAAGGTTATTTGGAAATAGTCCATAGTAATGCTAAATTTTTATGGATAAATTTTTTCAGCACTTAAACTTCAGATAATTTTTATGTATACTTCTTATAATATAAATTATGCTGGAATTTCCAGACTTAAGCTCCTATATAGTTGTTTTATTTGTGATGGTTGTAATGAGCCAGTTAGTTTAGTTATAGCAGCAGGGGGGTCTTTTCCTGTCTGCCAATACAAATTTGTGCAAATAAGAATGCGCTCTTCGAAAACTGTGAAGAGAGATGTAAGTAAAAGCAGTGGCGAAATTGGAGAAATCGGTAACCTTCGATATTACACAAATTAGCAATCACTTTATCAAACATGTCCAGAGTTGCTGATATCATTTCAAAATTAGCAGTACCAGTTGGTATTGCTGTTGTTGCTGCCCAGTCTTCCCTTTACGATGTTAAAGGTACGTTTAACTTTATTGGTCATTGAAATTAAAAATGACCTTTCATATAAACCTGAAGTTATATCTTAACCATACTAACCCTAAATCTAACCCAAATTAATGATTGTACAGGTGGTGAAAGAGCTATTATTTTTGATAGATTTTCTGGGATTAAGCAACAAGTTGTTGGCGAAGGTTTAAATTTTGTTATTCCATGGCTTCAAAGACCAATTGTCTTCGATGTTAAAACTAAACCAAGGGTTATTAGTACAATTACTGGATCCAAAGATTTGCAAAATGTTACATTAACTTTAAGAGTTTTACATAGACCAGATGTTATCAAATTACCAACAATTTACCAAACTTTAGGAACCGATTACGATGAAAGAGTTTTACCTTCAATTGGTAATGAGGTTTTGAAAACCATTGTTGCCCAATTTGATGCTGCTGAATTAATTACTATGAGAGAAACAGTTTCAAACAAGATCAGATCCGAACTAGAAACAAGAGCCAATGAATTCAATATCAAATTAGAAGATGTTTCAATCACTCATATGGCCTTTGGACCTGAATTTACTAGAGCTGTCGAACAAAAACAAATTGCACAACAAGATGCTGAAAGAGCCAAATTTACAGTTGAAAAAGCCGAACAAGAAAGAAGAGCAGCTGTCATTAGAGCAGAAGGTGAAGCAGAAGCTGCTGAACATATTTCCAGGGCTTTAGATAAAGCTGGTGATGGTTTATTACTTATAAGAAGATTAGAAGCTTCTAAAGAAATTGCAGAAACTCTGAGCCGCTCTTCAAATGTTACTTACTTGCCTAATGGTAAGGCTGGTTCCAATGAAACCGGTGGTAACCAATCTTTGTTATTAAACTTAGGTCGTTAATTTAAGTTACTAATTCGAACAGACCCTATCAGTATTATCCCTCATATTTATGAAAATCTTGTATATACATTCTGATAGTATTTTTATTGATATACATATATATTTATATATATAATGTAGTACTGGTATTTGAATATCTTCATTTATCCTGTGTAATTTGATAGCCGGACATGGTTAGAATTATTAGATCGATTCTTGGATTTATGTATCGTAAAATGGAGGATAAGCTCACGCAGTATCGTGTTGTGCCTTTGAGTCCAAAAATATTCAGTCAACGATGCAAAGCTAGAAATTTAGAGTGTGTCTACATGGAACACAAGAAAACTGGTCCCAAACCTTCAGTCAATGTAAGAGAAATGCCTACAGAAAAGCATCAGCATGATAAAACAACAGATGACACAACTCAATTACAGGAATAGGTGGTGAATTGTTACCTTTTTTATATTCTGAAAGCTGCCCATTATCTTGTGAGCTCTTGTCCAACTCAAGCTTAATACCTCTGGAGAAAACTAAGCTGGCATCCAATGACACTTCTTCTGACTCCAGTAATAAAACTTAGAAAAATTCACAGTTTGATATGAATAGTAATCCAAAAAAGAGAACTTCGAAAGATCTGAGAAAAAGAGAAAAAGTATTGAGATTAAAAGAAGTTTGCTTATTTCTCAATGACGTTGATAAACTTCATAATCATTGGTTTGGATCCCACTGATAAAATTTTCAGATGTTTAAAGAAAAGATTCTTATATTTTTATGAACACGAACCATCAACACTGTTATATTTTTGCCATATGTTATGAGCTGTTGTTTGACTAAATATGCCTGGGTATGAATCAAAAGCCACTGCTGTTTAAGAATATCTTTCCAGTTAGGTAGAAATTCTTGGAAAGAGATTAAAAATTTAGAAGGATTTATAAATTTCAACATAATGTGGTATTTACATTATTTATTAATTAGACTCAATTTTGAATTCATTACTGGACGAGATTTTAAGATCTGCTTTAAACCTGTGCTGTGCTATAAGATTAACACAAATTGTTGGATATGATTAACCTGATATTTCTGAAGATAAACTTTTAATGCCAATTATCCCTTTCAAAAAAATTTTTTGAGTTCTAAAACTATCGTAGGAATAATAGAAGATCCATCGATAATTCTGGATGATAACCTCTATGAGGATATTTCATTAATCGAAAAAGAGTGTTGTATTATTTGGGGTATCTATGCAGGAGGTTAGTGATATTCATTGATCGCTGGTTTATCAAACTCTATCACTATTGATAGCCATACAGTGATATTCACCAAATTACCTTCGCCAACTACATTTCTTAAATATTTCTTCTGAAGTTAATGAATTAGAATCATTGAATACTAGAAAAGGCTTACTGACAATTATTCAGTAGGTTGACGAATTGGTTAAAATTTTTGAGGATTTACAAGGTAACTTGCTTTTATTTGACATAAATATCAAGCTGTTATTGGATATTGATGTTGATTAAACAATGACTGTTTTATATCACAGTATTTTAATAAAACGCAGCTTATTTGATAAAAAACTAACTGAAGATCTAACAGGTTCAACTATTACTAGAGCTAAAAGAAAGCTTTTTGTTAAAATTTTATGTGAAGTTTTCAATATCTCATTAGGAGTTGCTAAAGGTTTCTTTCTTGGAAAACTGGTGATATAAAAAATTTATTAAGTAAGACAGTATTGTACATTTTGCTCTCTAATGGTTTAAAATCATTGTTACAAAGCTCTGCTTTTTTTTGAAAGATTCGGGAAATTGTTGAATCTAGACGTTAATATTAAAAATTCAATAGATGAACAAATCCATACAGCAAATATATTGGTTAAGGGGGTTTATGAACAAAATCATAATCTTGCTCCCAAGAGAATGCTCAAGTTGCTAGCTCTTTGGATTGACAGATTAAATAACAATCACGAATCTTTCATGCCTTTATACTTTTGAGTTTAATTGTCATCATGATTTGATGATGTACGTTTTTATGTTTATATTTTTTGTATTTTTAATACTTTATAAGTCAGTTGAAATATTGAAGTAATTGGGATAGGCTATAACAATAGTATAATATTACTTATAGATAGATGGTTACTATCCAACGATTCTATCTTTCTGAGTTTATTATTCAGTCAGGGAAATGTTTTGTGAAAACTTGGTTTTACTCGATATCTATTCACATATTTAACGAGGAAAAAGTTCAATGCAATTAAAAGATAAATTAAGAGAAAGTTGATGATAGATAAAAAATTGAAATGCTTATTTAAAAAAGAACAAAACAATTAGAGAAAAACAACAAAAAAGAGTATAGTACTGTACATATGTAATTGAAAAAGGAAACAAAACAAATAAATTGACAATCCCATTATTTTAAAAACCAAAATCAAAAGCAGACATGTCAGGCTCAGAATATGCTGCTGCAGGTGGTGCTATCTTATTATTGGCATACTTATTGGTCATTTTAGCTGTTGTATTTGGATCGATAACGTTGGACGAAACAGATGGTGGAATAAAACTATCTAACATGCTAGCTGGTCCTTCATTAATAGAAGAACCACTACCAACTCTGTCAATCATATTATGAGTAATTGAATCAACTTTACTCCTTTTCTTAATTGGTGTATCAGAAGTATCCAAAAACACCCAATTCTTAACTAGGTTTAAGGAGATTAGATCACAACCCATGCTTTCATACATTGAAGCTGATTTAACAATGAATTGAAATTCATATAGAGGATCCAGATTTGAAGCACCTTTAAAATATTCTAGTTGACTCATTCTTAATGAATTATACATTATTAATAACACAGGATCTTCATTGTTGAAGCTATTAATTTGATGACTTTGAAGTTTTAAATCTGGGGACAGTTCCTTAACATCTTTAATAACTTCTTCAATTGGCTTAATCAAAGATTGGATAGACTTGATCTTGTCTCCTAGTAACCAGAAACACCAACTTATTGTCCATCTATTATTCGAAGTAATTGAGTCTGGTAAAATAGTATTTTGTAAAAGAGATTTTAAAACAGGCCCATGATCATTACCTTCGTAACATCTAGCAACAGCAATAGCCAATGGAATATCTTTCAACTTGTTAATTATAACATTAATTGAATCCTTTAATGATTCAGCAAGTAAAAAGAAATAAGCAGCATCATTATATCTATGTTTACCTAATAAAACAAAAGCATTTTTCATTGCAGCAGACCTCCATCTTTTTTCTTTGAAATCATTACTTAAAAACTTCATCATTTTAGATTGCTCAGGATGACCACTTGAGGTTCTCCATAAACCCAACAAAATTTGTTTTTTCTTCAAAGCCAAGTAATAGATTGAACAAACAGAAGGGTCTTTTGCTCCATTGTTTTCTTCTTGATATTTGAAAAATTCATTTCTAGCTACTTTTTCCATCACCTCCGTCAATTTCAAATTATCCAACCAATATGCTAAACCATATCTTTTTGCATTTAACCAAGTTATTTTCATATTTGAAATTTCATTAATATAGTTGAAGATTAAATCTTTATAATCACTATGCATTGCAAATGAAATATCTCTCATTGTTATAGTTTTAGAATATTTCAATCTATTCTCTTTAGTTAAATTAACTTGAAATAGTTTAACTCCCATGAAAAATCTTAGACCATTCAAGTCCAAAATATCTTTATACTTTTCAAACATATCAGCAGCCATGGAAACAGTGGTAGCTAGAGTAATCTGTTGATGACCAGTGACAAATGGAAGTTTAAATTTTTGAAGTTTTTCAATAATACCATCAGCCATTTGTTTGGTGAATTTGAATTCTTCTTCTCCATTAATCATATGGTTGTTTTCAAAAAGGGCAGATTTAGTTTTATCGACTTCATTTGAATCGTTGGATTGAATCAATTCTTGAACATCTAAATCTAGACCAGCGTCGATACCAGATCGAACTCCTGCATCTAAATCTCTTAAAATTTTAGAGAATACAACAAATATCTTTTCAATGAGATCGAGCCTGCCAGTGAACATAGTTTGAATCAAAAATTGTGGGTGATATAAAGGTAGAGGACCATTTAAAGCAGAAGTCAAATGGAACAAGTCATTACTAGAAATTTCCAATGAACCAATAGCTTTACGAGTAATAAGATCTTTAGAAGGATCTAGCCTTTTGTCACTTAAATAGAATTGATTACCAGAACCAATAACCAATAAACCATCACGCATCCAAATAGAATCACCAATTTCATGTGTTGTTTGTGAATGAATATCAATTTGCTTGATTTTAGAAAAAGTGGGAGAATTATTAGTATAATCAAAACGTAATTGAGTATATAATACTGAGCGAAGTTTAAAACCAACAGCCAATATACTTTGGTGTAAAGAAGAGCAAGTCCAATCAATATCCTTAATTTTATCTTCACTGGATAATGTTTCTTCATATTCTTTGGTACCAAACGATGTATCCCAGATTGTAAGTTCATCAAGTTTTTCATTAACAATTGCCAGCTTACTAGCGGATGATCCAGTTAAAAATGCACATTTCTTAATACCCGTCAAGAAAGAGTTTTTCAAATACCATTTAATTGTATTGCCAACTATTGAGGTATAATATATTCTGACAAATCCTTCTCCATCAACAACAGATAAAATATCTCTACCAACCTTATCAATTGATTCACTCCAACCAACAGGATCAATAGCAGAAACAATATGAAGATTAGAATTGTTACTGTGGGGCGGTAGATTCTCAATTTCAAAACGACCAATTGTACAAGAATCAAAATCATTAGAAAATCTAACTTCCCACGCTTGACATTTACTGTCTTTAAAAACAGCAACAATATGGAACCTATTTAAACTTGATTCAGGTAATAGTAAGAAACTTAAAGGAGGGTTTTGTTCTGTTATATCTATATCTAAAGTAGTCATAATAGGAGCCTTCTTAGTAAAATCATCATGAGTTTGTGACTTAAACCTACAATCAAAACAGACTAATTTTTTTTCAACAAGGGCAACAACAAAATCTCCTTTCTTCCAGATGACCGCACCTATAACAGGAGATGGCGTGAATAAAGTGGATCTTTTAGTTAATGTTTGACGGCCATGATGTAATGTAATTGCCTCCCAAAGGTGGTTTTCATTAAATCTAGTTAGAGACAAGACTGACATACCATCTGTTGATCTAATCAATCTTGTAATTGACTTGAAATGTCCTGTAAACTTTTGTTGCAAAGTACCAATTGTAACTTGTTTTATAGGTTTGGCAAATGGCATCTTTTCAATGGACATATCTCTCGGTATTTCATGATCCACATCTTCTTTAACAAAATTAAATAATTCTTCAAAAGAAAAGCCAATATCTTTAATGGAGTTTTTAAACATATCATGAATGACAAAGGACAGGTTGACATCATTAGAATAATATGTTACTGCAAAATCTTGGATAGTTAGAGCTCTCGTATCTTTGGGAATACAACTTTCACCAAACTTGATATTGACAGGTCTCGTTGAAGTGCCACTTTCAGACATGATCTCATTTAATCTGAAAGAAATCAACGGGGTTGGGGAAGGCAATGTTAAATTGGTTAAAGCATATAAATTAATATTATGATTGCTATCGAACACAAGGACAATTTCTGGTTTAGAATCTTGTAAAGCAGTTAGATACTCTCTTTTTCTATCTAAAAGACGATGAAATGAAATCTTGCCAGAAGAGCTTATAGCGCCTCTCTCCATTTCTTCAGGGCCAACTTCATTTTCTAATTTTTCATCAATATTGGCTATTAATTTATTCAAAGCAAAACTAACCAAATGATTATCCAAAATTAATGCAAATTTTGTAACCAGATCCTTGTCCTTAATATTGCCATCATATAAATCTAAAGAGCCAGCATTGAAAACTTGATAACCTTCTATACTAAAAGTTGTAAATACTCTTAAAACCGAATCTGCAGAAAGAGTATACAAAACATTATGCTCTTTAGTGTTAGCCGCAATTGAAGTAATACTTTCAGCCTCGGAAGAAATAACAAATGAACGAGAGATTTTAATATTACTATTTGCAGGTTTTAAATAATTAGAATCAAATTGAGACTTAGGAGGGAATGGAGATCGAGGAGTTGCAATGGCGGTATCACTTGTAGTGTCTGCTATTTTTGGTAATAATTTCCATCGTAGGAAAGTAACATACGTTGGATGAGGCAAGTAACTCAGTTGAAATTCAGAAGATTCTATACCAAATGTAACTCTATGCCATATTTTAACTAACTTGTCATAGTAACCCACGCTGGCAATAGCAGTCGAATTTGGCGAGAACTTGACTAAAAAAGTTGGGTTGGGTTGAGGTTTAAACCATAATGTCTTTTTATGTATTTTCTTTTCACCATCCACATTTTTATAGTAGAATCTGAACAAGGTCAAAGCATATTCAGAACCAACAATTAATTCACAACTTGTTTCAGAATTATATTCATCCGGTAAGCCAAAAAACTGATTTGAATCCAATTCGTCTTCTCTCATATCACAAGAATCAGACCAACATATACAATTAATCTGGGAGCTATCTCTTTTATTTGATATTGAAGTTTCTAGATGCCAGTGGATTTTCAATTCCTCTATATTTTTTCGTCCATTGAAGTTAAAATTATAGAAGTTTGAAACAGTTGGTGTATAAATCAAAATTTGTCTATCCATGACGATAGCTATTTTACCATTCACCTTGTTGATATCTATAACAAAAGCATCATGCTCTAAACATATAGTTTGTAAATGTTGTGAGTTTTTAGTTAGAATGACTAAGTTGTTTCCTGAGCAGTAAGCTAGAATTTGTATGAGGTTCCAATTGACAAAGGAGGAACATTGAGGCGCTCTAGTTGGCTCACCTGGTAGGAATGTTAGTGACATGGATGCTGTCGGTTTCTGTTAAACTAAGGAGATAAACTCTTGTCAAGATCAAACATGTAGATTTGATGGTCATTTAATTAATTCTGTTTTGGTTTAGCAGCATCATAGTGAGTGAGTGAATTGTGCAGAGTGTGATCAAATACATAGAGCGACGCGTCTATCAGTCGATATAAAAAAATAACCATGATACAACTAAATGATTGATAAAGATGGTTTGGTCACTTTATTTTACTATTAACTTCTTTTCACAAAAGCTATTCCCTCGATTTCAGCCATGGTTGCAAGGTATGATCTAATTTTATTATTGTATTGCCTATTTTTTGCTTTGGCCCCACATACTAATGCCACTATATTTTTTATTTTCATGAAGTTGCAAAGATCAATTAAAGCAAGTCGCCATTTGTTTACAAAGATCTCCTTGTGTGATGATCGAAAGAAACAAACCAAAAGAATGCATAACAAACCCAGAACTATCAAAAGATTTACCAGAATTATGCAAAGCTCAATTATCCACTTTTCTCGAATGCAAAAGAGGTATAGTGGATATGTCTAAGAGAATTAGAGGTAATGGTACTTTAAGTACTGGGAAGTATGACGAACAATATCGTAAGTTATCTACTGGCGAGTTTGATCCGAGAGAAGAAATGAAAAAGTTGGACAATTTAAATTCAGTTACCAAGAAGTAAAGGAAATTTTTTATCACAATTACATTGAATCCATTTCAAACCCCGAAGTTCGGTATACAATTTATTTATTTTGTTTTTTTGCTAGACTTTTTTTTTAAAAAAATCTATATTATCCCTTGTAGATATTTGTAATTATTATATAAAGAATCTTATGTATAAAATATACCCTTTCTTTGCATTCATTTAGATTATTTAATTAATTCCGTAGCTTCTTTTCCCAATGCGATCAGTTGATCAATTAATTTGTCAATGGTATCGTTTGTTAAAATAGGTGAATTGAAAACAACCCTGAAAAATTCACCATTGTTTTCTCCAGTTATAGAATCATTTGGATTAGGGGCAAAATCAATTAAAAACTGCCCTGATTTGTGTAACTTGCTAGCTATATATCTCGTAACAGTAGTCATGTTTTCCCCTTCTAAAACTTCTATATCAGTTGGATTATAATAGAAACAAACTTGTAAACATGGTGGTGGAATATCACTAATTAACTTGAAGCCATGAATCTGAGATATTTTTTTGGCAAAGTATTCTCCAATAGAATATGCATGATCGACTCTTTCTCGATATCCTTTGGTGCCATAATACAACCAACCCATATAAAATTTCAAAGCATCAGCTCTACGACCACAACCCATAGTGCCATTAGCTAGATCATAATTTTCTTCATCATCTAGTGAATTGTGAAACAAATATGGTGCATCTAAGGAATTTGCCTGTGTAAAAACTCTATCATTAGGAACAAGCAAGAATGAACAAGTAGTTGGAACACCAAGCATTTTATGAGGGTTAGAAGTTATAGAATCAGCTAGATGTGAACCCTTTAAATGAGATGCCTTAGTTGCACTGAAAATAGAGTTACCACCCCAGGAACCATCAATATGGAACCACATGTCGTGTTTCTTAGCAACTTTGGCAATTTCTTCGAAAGGATCGTAAGAACCAAAAACAGTCGTACCAGCAGTACCATTAATATACAATGGAGTATAGCCATCCTCTTTTGACTTAACAATAATGGAACTCAATAAATGAACATTCATTCTTCCGTGTTGATCAACAGGGATTTTGAACACTGAATTAGCACCAAAACCCAACAAAATAGCGGCCTTTTCTACACTATAATGGGAATGAACACTAGTGAAAATAGCAAAACTCTTCCCTTCATTTCCTTTCAATTTTGTATCTGGAAACAATATACTTCTAGCCATATGTAGACTAGTGATATTAGACCAAGAACCACCGCTGAAAGTTAAACCACCAGCATTAGGGCCGGTAAAACCAAATAAACTGGCGTATTTTTGGGAAACTTTACGTTCTATCACAGTCAATGCTGGAGAAACAGTAAATACATGGGAGTTGGTATTAAGAACCGAAAGTAACAGATCAGACAATATACCTACAGTATTAGTACCAGCGTATAATTTGTCCATGAAACCTGGATGCCATGTGTTCACTGAGTTTTTCAAGACTTGTTCAAAAACAACTAAAAGTTCTTTGGCTGGATTTTGTGAATCATTCTTAATCGATTTTATAAATAGGGTATTTATGTCATCCAACTTCAGAATTTTATACAAATCTTTGGGGTTGCTGAATCTAGGACCTATATCATTGTAACCTGAGTCTGTACCTTCAACATGAGCCACAATTAAATCTACTGCTGGCTCCAAGATTGATCGCAATTCCTTTGCTCTATTAGATTCGAGATCACAATTGATAATTTGGGGTTCAATTGTCATTTTTATTATTGAACTATAAATTGTTGTGATCAATGAGAAAAAAGATAATTACTAATCTTGTGAAGTGAATCGTGATTATTTCAAAACAGAAGTCTCAAAAAATATTCAAAAAATATTTTTGAATCACCAGGGGAGTACTACATTTTTCGAATTTACCAAATATATATACATATTTGCTAGGTTCACACGCTGTTTTACTCCGTTTATACTAGACATATTTCCTTAAATTATGTCAAATGAAGAAGAATACTTTCATATTATTACTGACGTGGTGGATGATGAACATAACGCAAACAAAAACAGTTCCAGCAATGAATTCTTACATATTGCTTCAAAGGCGCAAGATACCCCAACTTTACAATCCCTTGGTGTAACCTTTATGGAACAGGATTCATTAGAAAGAAAAGTTGCTGAAGATGCTGACAAAGCTATGGTTTCTAGAGATATTGAACTTGATGACAGAAGATTAGAAAAAACCCAAGCTAAATACAAGAAATTGGAATCAAAGTTAAGATCACTTCATATCAAATTGGATAACGGGAATACGAGAATATCAGAAAAACAAAAATTACGAATAGAAATAGATAACTTGAAGGAATATGAAATTGATCCATTACTAAAAGATATGCAAGAGATTAAACAAAGATTGAAAGAATCTAAAAAAGCTATCCAGGGAACTGATAATTCTTCTGTTCGTCGAATACCTAATGAAACAAAAGAGGAATTTCTAATAAGAACAGGTAAGATCACAGCATTTGGTAGTGCGAATGGGTTTGTACATAATGATAGTATTGAAGAACAGCAATCTGCCCTTACTCACCGGAACTTGATTGGTCCTGGCCTTGAAAAGTTTTATCAAGATGATGATGTTGACTCAGTTGGAAAAGATTATACTAAAAGATATCCAGAAAGTATGACGAGTAATGAAAGTGCATCTGATGTCAAAAATGATAATTTAAATGAAGATTACAAAGAGACTCCCATAATATCAAATTCTAAGAAATCGGTTAAAGTGAAACCTGTGCGGGACGAGGATGACGATTATGAAGATGTAATTGATATAGCCGAAGAATCAGAGGCTGATAGTGAAGATAATTTTATTGTGTCTGATGATGAAGATATTGTTAGATTTAAGTCCCAAAGAAAAAACAAGTCTAAGAATGTCTCAGAAAATGAATTCAAAAACATAGACGATGGTAATGAATCATTTTATCAAAACAGATTCAAGCAATGGGTTAATAAACGTTCATCCTTGAGAGATATTAATAGAAAAGATTATGTTGATGATCCAGAGATTCCTGAATGGTTAAAACCTCACCCAACCGTTGATGATGCCGTATTAAACGATCAATTCAAAATACCTGGTGATATTTATCCTTCTCTATTTGATTATCAGAAGACCGGTGTCCAATGGTTGTGGGAATTATATTCACAAAGGACTGGGGGTATCATTGGGGATGAAATGGGTTTAGGTAAAACTGTTCAAGTGATTTCATTTTTAGCTGGACTTCACTACAGTGGAAAATTAAACAGACCCGTGTTAATTGTTTGCCCTGCAACTGTTCTAAACCAATGGTGCAATGAATTTCATAGATGGTGGCCTGCATTTAGGACTGTTATTTTACATTCTATTGGCACAGGTATGTCTGGTAAAAAGAAGAAAAGAAGTTCTGGCTATGGTTCGGAAGAGGAAGAATCGCTTGAAGCTTTGTTATCAAATGAAGATTATGGGAGTAAATCTGCACATGCTATACAGACAGATAAAAGTGTCAGACAGTTGGTGAATAGAATTGAAAATAAAGGCCATATAATTATTACAACTTATGTTGGTGTTAGACTTTATTCTAGATTTTTACAACCTGTGAAATGGGGTTACGTTGTTCTTGATGAAGGTCATAAGATTAGAAATCCGGACAGCTTTATCACTTTAATGTGCAAACAGTTAAAAACTCCCAATAGAATAATTCTTTCGGGTACACCAATTCAAAATAATTTGGTTGAACTATGGAGTTTATTTGATTTTATTTTTCCTGGCAGGTTGGGTACATTACCGGTTTTCCAAAAACAATTCTCCATTCCCATTAATCTTGGTGGTTATGCCAATGCTACTAATGTCCAAGTTCAAACTGGTTATAAATGTGCTGTTATTTTGAGGGATTTAATTTCTCCATATTTATTAAGAAGGGTGAAAGCGGATGTTGCTAAAGATTTACCTAAAAAATCGGAAATGGTTTTATTCTGCAAGTTGACA
Source organism: Ambrosiozyma ambrosiae (assembly GCA_003705185.2). Lineage (NCBI taxonomy): Eukaryota > Fungi > Ascomycota > Pichiomycetes > Pichiales > Pichiaceae > Ambrosiozyma > Ambrosiozyma ambrosiae. The sequence goes on along the minus strand of PPHU02000026.1, from coordinate 140,415 downwards.
AAACAACAAAGGACACTTTATAGAGACTTTTTAGAATCAGAAGACCTAAAGAAAATTTTGAGTGGAAAAAGAAATGCTTTATACGGCATTGATGTATTAAGAAAAATCTGTAACCATCCAGATTTAGTTGATCTCAGCGTTAAAGGAAAATTAAAGCCATGTGGTGATTCTACAAAAGTTCAAGAACGTTCTGGTAAAATGTTGGTTGTTGCTATGCTTTTAGAATTATGGCAAAAAGAAGGCAGGAAGGCTTTAATATTTTCACAAACAAGACAAATGTTGGATATTTTAGAGGAATTTATGGGCGTTTTGACAAAGGAATCTGAGAATAATAATTACAAATATTTGAGGATGGATGGAACGACCCCAATTGGACAAAGACAGATGTTAGTTGACACATTTAACAATGATCCAGAATACAGTGTATTTTTGTTGACCACAAAAGTTGGAGGTTTAGGTGTCAACTTGACGGGAGCTAGTAGGGTTATTATTTATGATCCTGACTGGAATCCTTCTACAGATTTGCAAGCTAGAGAAAGAGCATGGAGATTAGGACAAAAAAATGAAGTTACAATTTATAGACTTATGATTGCTGGTTCAATCGAAGAAAAGATATATCATCGTCAAATCTTTAAACAATTTCTAACCAATAAAATTTTAAAGGATCCGAAACAGAAAAGATTTTTCAAAATGAATGATTTATATGATCTATTCACATTAGGTGACCAAGATACACAAGGAACTGAAACTGCGGATTTATTTAGTGCAAGTGAAACGAGTTATAAAGGAACAAAAGAACGTAGGTCTAAACTTCTTAAAAATAGACTTTACTCGCCTGGTAAGAATAACAAGGGAGATGATGATTTTTTGCAAGTGTCCAAAATTAAGGGGGTTTCAAGTTTACAAAAGTTTGAAAATGGCGTATCAGATGATGAAAAAAAGGATAAAGAAGAAGATGGAGATTTAATGTCTAGTTTATTTAAGAAGTCGGGTATTCATTCCGCTTTAGAACACGATTCAATTATGCAACAGAGTACATCTTCTGGTGTAACTGCAACTTCTTATAGCATGATTGAAAATGAGGCCAATAGAATAGCTAATGAAGCTGTCAATGCTTTACGAGAATCTAGAAAGCTAACTAAAATGACTGGTATTGGTATTCCAACCTGGACAGGAAAGTTTGGTCTTGCGGGTAAAAATACATCTAACAAAAAGAGAAGGCTTCTAGATCGCTCTGTTACCACAAAGAGTGGAAAGAAATCTTCATCCGTTCCACTATCTGGCCCCATTTCTTCATCTTCAATCTTGGCTGGGATTCAGAAAAAAAAGAAAGATACTGGTGCACCAAGGAAGACAGCTTCTGTTAATAATTTTGGTAAAGATTTGGTCACTGAATTAAGTTCTTATATGTCAGGTGTTGATGGATTCTTCAGCACTTCTGGTGATGTTTTGGACCATTTAAATATAGATGTTAGCAATGAGAAAACAGTTGAAGTTATTAGGTCTATGTTACACACAATATGTAAATGGGACAAGCAAAGAAAAGGTTGGGTTTTGAATGATGAGTTCAGATAGTAATTTATTTGCGTATTTTACCTGATTTTTTACTATTAAAAAAAATATTATTTTGTAATTTAAGGAATATAATTGTATAGATACTTAAAGTAAATGTGTATGATCGAAAACTAATAAAACGGAAAGGAAAGAAACAAAAAACAAAAAAAACCCAGACCCTGCCAGCCTATAGATGTCTGATATTAAACAATAAAAGATAAACTAAACTTTAATAAAAATGACAAAGAAGAATAAAGTAGAGAGAAAAAAGGGATTTTCTGAAAACAAAATGAAGTTTTTTGATTTATTTTTTAGTACCTAAAGTATAGTCACCAGAAATCCATCTGTTGAACATAGCCAACGAGCTTTCAGGTTGATCATAAGGAACCATATGACCACCATCAAACATTCTAGCGTAAGTGAAGTATTGGTAGTTTTTGACTTCACCGATTTTGGTGACACCATCATCTAAGTACAAATCTTTAATTGAAGCTTTTGAGAAACCAGACTCACCAGACCATTCTAATTCATTAGACCAAGCTTGGTTACCTAACCAGTTACAAATGAAATCTTTATCACCTGCATAAATCAAGACAGGTAATTCCTTTTCTAAGATTTCAATGACTTTCTTGTGGTATGGTTTCATCCAGTCACCAGCAAACAAGAAGTTTCTATTAACATCAAAATTACAGGATTCATAGCTTTCAACCTCAGCACCTAGTTTTTCCTTGACAAAATCTTGGTTTAGATAGCTGTCAATGTAGCTTAAACCTTTGTAACATAAAGAGGAGTCTTCACACATCTTTCTAACATCATAAACATTTCTACCAGTCTTTTGATATGGTGCTAATTGAGCATTGTTACAGTAAATGGAGGCAGGTACGCAAGTGAAAACAGATTCAGAAGAGTAGCAAGATTCGATTAAGGATAAACATCTTGGTAATGTGTCTAACATACCCTCACAATCGGCCTCGTTCAAAACTGGTTTATAACCGTTTTCGTCAGAACATGCCATTCTTTCGTAGTATGGATATTGTGTTAATGGGTCAGTCAAACCGTTACCAATTAAAACAGAAGTCAAGTTAAAAGATCTATCAGCATGAGTCAAAATTTCAGCAGCAAAAACTGGAACATAATGTCCACCATAAGATTCAGCAGCAATATGGAATGGTAACTTGGAATATTCAGGGAATTGCTGGTAAAATAATTCTAGGAAGGCATAAACATCTTTACCAGCAGCAACAGTATTTGAAACAGATTCAGAAGAGTAAGAATAACCAACGTTAACTGGTTGGTCTAAATAAATTATAGAGGCATTGGAATTCCAAGAATAAGGATTGTAAACAGGATTTAAGTTTTCATCAATTGCTGAGGAACCTAATTCAAAGAACAAACCAGTAAGAGAAGAACAACCAGGGCCACCGTTCAACCATAAAACAACAGGGTCATTTTTTGGGTCATTTCTACTTTCAAAGAACCAATAGAAAAAATGTTTATCTTCTTTATCAACATCTAAATAACCAGAGTATTGCTTAGTATGATCAATACCTAAAGCACCAGGGTCTGTCTTCTTCACTCTTAATTTGTAATTATCAAACTTTTCCTTGTTCTCAACATGGAAATCCCAAAAGTCTGTAGGTTTTTTGTGAACTTTAAATTTTGGTTCGGTGGTGAATTGTAAGTTCTTCAAAGTTTGGGGAAAAATTGTTTCCATTTCAGACCAAACAAGCTTTATTTCATCGTCTAATTTATCCAAAGATTCATTGTAAATTTCAGAGACATCTTTTAATAAGTTTTTAGATGTCTTCTGAACTGATTCTTTGAGTTGTTTGTATTTGACATCAAATGGGGATTGGTTACCCACAACACTAGCAGAGGTCACAATTGCAGAAATAGCAAAGGCTAATGATGGGGAGAGTTTCATGGTGTAATTTTTGAGTGATATCAATATATATTAAAGGGAAATTTGTAATAAGAATTGGGTTTATCTCGGGGTGGCAAAACATGTACATTTTTTTTAAATGAGCTTATCGGCTCTATCAACAAAAAAGAGCCGCTTAAGCCCTAATTGCGAAGTCCTATACACAAGCCACACATACAAGAGGATTAATAGGTGTACGGATTTTTGTTAATGCGCCAGTGACGCCACCTCTGGAATCTCAATGCTCTGAATTACCTTATCAATTAATAAGTTATCTCCAATCAATTCCACCTTAGCTAAGTGTTAGACAATTGAAACTAATAATATGTCACAAGTTACAATAACAGAAGCAAATAATTTTCATACTATTACATCTATCTCACCTTTGTTGACAAATAGTCATTCATCTTCTACCTCTTCCACTTATTTGACAGAAAGTTCTAGTTCTATTCAAGATGACCATTTTTCTATTTCAATAAATACCCAAATAAAATTTAAAAGAAATTATCAGATGGCAATTAAACAATATCTTAATAGAAATTTTCAAAGAGCATGGGATATCACCTCTACTTTGGTCTCCGATATAGTAAATAGCTCATATCTGAATAGCTTAGATGCTGAGCTTACATTAAAGATTTTCAAATTGTATTTATCTTTAGTTGATCTTATCTTAAAAGAAATTACTTTTATTAAATTAACTGAGGTTTCCACCAATAAGGAGGATTTAAAATTTCCAAGAATAGCAGAGGATCAAGTGTTAAGTTCTCAAATTGTGAATGGGTTTCTAAATGGTAATTTACCCGAACAAATTAAAAAAGTTACTGCAAATAATTATCAATTATTTGATCCTGAATTATTGCTTATGTGTTTCATGATTGAACTATCAAATGGATATTCGTTAGTTGGATTGAAGACCCAAGTTGAAGAATATTTAACCCAAATCAAAATACTTCCAAATGGACAGTCATTAAGATCTGGTGAAGCTGGCCTTCATGATATTAAAATACTTAAATTCTATTTATTCTATGTTTTAACCAAAGCTAATGAATTGTCATATTCTAAAAAATTAATAACAATTCTATTTGCCTATGATAATACTAAAGTGATTGAGTTCTTTGAAAAGCTTCAAAAAATATCTGAAACTGAAGCTCATAGTGATCAGGACGGTAAAATTAACGAAAATTTAGAAAGTTCACCTTTAAACCTAATGAGTGAAAAGATGAAAAAGAAGAAGAAGCACAAATCCAAGAAGAAAACTGAAAAGAAGGAATTCAAGTCAACAAACATCAATAATCAATTGACTCCCATTTCCGGTAGTAATTCCATCTTATCAAATTTTGATAGTCTCAAAAGACAATTATTTTCATACTACGATAAGAACAATTCCTTAATCAAATCAGGATTACTGCTTACATTTTTGGTTACACTGCTAATATCTTTGAGTGCTAAGAAGTTCGGGAGAACCAAGTTGATCAAATTGAGACAATTTATTAGCTGGTTAATTGGAAGGTTGAAACAGACACTTCAGATGGCTTTTAAGATTTATTACCTATAACTTAATTATCATATATCTTTTATAAATCGTAATAAATACATCTATTATCATAACTAACACGTACAGCGTAAGTATCACTTTCGGGATTTACAGATTATCTAGCTAAAGATGGGAAGGGTGAGACACAAAAAATGAATTTTAAAAAATTTATATATCTAATTTAACAAATGATTTATATCTAGCTTTCTTCATCCTCCGTCTTTAATATACCAGTTTCCTTTAATAAATCATCAACTTGATCAGGTTTCCATATTTTGAGCTGAACTTTGCCATCTTTGTCGAAACCAATAGTGGAAAACTCAACTTTTTCACTCGTTAATTTAGTTGAATCAGTGGTTTTACTTAAAACTTTTAACGCCAATTCTTGAGCCTCTTTCAAAGTAATTTCATCTTTATAATCTTGTTTCAATAATGTTTGGGCACTTGTATTATTGGCGCCAATAGAAGTTGCTTTCCAACCAGAATAATTACCAGAAGGATTTGATGTATATAATTGGAAACCATATCTTTCATCATAACCAGCAAAAATGAACGAGACACCAAAAGGTCTTAAACCACCATGTTGAGTGTAACCTTGTTTAACATCACAAACTCTTCTCACTAAAGTTTCAATTGGAATATCTTCATTATAAGTTTTTAAATACTGTTGTGCAACATATCTGACATGATTGATTAAAATTCCAGCATCAGCTGTTAAACCGGCAACAGCACAAATTGTATTATCATTCAACACGTACATTTTTTCAGCAGAAGTGTCTTGTTCTAACAATTTACTTGTAACTTTTCTTTCAGCAGCTAATACTACACCATCCTTGGCCATAACACCAATGGAAGTACCTGCATTATTAATTGCTTCTAAAGCATATTCGACCTTGATTGATGAATAACAGTTAAAGTTAGTATAGACATGACGTATTAAACATAAAAGAAAGCAAAGGACAGAATAAATTACATACTTGGTAAAGTCTTCCTTCTGGAGAAAAAATAGTAGTTCTGGAATCGTATCTTCTAGACATTATGATGAAGAGTAGAAGTGTGTTAGATTCAATTGAAATAACTTCGAATAATTTGAATAATATCATCACATCAATTACATTAATTTGCCTTCCACGATATCTTGAGCATTTCGAAATTTATGCGACTATCGACTATCGACGTTATTGTTACGTGTCGATTGACGCAATAGACGCGATATACGTGATAGCCGCACCAGACGCGGATGGCTGATTGTTTGTTTTGCTAAATGTGAATTTCTTTTATTCATCAGCTGTTTCGACAACAAGACCCTGAATACCAATATCAAACCTAAGCTTTAACTACCAACTTCCTGTTTTTTTCTTCACAGAACATTTTAGACACTATTTCTAAACACTAATTGGCTCAGTAAAAAATAATTTATCTTTCTCTTTTATTTTAAAATAAAAAACACTCGTTAAAACACAACACACAAAAATCAAAACAAAACAAAAATGGTCGCTTTCAACAAATCCGTTCTATCTTCAATCACCTTATGCTTACTAGCCTCTTATGTTAATGCTTTAATCCCTATTGAAGTTGATGGTAAAAGATTTATCAAACCTGCCTTAAAAGAAGGTGATGATGGTGAAGTTTTCTTTGTCAAGGGTGTTGATTACTTACCTGGTGGAGCTTCTGGTTATTCCTCATCAAATGATGATGATGCTTTGTCAGATTCTGAAGTTTGTTTAAGGGATGCTTACCTTTTGCAAAAATTAGGTGCTAACACTATTAGAATTTATTCTATCAATCCAGATTTAAATCACGATGAATGTATGTCTATCTTCAACTCTGCTGGTATTTATGTTCTGTTAGATGTTAACACTTCGGAAGAAGGTGAATATCTAAACAGAGAAGATCCTGAGTCTTCTTATACATCCACATATCTTACAAATGTTTTTAAGAGAATTGAAGCTTTCATGAATTATCCAAATTTATTAGGTTTTTTTGCTGGTAATGAAATTATTAATGATCAAGGTAAGTCCGCTTCAGTGGCTCCTAAATATGTTAGAGCTCTTCAAAGAGATATGAAACAATATATCTCTGCCCACTCAAACAGAACCATTCCTGTTGGTTACTCTGCTGTAGAAGTTACTTCTTTAAGAGCTGCTACTTGGGAATACTTTCAATGTAATATTGATGGTAATAAAGATGATGAGTCAAAATCTGATTTCTATGGTATTAACTCTTACACTTGGTGTTCAGGTAGCTCGAATTGGGATTCTTCTGGCTATGCAAATGTTAACTCTACCTTTGAAAGCACTAGTATCCCTGTCTTCTTCTCTGAATATGGTTGTAACAAACATGAACCAAGAACCTTTGACGAAGTTAGTGAAGGTGTTTTTGGTGGTTTGGTCGAAACTTTATCTGGTGGTTTAATCTATGAGTATTCTCAGGAAGCAAATAATTACGGTTTAGTTGATATTGGTTCAGATGGTACAGCTGAAATCTTAGAGGATTTTGACAATTTGAAATCTCAGTACTCTAACTCTTCAATTCCATCCATTACTGAATCTGATGTTCCAGACATTGATATTTCCACTTGTAACTCTACTAAGATTACCAATATGTATTCTGATTTTGGTGCTGATTTTGATTTACCAGATCAACCAAGTGGCGTTGCAGATTTAATCAAAAACGGTGTTAATATTACTAATGTTGGTAAAATCGTTGATTTTGAAAATAAAGCTTCCAAATATGCAATTTCTGATTCTGATGGTAACAGTATCGAAGATGCTTCAATTTCAATTGATTCAACTGCTACAATCAACTCTCAAGAAACCACCGCTGTGCCAACTTCAGCATCATCTAGTGCATCTAGTTCTAGTAAGGCTTCCTCCACTCTTGAATCTTCCGCTTCTTCTTCTTCTTCCTCTTCTGCAGGTGCTGTTTCCGTTAACGTTGAAACTAACTTTGGAGGCTTTTTATTTTTGTTTGGTATTGGTATTACTGCTTTGTTATAGTTATTTCAATCCTTTACTTTATTTGAGTTTTTAATAATTTTGGATTTTTTGGATTCCACTTTTTCGTTTGCTTGATTTACAAGTTCATTATAGTTACACACTTTTCGTGATTATTTACTTATTCACACTTAGCTATAGCATGTATTAGATACCATTTTATATTTTATATTTTTATTTCTGACCGTTACCTACTTTTTAATACATGGACTCATTTCACATTACAAATTGTAGCACTAATCAAACGCTAGTAAGTTTTAGGGTAGATAGATAGATACGCGACAAAATTCATAAACGCCTGCCGATATGCTTCGCTTCGCTGTCAATACAAAACAGCTAGAAATAATCTTTTTCTTAGAAAACAACTACAAGCTCCTCTACCTCATAGACAAACAATAAACAATTACCAATCACGATGACCAAAGCCACAGAAACAGTGCTAGTAGCCATTACACTATCATCCATATACTTTGCATTATACTCCGGTGCCATTCCAACACCATCAGTTTTCCAACATGAAATATTACCTGTTTTACCATTCTGGGCTTTAGTTTCCTTTGGATGTTATGCTCTGGGTTCATTAGGTCTAGGCGTCTTCACTTTCAAAAATAAAGAAGATAAATATAAAGAGTTATTAGTCGAGATTGACGAAGCTAAGGTTTTCCTGGCAAAGAATGGTGTTGATTTTAATTAGTCAATTAGTTGAGAGAGAGAACCTGTTGTGCTCGATGATGCATGTCAATGAAAATTGAGGTTGTCGTTGTTTATGAAATGGTTTATTGCTTTATTATATTTTTTGGTTTTGTTGAGTTATGACTTTGTTTTACAGTTAATTTGAATAAATGCATGTTATATTTGTTCACTTTCACTAACGTTTCTCATATAAAGGTAAGTGAGAAAAAAAAAAACTTTAATAAAATAAATAATTTGTAAGAAGTATACATGTAAAGAATAATATAAATATATGAATTGAAAATAAAAAAAAACCCAAAAATAGATAGAAAGTGTGAGGATGCCCAAAACAGAAAGTGTTCTTAAACTCTAGGTTGTTGTTCGTCTAAATTAGTTTGCTCTAAAGGTATTTGTTGTTTAGCTATTTTTTTAGCTTTTTTCATTTTTTCAAATTTAGCAAAAACTTGTAAACCCAAAGGCATCTCATTAACAACAGTATGATTGCCTTTGTTCTTTCTTAATTCTAATGGAATATATTCATTAGGTAAATTTTCGGGAGGGGGATCAAAATTCCTTGGCCATAGCTCAGTTATCTCATTTGGTTTCTGTTTCATCAAACTAACAACAGCTTCCTGTGTTTGATGTTTCCATTCCTGTAAATCATCATTAAATAATTCCCAGACACAATTAACACAACCACTCATACAACAATTATCTGGCTCGATTGGTCTTTTACCAACAGTTACACCAGCTATGTTGCGAGATACTTCTCTATATGAAACATCTCTTCTTGATGATTTGATGGATTTGTTTTTGTTTCCTGAGTAGCCAAAGACCTTATCAAATTCGATGTCATCAGCATCGTCTTTGCTTTTAGTATTAAAGGTTAAAGAAGCTGTAGATTTAGCAGGTTTGGTTCTATTTAGATTTTTGAAAGGATTATAAGTTTCAGCTGATAAAGAATCTTTTGCTGTAGCTTCTTTCTTGAAAGGATTCGAAACAGACTCTGAACCTATAGATGGATTAGACTTACCCTTTGATTTTGCTAAAAGTCGGTAGAAGTCTGTCTTGTTTACTTTCTTTGACTTTGTAACGTAACATCTTATTGAGGATATAGATAGCTGTCGGTATATAAGTGGATTCATAATTAAAAGAGCCAGAAAAATTATTCTGCAATGTTTTATGGGTTGTTGGTTAAGTCACTAATAAGGAAAAATCTGAAGATACTAAAAATGCGTTGAATCCAGATCGGGTGTCATGTCTCAAAGTTTTAGTTTTCACGCTCTTAGTGCGTGGAAGAGAAAAGAGTTCAGATTTTCACTTAGAAAGCAATCATTACTCTTTATTTCTTTCTCTACTGCCCTACAACCATCTTTTCTAACTACAAATTGAAATATCTAACTATTAGTCCTGTTGCATTATGTCAATGGTATGTTTTTTTAATTATTTTCTACTTCTTTCTACCCAATCTTAAACGATACACTTACTAACTTTGCCCTCCATTCAATTGTACAGATTATCAGATTTAGATCCAAAGATGGTATGTTGAGGCTCAATGTCAATGCTACTACAAAGTTTTGTGATATTTTAGACGATTTGCTAAAAAAATTGCCAAGTCTTGATCCTATGACTTTGACTGTGTCTTCTAATCCAAGTGACAAAAGTGAATTGGCTGTTAATCTAAAAGACAGATCAGTTGGTGATCTAGGTTTAAAACATGGTGATATGATTTATCTCACGTATGAACCTGCAACAGCCACCAGTTTAACAAAAGAAATTCAACAATCAACTGCTAAAGGAGGAGCATCAGCGTCCATTGCAATTAGTTCCCCAAAACTGAAACAATTGAAAGTTGATGATGAATTAGATAAAAAAGAGGGATTAATCCCAAGAAAAAAGACTTCTTTATGTAAACATAGTCAAAAAGGTATGTGTGAATACTGTTCACCATTACCTCCTTGGGATAAGGGATACCAGGCTGAACATAATATTAAACATATCTCTTTTCATTCACATGTTAAGGAATTGAACTCGTTAACTAATAAAGGTGAAGGTGGGTCATATATTCCACCACTATCTGAAACAAACTTTAAAATCAACAAGAAATGTCCATCTGGGCATGATCCTTGGCCTAAAGGTATTTGTTCGAAATGTCAACCTTCAGCAATTACATTACAGAGACAAACATACAGAATGGTCGACCATGTTGAATTTCAGGATAGCGAAATTATTAATAATTTCATCAATGCATGGAGATTATCTGGATTTCAAAGAATGGGAATAATGTTTGGTACCTACGATATATATGATAAAGTTCCGTTAGGGATAAAAGCTAAAGTTGAAGCCATATTTGAAGTACCACAAGTTGATAAAGATGATGGCTTAATTTTACAGGAATGGGAAGATGAAACTAAAGTGTTTGAATTAGTTGAGAAACTAGGATTGGTTCCTGTTGGTATTATTTACACAGACTTATCCGATGCTGGTAAAGGGGATGGGTCAGTTATTTGTAAGAGGCATAAAGATTCATTTTTTATGTCGTCACTAGAATTGATATTTTCAGTGAAGTGGCAGTTAAAGTTTCCAAACATTTGCAAATGGAGTGATTCAAGTGAATTTTCTTCCAAGTTCGTTACGTGTGTTATTTCTGGAAACAACAGAGGAGAAATTGACATTGAAGCATATCAAGCGTCAGAAAGTGCTGAAGCGTTAGTTAGAGCTGATTTAATTGCTGCAAGTACCCATCCTAATCAAGTTTATATCAAAGAACAGACTGAAGATAGATACGTTCCTGAGATCTTTTACCAGATGATCAATGAGTACGGACTACAAGTAAAAAACAACGCCAAACCCAGTTTTCCAGTGGAGTACTTGCTAGTTTCATTGACTCATGGGTTTCCAGAAAAGCCATCGCCATTTTTCAAAAGTAAACTGGTATTTCCAATTGAAAATAGAGGATACATTGGAGAGTCTGCAGACATGGCCAGTGTGAAGAATTATCTTAAAGGTAGTGAAAATAACACAGACGAGCTGGCGGCCCGATTGAGCAACCTGCATCTCTTATATTACCTGTTGTATGGACTGGATATCTTGAGTTCTCAGGAGCAGACTGTTTTATGTGATGTAGTTTCTGGTAAGTTAAGCGTGTATCAATTGTTAGAACTTCCAGGTTGGCAAACGCTGTTAACCATTTTGAGCATTTAACTAACCAGAAGCTTCTGGAAAGAGTGCGCGCACCAACTGCCAGTTGAAAATTTTTATTTATATATCGTTGATTAAGTACATCTGTCTTTATTCTTTAATAAATTGTTGTAGTAATCACAATTTAAGAACACCCATAACATGTCCACACCATTTGGTATTGATTTAGGTAACAATAGCTCTGTAGTCGCAGTTGCCAGAAACAGAGGTATCGACGTTGTCGTCAACGAAGTCTCCAACAGATCCACCCCTACCGTCGTTGGTTTTGGGATCAAGAACAGATCCATTGGTGAAAGTGGTAAGACCCAGCAAACCTCCAACTTAAAAAACACTGTCGAAAACTTGAAGAGAATATTGGCCTTACCTGCCTCCTCTCCAGATGTTGTTATTGAAAAGAAATATTTTACTTGTCCAATTATTGAAAAAGATGATGACAAGCTAGCTGTCAAAGTTAGATATTTGGGTGAACAACATGAATTCTCTCCAACTCAATTGGTTGCTATGTACTTGCATAAATTGAAAGATATCACAGCAAAGGAAACTAAGTCCACTATCTCAGATATCTGTTTAGCTGTTCCAACTTGGTACACTGAGCAACAAAGAAGAGCTGCCTCTGATGCTTGTAAGATTGCTGGCTTGAACCCAGTCAGAATCGTCAATGAAGTCACTGCTGCTGCCGTTGGTTATGGTGTCTTTAAGACTGATCTGCCAACTGATGAACCAAAGAGAGTTGCTTTTGTCGATATTGGTCACTCTTCGTTTACTGTTTCTATTGGTGCTTTCAAGAAAGGTGAATTAAAAATACTAGGTTCTGCTTTTGATAAGCATTTTGGTGGTAGAGATTTTGATAAGGCAATTACCGAACATTTTGCTGATGAATTCAAAGCTAAATACAAAATTGATATTAGAGAGAATGCAAAGGCTTACTCCAGAGTTTTGGCAGCTTCTGAAAAGTTAAAGAAAGTTTTATCCGCCAATACTCAAGCTCCTATTAATATTGAATCTGTCATGAATGATGTTGATGTTTCTTCTCAATTAACTAGAGAAGAATTAGAAGAATTTGTTAAACCTTTATTAGACAGAATCAATGTTCCAATTGAAAAAGCTTTAGAACTAGCTGGTTTGAAATCTTCCGATTTGGATTCCATTGAAGTTATTGGAGGTTGTAGCAGAGTTCCTGCTGTTAAAAGTAGATTAGCTGAAATCTTTGATAAGCCATTATCCTTTACTTTGAATCAAGATGAAGCCATCTCCAGGGGTGCCGCTTTCATTTGTGCTATGCATTCTCCAACTTTAAGAGTTAGACCATTTAAATTTGAAGATATCAATAGTTTTGGTGTTACTTATCACTGGTCTAAAGATGCTGAAGATACTGATCACTTGGAAGTTTTCCCAAAGGGTGGTATTTTCCCATCTACTAAAATGATCACTTTATACAGAACTTCCGATTTCGAAGTTGAAGCTAAATATTCTAATCCAAACGAGTTACCTAAAGGTACTGATCCAATCATTGCTCAATGGAAATTATCTGGTGTTGAAGTTGCTGAAGGTGAAGATTCCGCTATCTGTAAATTGAAAGTTAGAAACGATCCATCTGGTTTCTTCACTATTGAATCTGCTTACATCGTTCAAGAACAAGAAGTTAAAGAATTAATTGAAAAAGAAGATGCTGAAGAAGATGCTGAAGAAGATGCTGAACCAGAATACAAAGTTGTTAAGAAATTAGTTAAGACTAAAGACTTAACTATTTCTTACTCTGGTCATGCTTTAACTGAAAAAGAATTATCCGATTTATTAGAAAAGGAATTCAAGATGGTTGCCGATGATAAATTAGTTGCTGAGACTGAAGACAGAAAGAATGCTTTAGAAGAATACATTTATGAATTGAGAGGTAAATTAGATGATCAATATAAAGACTTTGCTTCTGAACAAGAAAAAGAATCTTTATCAAAGAAATTGATGGACACCGAAGAATGGTTATACGATGATGGTTACGATGCTTCAAAGGCTAAATACATTGCTAAATATGAAGAATTAGCTTCCACTGGTAATTTAATCAAGGGTAGATATAGAGCTAAGCAAGAAGAGTTAAGACAAAAATTAAGATCTAAACAAGAGGCTTCTGAAATGGCTGCAATGGCTGAAAAGTTGGCTGCTGATAGAGCTAATAAGGAAAAGAAAGATTCTGAAGGTGATGTTAAAATGGAAGAAGAATTAGATTAGGTTCTTTGATTTGTTCTAGATGTCTTTCGAATTTACTTGCTAATTATTTCTATTTTTTTGTTTGCGTGTTAAATTATTTGTCTTTTTGTCTGTTTGTCATTCTCCCTTAATTTTACGTTTCTTTACTCTGATACATGTGTTTTTTTATATATAATGAAGTTTAAATTATGTGTAGTTTTATTTTCTGATAAATAAATTGTATATCTGAGATACACAATCAGATCTCTGCGAAACTATGTATCACAAAAAATTTAGGTTTATGTGTAGATCGTTGGTTAAACGTTATAGTTGAATATTACCATCTCACGGGATCTCCGTTTTGAAACAACCCACAAATAATTTGCCTCAAAATTTAATTACGACAACTTTTAATGTTAATATAATAAACAAATAGTTAGAAATAAACAAAATAACTCATTATAGAGGTAAAACTAAAATAATAATATTTATATAAAATATCAATAAATTGCCTATTTCTTACCAGCCTTAAGAGCAGCCTTGGTAACCTTTTCGGCCTTGTCGACTTTTTCGACAGACTTAATGACACCGACAGCAACAGTTTGTCTCATATCTCTAACAGCGAATCTACCTAATGGTGGGTATTGAGTGAAGGCTTCAACACACATTGGCTTGGATGGAACCATCTTAACGATAGCAGCATCACCGGCTTTGACGAATTTTGGTTCGTCTTCAATCTTCTTACCAGATCTTCTATCAATCTTTTCTAATAAAGTATCAAACTTACAAGCAATATGAGCAGTGTGACAATCTAAGACTGGAGAATAACCGTTAGAGATTTGACCTGGGTGGTTCAAGACAATAACTTGGGCGTTGAAAGAAGAACAACCCTTTGGTGGGTCATTCTTGGAGTCACCACAAACGTTACCTCTTCTGATTTCTTTAACGGAAACGTTCTTAACGTTGAAACCAACATTATCACCTGGGATACCTTCAGCTAAAGTTTCATGATGCATTTCAACGGATTTAACTTCAGTGGTAACACCAGCTGGAGCGAAAGTGACAACCATACCGGCCTTAATAACACCAGTTTCAACTCTACCGACTGGAACAGTACCAATACCACCAATCTTGTAAACATCTTGTAATGGTAATCTTAATGGCTTGTCAGATGGTCTGACTGGCTCTTCAATAGAGTCAATAGCTTCTAATAAAGTCTTACCCTTGCTAACACCTGAAGCTTTGGTTTCCTTAACCCAACCCTTGTACCATGGACAGTTGGTGGAGGCTTCAATCATGTTATCACCATTCCAACCAGAAATTGGAACGAAAGGAACAGTCTTTGGGTTGTAACCAACCTTCTTAATGAAATTGGAAGTTTCCTTAACAATTTCTTGGTATCTGTCTTGAGACCATTTAACGGTATCCATCTTGTTAATGGCAACAATTAATTGTTTAACACCTAAGGTGAAAGCCAATAAAGCATGTTCTCTGGTTTGACCATCTTTAGAAATACCAGCTTCGAATTCACCAACACCACCGGCAATAATTAAAATAGCACAATCAGCTTGGGAGGTACCAGTAATCATGTTCTTAATGAAATCTCTGTGACCTGGAGCATCAATAACGGTAACATGGTATTTTGGTGTTTCGAATTTCCATAAAGCAATATCAATGGTAATACCTCTTTCTCTTTCAGCCTTCAACTTATCTAAGACCCAAGCGTACTTGAAAGAACCCTTACCTAATTCAGCAGCTTCCTTTTCAAACTTTTCAATGGTTCTCTTATCGATACCACCACACTTGAAAATTAAGTGACCGGTGGTAGTGGATTTACCTGAATCGACGTGACCAATAACAACGACGTTAACGTGAGTCTTAGCTTTACCCATTGTGAATGTTAAACTTAAAAAATATGTTAAAAGGAGAAAAGAAAAAAAAAGAAGAGTAAAGTATGCAAAACCAGAAAACCATATGAAATGGTTTTATAACATCGATGAGTTTCGATTTCGCAATGCTGGCCACTTGAAAATTTTTTTGGCATGGATTTGATGGGGCACGACCCACTCTTGATAGGCCGGGTAACTTTATTAAGCTTTATCCCGTTTTAATTATTGTTTCAACTTTCCAAATTACAATAAATTACTTTGAAAATTTCATATAAACTCCACTATATTTTGATAGTAAAACGTATGCTACATATAAAGAACATCAAATGATAAATAATACTATAACCAATTAAAAATGCAGACCCTCCTTTTTCACACCGTCATCTTGTGGTTATGATTACTTTTGAAGGTGCTCCTGGCCTTAACAACTTTGTACAACAGACCCCCTCCAAGATAAACACCAACAGCGCTCAAAACAATTGCCAAAAAGATCCAGATAATAGCTGAATCATCATTTTTAGCTGCCGTAGCACACGCATGAATAGTTCTCACTTCAAAGAAGTATGAACAATCATTAGATGAGCCAACAAATGAGATCTTAGCTTTAGTCATAATTTCTCTATCACAGATGAAAGATAATATTGTAGACTTTCTTAACTTTTCACCACTTTCAGATGAAGCGGGACAGTAACTTCCACCTTGGTATTCCAACACCATCTTACGACCCCTAAATTTAGGAGCAATAGATACCTGACCAATAGATATTTTTTTGCCTTTGGCATCAGTATACCATCCACCAACTTCTGATTTATTTGAAATATCAGGAAAATCTGTATCTGGTAAATTTTCTGGTTGTCTTAATGGTGTAGTACATATACCAAGAGAGAAATTTTTTCCATAATCAAAACCCTTAGAAATCCAAGGTTGAGCTTGACCTTCTGGATTCAAAGAACTCAATGAACTTAAATCAAAATATTGTTTTGTAAGGGGATTTATCACTGTACATGGATCAGGTACAGGTTCTTTCTCTTCTTTAAATTCCGACAGTTCTTCAGATCCAATTTCAGGACCAGGTGCAATAATAGTTGAGGAAAAGCCACTCTTAGAAAATTGTTCTAAATTATTATCAAGCTGCTCTTTCAAGTAATGTGCTTCTTCTGAAATCTCCAATCTCAGTTCTTTGTTATTCGAACCCACCGTTGTAACTAGTATTAGAGTAATTAAAAAGACAAATAATAGCTTTGTCGATCTCCTTAGTCCGAACATGATATGAGCTGTTTCTATGAATATATATGTAAAGTAAAAAAATTTACTGAAATATTAATTCTCAATAAAACTTTTGGATTAACGTTGTAGTTGGTTTGTGGTTTAAGATAAAGTAAATCAAGCTTAGTTGTTTATAATATAGAACAACTACATGCATATGTGAAATTCCTAATCGTCCTCTGAAACTTTATCACCCAATCATAGACCAACGAGCTGGTTAAAAATTAATTAAATAATGCGATCTCTGAGGATTGAACTCAGGACCTTCAGATCTTCAGTCTGACGCTCTCCCGACTGAGCTAAGCCCGCATAAGCACTGTTGATTCCGATATTATAAACCATATCTGAGCAACAAAATTATTAATTTAAGAATAGTTGTGTATATTAAAGTAAAGCTCTGTAAGTTTATGATCAGCTATTACTGAAAAAGGAACAATTTATTGGAATTTGAGTATTAATCCGTATTAATGTACTTATTTATTAATATCTAGTCAACATCATCATCACTGTTTGTAATAAATCAATACTTTTAAATTAGAAGGGTTTTCTTTGATTTGTACAATAAATCAAGTCTTGATATACCAAACCGGCTGATGGGTATTGTAAGCATAACAAAAGATGTAACGACAATAACTAACCTTTCTGCTTGACTTGTAGGTAGTTTGACTTTTTCTAATAAAAATTGATTGCTCTCTATTAATATTCTCTGGTATATCATACTAAGTAACTTTCAAAATAAGCTTAGAATCTCCTACTTCCAGATGAATAACTTCGGTTAAGTCAAAAAAACATTATCTGGTTTAGATGTCTCTCAAACTTATTGTACTTTTTTAAAATGCTCCCACTTTCATCACTTTATTCTTTCTGAATTTTAATTTTCTGTGTGGTTTACTGGCTATTCTTATTTAGTGGTTGAGTTGAAGAAACAAAAAAACTTATGGGAGGAGTAGAAACAACAGAAAGACAAGTGATTCATTTAGGTCCAGTGCATACAACGCTAGCAAGTAATATTTATTTTTATTTTTTTGCCTTTAAAATCGTTTGGATCGCTTTATTTTTTGCAATAAAGAGGGTATGGTCACATTTTTTTTGAAAAGACTTGTTAAAGTAAGTTCACAAAGTATTTTTCTTTATTTAAATTACGAACAGGAAAGTGAACTAAAGCAAGTACAGTAATAAGGTGTTCTTATATTCACAAGGAGGTAATTGAATAGGTTTTTAGTTAATTTATCGGGAATAAGAGAATTTAGATAAGTACGAAAATAAAAATGAGCAGAAAAATATTTATATAGACAACTTCAGTATAAGAAAGTAACAGTTTATTGTTTCTTTCATTTCTATGTGATGTGATATAATCATTTTCCAGAATAATAATATATACAGTAATTGATCTTCTATCAAATTTATCAGTTGATAAATCTGCCGAAAACTTTGAACAACTGGTTTGGTTTATAAATAGGTGGAATAGCTAGTACCTTTGAGAATAAAGGCTGAGGTAGCGGATATCAGTTCGATCAACAAGTGAAAGGTAAATGGATAGTTGATAATCATACCACTTTGAGAAAGGAGTCACATTTCGTGTAACAGACAGTAGTAGACGTTCCACCAAAAATTCAGATATTTAAATAGCTCCTGACCATAATTTTTGAGGAAATGAAGCAGTATTTAATATATATAGTGCAACTTTTGATATGAACAGCACTTTGCAATCATCCAACCACACTATTCTAATAAGAGTTAATTAAATTTTTGATTCCTTCAAAAAGTGTATATATAGAAAGTTACAACTTGTAAGGATAATATTGGTTGATTCATAACCATTTTAGGAGATCAGGATAATTGAAAGCAATTCTGATCGCTAACTATTAAGACCTCAATTGGAGAGCTGAAAAAAAATAAAAACGAATAGAGAGATTGGTAATGAAATTAATTAATCTCGAACCTAATAATTCAACATATTTTTCTATCTCACTTTTGGGATTGATCTATCTAAATTTTTACAAATTGAGAAAATTGAAACTAAAATGTTAGATTCTGTTGAACCTAAATTTTCGTTGATCAACATTTATCGTTGTCTCAGATATTTCAGAGAATCTCATATCAACGTCGCTGCCTTTTCTGTCAAATTGACTAACAACGATAAAAATTTTAAATCAGGTTAACCTCAAGGAACTTCTCAAACTTATGCCATGCATAGTAATGGTAAACGCAACTAAAAATCCTACTTCTGTCGTCGTTCTCAACAACATGAACAAACAGCATTATTACTTCTTTAGATCCTCCTTCAAAACCACCCTTTGATTATTTAGTATGCCAATACTGCATTACTTGCTGATACTACCTTTTCCACTGTAGTCCAAAATAATACTTCTAATTAGTTTGACATTGCTTCTACTATATTAGCAATAACCATGCGCATTTCTTTACGTTTACTTCAATTATAGCTTAAATTTCTAACCTAGAGTCTTCTCAGTTTTATCAAGGTGCTGACTAACTGGAAGTATCACATTTCAAAACAGTATTCTCTTGAATAATATTTATTAGTTTTGTGCGAAATTGAGTTAAAAATTTGATTTCCATTAAAGTTTTTACGACTATAAATGTTCTTTTACTTCTGATGATTTATATGTTTACCAGAATTTCTCTTCTGACTCTTAAGTGTATGTTGGTACTTTAGTCAAGAGTCTTTATCACTCTTCTTCTATTGCTAATGTTTTCTCAGGGAGAACTTATGCTGCTTTTACCCAATGTCAGTTAAATATCAATTATTTTTCATAAGATATCAATCATCCTCACTATAATTTTCATTAATATATTATTTAACTATTATATATTTTTATATAATATTTTTTATATAATATATACTGTGGATCTTTAAGCTTTTAATGATTATCGTTTATCTTCTTAGTTTAGCCGCAACTTCAGGAACTAATTTTTGTAAAGACTATTATCATACATTAAAACATAACCATTCTTTTTAATATAATATATATTTTATATTCTACATTATTATATTTCTTTATTATATATAATCTTCATCTTCCTGACTAACAAGATTAATTTTTCAATCATTTTCTAATATTCCCTATAGATCTATGGTTGGGTTTATCACTTAATAGTATTTATTACCTATTCCGGTATTGACTTAATAAAAATCAATATATATATATATATATTCTATAGTGAAGTCAATACCGGATGACTGGATAAATATACAAAGATATTGATTGCTGAAACTTTCACCTGACTGACTTTCTTTGCAGATCGTGGTATCGGACATCAATTTACAATTCCTTCTACTGTACCTTTCTCACTTACCTACGATTAATCCAACTTCTTCTCCAGTTATGGAAGGTATTAACTATTCTGAAACTATCAGCTTGGTTCTATGGTCTTCTGCTAGCATTGAAATAAGGTTACTTGTAAGACAGTGTTCGATGGGAAGAGGACTGAATAGGTTTCCAGGTAGTTTACAGAGAGAGGTTTTATACAAATACAAAGATAAAATGAGCTGAAAACTATTTATATAAACCAAGGAAGTTACAAAAAGAAAACAATAATTAGCTTTAACACCTAACCATGATTCAACATCTATTTAATTCATCCAGCATACCACTGAATAAGCTAAGTTTAATTTTTCCTAAAGGTTTAGTAAAACAATATCAGCTAGCACAAGGGCCGGCACCTTCGTCATCTTCAAAATCACAGTAATTTGGTAATTGAATCTAAAGCCCCCTTGATAAGACCGATCATTTTCCAAAATAAAAAACATAACCAATAATTAATCTTCTATAACATTTATCATTTGCCAAAGCCGAATAAATATATATATATAGTCAGGACCTTTGACATCTTAGGACATACTGAGTAGTCTTAAAAGATGGATTTTATATGGCTTGCTGATTTAACGACTAAGTATACCAACAGCGTAACTCTTGCTCTGGTGGATAAAGAAGCGAAATGTAATACATAATGTAGATTGATGATTTTTGTTAAAAGGTTATGATTATATGTTCGATATATTACGTTCTACCATAGTTGACTGACAGTGAGGACCCATTCCTTACGATAAGAATACTTTTTCATTTAAGCTGTGTTGGACTAGTCAAATTATTTTGAAAGTGAGCTCAAAGTGGTTAATTCCATCAAAGCTTAATAATGGCAAGAGTCCAATAGCGAACAGCTGGGTGATGGAAAGATGAAAATACCTTTGTATCATGTGGTCAACACGTGCTTATATTTAATAGTTAGTTGTAACCCTCATCAATATTAGCGCGCAACCTTACTTCAACAACTTTTAGTAATTAACCTCGAATTATCAATCTTATTATCAAAAAATACTAATTCCTTTATGGAAGATTCACACCTCAATTTCTTAATGAATATGAATTTTCTATGTTTCTGTTACCAATTTTAAATATCTCGCATGTTCCATTTCTTCAGACCCTGGAAAGTATCCGAATAATTGGTTTAGGCGAAATGGTATCATATTAAATACATAATAATTTCTCAAGGTACTGAGGGCAGTCTTTGAAATGACTTCATTTTCAAGTTTCACTTAATGATATTAAATCCAAATCTAAAAGCAGCTTCGCTGTGCCTACTAAATATTAATGTTTTTGTTGTGGGTTAAAAAATATTAGGAATACAAGTTATATTAACATAAACTGGAGTAAATTGTTGAACAGCAGACGCTAATAACCACATATTCATAGATAGATGTTGGAAGAATTAATTTTTCTGTCATGCTGAATGAACTTCATTTATTTTATCACAAATTATATATATAATATATATAATAAAATACCAAAAATATGCGCAAGCCCGGAATCGAACCGGGGGCCCAACGATGGCAACATTGGATTTTACCACTAAACCACTTGCGCCCGTTACCGAATTTGGAAAGTTAATTGAAATATAACCTTTTCTGTGTAAGTGTTACATTAAGTTGGGGTATTTGAATGTTCAAACTTAACGTTAGAGTTCATACCCTATGTAAATCAATAACTGAAATGTTCACAGTAATAGAGAATTTATTAATTATCTATATAATTTAATATAAAGTAATAACAAACAGATGACAAGGTGAAATTAGTTGATAGAAGTTATTTTTATATCCAACAGCTTATTTAAAATATATATATTACGGAAAGTTCAGCTAAGTAACCCATGAACTGCATCTATTCATAGAGAATGATTACCAGACAAATGATTCCCAATGAATATTCCTTATTATCTATTCCAAAGAAAAAACAAAAAGACTTTTATTTGCAACACTCTGAGTTCTAATTCTGTTATTCTCACATTTTTATGACTGTTGTTTGAATAAACATTAAATTCATTAAAACTTGCTCAATAGAAACCTAGTATTCTAGTATGGAAAACGAAATGAATTTTCAATATACAGATCATTCCTAACATTTAGTGGACTTCTTACCTTTAAACGATTGGGCAGTTGATTTTCGTTGGGTGTTCATCGTTATAGATGCCTCAAATCTACCAAGATTTCAAGTCAGGTCCGATTAGTTTAGTAGTTACTCATGAATTTCATCAAATTGAAAGTTTGCTTGCTTCAGAAAAGTTTATATGGTCTCAAGCCAATCTCCATTTAGTTGAGTTTCGATTTTCAGATGCCCTTTCTGATTATGAGGACAATTCCGCCAAATATCCACCAGAAACTATCGTTCTGATTTGACTTCAGTTGGTGACTTACTATTACTGTCTAACAAGCATAGTGCTATCTCTATTATTAAAACTGGTCTTAAGAAAAAGTTTTGTATAAAAGATATAGGTTTGGTATCACATTTTATATTGGTAGTATGTTTCATTATGTGACCAATAAGCTGTAAATTTGGTCCTTCAACTTGCAATGCTTTATCATTAACGAAAGCTAAAGCTAAGATATTACATTAACTGACTGCCAAAGAGGTTTTATGGTTAACCCGATTACTTTACAAATCGAATATATTAATGTTAGACAGCACTTTTTTTGTTAATACTGTTGAAGCTAATCAATTAATTATTCATTTTCTTTTTGCAGCTCACTCTATACAAATTATCTGCTCATCAATACAGGAAACTAAAATGGATAACCTTACTTTAATAGAATATGATTCCTTTGCATCTTCCTGCAGGTTTGACCCTTGAAGAAAACTAATAAACCCTGAAAATTATCACACTTTTGTCAATGGCATTTTTGAATACTTTACTAATGGTGATCTATTTATTTGATTATGAACTTGATGCTTCTGTAATCTATCCAGCTAATGTGACTTCTACCACTTTTCTCCACCCTACCGCTCCTAATAATATTAATTTAAATGTTATTCTCAACCAACATAAGCTATCATAGTGAATACTATTTTAGTAAAAATGTTAGATTCTGCTGAACCAAAATAATTGTTGCAAGGGTTAAAATTAGCTATTTAATATAAACACGTTTTCAGCACATGATACACAGATACGTTGAATAATTAGTTTGAACAATTTTTCCATATAAGTCATATAGAATTGTTTCAAACCCCATATTGAGGCCTAATTTTGCTTTCTGTTTTAATTGTATTTAATTTTTTCTAAAAAAGTGATCTAACTCCACTTTTTAATTTCTAATTCTCAATTTTAAATATTGTTAATGGTGAGTGTGCTGCTGCAGTGTACTAGAAGTAGCACTGAACATACCTTATTATCAGAAACCTAAGTATCTCGAAATAAACAGGCAAAGTACCAAATGGTATATTTCATTTCTAACTCACTACCTCTGATTTCGTCTTGTTTGAATGACTGAACATAGGCACAATGCGAAGACATTTCTCAGTTTATCCAGTAAAACATCTGCTGGCAGGACCAATTAGTATAATTTCTTCTTCCTACCTTCGTTCTTTTCTACTTATTTGGGGTAGGTATTCAGAGAAAAATCAGATAATCAGACATGTTAGTTTGGATATTAATGCATTGTCTGAAGAATTAAAACTCGTGATTAAGATGCCGTCTATATTTGAGAAATACATTAGCTAACGCAAATTTTAACCATTTGGCTGACCGTCTTCAATTCAAATATCAATCAACTGACTGATAAAAATGAAATTAACGTGTAAACTTCAGTTAATTTAAGCTTTCAATCACGAAGATTAAAAATTACTTCGATGGTTTAAAGGTAAAATTAAACTAACTTGATTTAAATCTAAATTCGGAAGTCTAAGGTAGTAAGTATATCTTATGTAACTACTATACTCAATTTTTCTGGATCGTATAGTTCTCAGAAGTAGGTGCAACTAAAAACTCTCTTAAAGAATGATTTGAGATTGCTTAATGTGTTTATTGAAGTAATCAACACAGCCAATAGTAGTCCAAAAATATTTGAGTTATTGGCTGTTGATAATGTTATCAATATTATTGAAAATCATACTTATAAAAATGAAATTCTCTTTAATTTGAAATTGAGAAATGGAAGAAAGACATCATCAAAATATGTTAATGAGAGATATTAGAGAGAGAAAAATTCTTCAGATAGAACTAGTACAATGAGCTTATATCTAAACGGATCAAGAGTGAAGTGATCCAAAGAATAGTCAAATCAATCTGCGAGAAGAATCACATTGATATAGCAAAAGATAGTAAACAATTCGCCAAAAATTCAACAGTTTTAACAACTTCAGAGCAATAATTTTTCAGGGACAAAGCAGCATATAACATATTCATGCATCATGTGCTAAAAACGTGCTTATATTAAATAGCTAATTTTAACCCTTGCAACGATTATTCATTTTCTCTTCGCAGCTTAATTGGTTATATATAAATGGTTTTTGTTCCTTTCTATCTTTGTGATTCTATATACTCTTTCTTGATAAATTTACTAAGAGCCTTTCAATTATCTCCTCATAAGGACGAGCATTATATTATCGATAGATAGATAGTCTTACTTCGATAAACTTCTTGATCCATGATCTAAAATTTTTTATAGAACGTCTAATGGAAGAAACCATTGCGTTTTACTGTACAACATGGTGGACACAGATAATACTAAAATACCGATTAAATAAGCCAACGAAAAAGATAGATAAAGTAAAGTGGCCAAACAGAAGCTGTTTTACTATTAGCCAGCCATTTCTAAGAAATTCGAGGTATTGATAATCAAAGTTGCAAAATTAACTAATTAATTCATAGTTGATGTAACAAAATGCAACATTAGAAAAACTAGAACCTCATCTAATAACTAGTCTCATGTAAATGAAAGATAACAGGTCCATAAAAGTAAAATTACCAAAACGTTATTTAGGATTGTCTCTTCTGAAATATTAGCAAAGATTTCCATTAATATTTAAATTTCACGTAGTTATTCACTACCAATTGATGATTGAACATCAAAACAAATACGCCAATTACAACTAGGTTAATCGCACACCATAAATAATTTCAAATACTAAACGAAGATCTGCAATAAGAAAAAGGGAACGAAATATAATACATAGTGAACACTAATTCTGACAGAAATAAGAAGTACCCTAACTTGAAAGTAAGCACTAGTTACCATTTGCCATGTATATTATTAACATTAAACGAATCAGTAATCTAGAAAAGCAAGTATTCCATTATTTTCAAATTCTTCTTGCTTTTTAAACTGGTTCAAATCAGAGTCTTATAAGAATAACGAATGATATTGTGAAATCTATTAACTGATGTCAAAGAAAGTACATTTTTAGTATCCCTGCTATTTATTCTTTTCTTTCCTAAGTTTGGAACCATCAGCTTCCACAATATCAATTCACTAGGTATTACTAGAACTCTCAACAGGAATTATTGAACGTTCCATGCTTCCTTTTGCCATTGTTCTTGCTGGCCCTACTTATCAATCTTGTTTTTCAGCTCCATCTTCAAAACTAGCTCGATTCGAGATTTGCTGCTGGGTCATTACTCGTTTACTTGTGGAGCATGATGCTACTCTTTGGAAAGTTACTTTTAATAGAAACTAGATGTTCATGTCGTCTCAAAGGGTAACTTGGAACTTGTCGATTTATCTGTTGATTGAGCTATTATTCGCTGCCTTAGGTCTTTATTCTCAAAGATACTATTAAGCCTATATATAAAGCCAAACCGGTCGCTCTCCATATGGTGATGATTAACTCATTTTTTCTAACTATTCTTCATATATTCCAATATCAAATAACTCTCTATTTACGTCTTACTTCCAGATGAAAAATCTCGATTAAGTCAAATCATTTTCTGGTTTAGATGTCTCCTAAAACTTTTGTATTTCTTTAAGTTGCTTCTAATATTTCTTGTGTAGATCTAGCTTATGCAGTTGCTGTAATTAATCATTAAATCAGCAAGCCATATCAAATCCATCTTTTAAGACTACTCAGTATGTCCTAAGATGTCAAAGGTCCTAACTATAATTATTCGGCTTTGGCAAATGATAAATGTTATAGAAGATTAATTATTGGTTATGTTTTTATTTTGGAAAATGATCGGTCTTATCAAGGGGGCTTTAGATTCAATTACCAAATTACTGTGATTTTGAAGATGACGAAGGTGCCGGCCCTTGTGCTAGCTGATATTGTTTTACTAAACCTTTAGGGAAAAATTAAACTTAGCTTATTCACTGGTATGCTGGATGAATTAAATAGATGTTGAATTATGGATAGGTGTTAAAGCTAATTGTTGATTTTCTTTTCCTAACTTCCTTGGTTTATATAAATAGTTTTCAGCTCCTTTTATCTTTGTATTTGTATATACTCTTTCTTCTATATAAATAAAATAAAAACCTATTTGCTTTGTCTCTTTCGAATGTGATAATTTACGTACAGCTGGGAAATTTCGTGTTCGATACTGGATTCACACACATTACCATGAATTTTCTTACTGGAATTCTAAAAATTGTTGATAAGGTTTCCAAATATTACCCTAACTAGAATAATTTCTTAAGCATGTTTAAATTTGCTTACAACTTCACTAAACAACCATCTACGATAATAAATTTAAGTTATATTCCAAATGGTCCATCTCTTCAACTTAATTGGTTGGTTATTTGTTCTATATTCCATATTTGCAGATGAATTGTTAAAAAAATATTAAAAGGATTGTAATGGCAAGTTTCAGTTAATTTGGTGGAAGCAACAAAATTTCACAAACATCTTAATCACCATATATCTACTGAACAATTTGAAGTTGGTGATTAAATCCTAATTTCCAAAGATACTTTATTGAAGTCTTAAACTTATATTATAAGATATTCCCAGTGTATTTAACCCATAAAAACATGTTTGACAGCTTGGTAACAATGCATTTAAGGTATATTTACCAATAACTGAAAATAAGCTGTGATTGTTTGACTGTGCTTTGTAAACTGTAAAGTTTATTACCAAAAAAATTATAATTACTTAGATAAGCAGCTTATTTACTTACATATGCGGACACCCTTAGAATAAAAAAAATTGTTAAATTTGTGGTCAAATTTTTGTGAATAGGGAATGTAGGAGAATAAGATTAGGAAGAATGAATGAAGTTGGTATTATTTTTATTTTGAAATATTACTTTTAGTTGAAACAATTTATTCGTGTTTCAAATATATATCTGATACGAAACAAACTAGACTGGTTGATCTTATTCTTATAAATTTAGATTAATTATGTATATGTGTTTTAGACATATTATGTGTTTTAGACATATATATCCATCTGGGTGTAGGTATTAATCCGTATTAGTGGACGCGTTTAATATTTAGTCAACAATATCATCATCGTTTGTAATAAATCAATAAACTCATAAATAAAAGGGATTTTCTTTGATTTATACAATGATTCAAGTCTTGATACCAACCCAGTTAATGGGGGTATTGTAAGTATACCAAAAGATGGCAACGGTGATAACTTACCTTTCCTGTTGACTTGTAGGTAGTTTGACCTTTTTTTGTAGGTATAACTTTTTTCAATAAAAATTAACTTGTTTCTATTAATATTCATCCGTATCTTATATACAAAATATATAATTCCAGATGGGAATAGCTTTATATACATATCTTGATTAAACTATCTTATTTAATTACATGCCTTCTGTTTCATAATAGGTAACTGTATCAAAATAAGGTTAGAATTACTAGTCCGGTGCGATGCCTTAACATTAGGGAGAGAGTCGGAATCGGGCCTTAACTATATGATTAGTAACGGACAGAGTACTGACAATATGTATTCCTTGAACAATGACTTGACTTTATTGATATCGACTGCATTAAAAATAGAATATATATACAACTTATTAGCCTAATAAAAGCTTTTAGTCAGTTAAGGCAATTTGTCCGAGTGGTTAAGGAGAAAGATTAGAAATCTTTTGGGTTTCGCCCGCGCAGGTTCGAATCCTGCAGTTGTCGTTTTTTATCTATCATATATAGATAAATGATATTCGTCTCAATATAATAAATCCACATCAATTGTTTCTCTGAAATTATATTGATTTCTACCTTTTTTTTTCAGGCCTACTAACAACATAATTGTTGAACATAGGTTAAACTTTACAATTATAACAAGCCAATTTCTTTGGAATATTGAGAATAAATAATTTTTAAATATTATTAATAAAGAATTAATTGAACTTGTTCGTACAAAAAAGGCATAACAAAAGTTAGTATGGAAGAATCGTATAGTTTTAAAACTGTTTCAAACCTGAAACATTAAGCCTTAGTGAATCTTAAGTATGGCTTAACCTCTTTGAAGTCACCAAACTTTTCCTTAGCAGCTTGATTAGAAACAGATGGTGGAATGATAACATCTTCACCCGGAATCCAGTTGACACCAGTAACAACACCAACTTTATCGGCCTTTTGTAAAGCATCTACAACTCTTAAAACTTCAGACGTATTTCTACCACATGAAGCAGGATAAGTCATAATTAATCTAACCTTTTTAGCTGGATCAATGATAAAAACCGATCTAATAGTTTGAACAATACCCCCACTTAAGTTTTTGAAACCCTCTTCATCAACCATATCAAATAAGTAGGCAACTTCTCTTGATTCATCACCGATAATAGGGTATGCAAATTCACCACCATTTAAGGAAACATCTCTAATGTCCTCAATCCAAGATTTATGCTTTTCAACACCTTCAGCTGATAAACCAATTAATTTAACGTTTCTTTGATCAAATTCTGGTTTTAATTTAGCAAAAGCACCTAATTCAGTGGTACAAACTGGAGTGAAATCAGCAGGGTGAGAAAATAAAATAGTCCAAGAAGAACCAATGTAATCATGGAATTGAATGTCACCTTGAGTTGATGGAGCCTTAAAGTTTGGAACGACAGAACCAATTCTGATCCTTGGCTGACTAGCAGCATCGAAGGAGATAAATCTGGCTGATGCTCTAGTGAAAGTAGGGATAACTCTCGAAGTTGTCTTGGTGAATAATGTGGCAAACATTGATATTTGATTAAATTAATTGACTTTTTGAAAAGAAGAGTGGATAAGTCAAAACTTGTAAACTGAAAAGAGTTTCTTCCTAAATTAAGATGCGAAAACTGTGGTTCCTAAAATCACGAAGATATCTTGCCTTGGTTACTAGATTGGGCACAGCTTTAACTTTTTTAGAAGCAATTCAAATTGTTACTTTATTACTTTTATTATTAGGTTATCTTAATTCTAATTGAATTATATATGTTAGTGGGATAGTTTGACCTGTTTTTTCTAAATTTACTGATTTTAAGTGTTTTTCTGGAAAAATTACATTGTTTCACGTGATAATACACAGCCTTGAATATGTAGTATGACAGCAGTTGCACTAAACTACAAACTGTTTTCAAAAAAAAATCAACAGATAATGTCTTGATTGAGTTTATTATGCATTCAATTGATTAATCAGAATATAGAAAACATGAGAGAATGAAAAATTTATACATCAGTATTAGTCTTGGCCATTCTGATTTTTTTCTTTATAATCTCCTTAATTTTTCTTTTACTATGCTTTCCATTCTAATCATCATAAGCTCTTATTACATTCTAAATTGAGCCTCTAACTAATTTATTAACACATCTCCACATTATTAATGTTATGAATCCAATTGTAAAAGGTAATATCATTATTGGAAAATAGTTATCATCCTTTTAACGATGACATTAAATGATTCATGGTGAAAATATTATTGTGATTAGAATTAGTCTAGCCATTAAATTGTCAATATTTTTTGAAATGACATCAGAAGTCCAATTAATTCAATAAAATTCTCAAATCTCATATTAATTGGTTCAATTTCATCTAAAAAGTTGATTAAATGGTTGTTATTAGTTCAAACTCAAATTCATTTAATCTTTTTTAATAAGAACTGATGACGGAGTCCAGATTAATAATTGAATACAGTAAGGCTTGAAATAATATTGAGCCAGTACAAGGATCTATAAAATTAGCTTGATGATTGGTTAACATTGGTAGAATAGCCTTTTCAATATCATTTGCCGAATGTTCAAGGAGGTCATGATTGTATTTGAATCATTAATCAAAAAATTGAAACTTACTCTATACCAATTACTATATTCTTTCTGCTTAATGGTCTTTGAAAGTTAATAATTTTCATTTTTTACTCATTTCCTTTAGATAATCTTGATTCAGATTTTCCAATTGA
Organism: Ambrosiozyma ambrosiae; assembly: GCA_003705185.2. Classification (NCBI taxonomy): domain Eukaryota; kingdom Fungi; phylum Ascomycota; class Pichiomycetes; order Pichiales; family Pichiaceae; genus Ambrosiozyma; species Ambrosiozyma ambrosiae. Next base: position 109,599 of record PPHU02000026.1, on the reverse strand, counting down.
TTTAACTAGTGGAGATTTCTTCTTCGATGGCAAATTACCATCAAATTATGATATACTTTCCTCATCATTACCACTATTATGATTTTTATTTTCCTCTGTGAGAGGGGTTAATTTATCAACTTTGTGTACAATACTATGAGTTTTAGGACTTGAATGTTCATTTATATCTGAATTTCTTTAGTCAGTCGATTCAACGTCGTCTTTTTCGCTAAATCTGGAACTTCATCTTGAATCTTGTCTTCAGACTGAGTAAGATTACTTACAACATTTTTGAACAATGAATTTCTAAGTCATTGACCAGAAACGAAACCAGGACACACAGGACCTATAGAACCCACAGGACCTATAGAACCCACATGGCCAATATATTGTGAAATCACACATTCTGATCAGCTTTAGATTAATTAACTTTAACTACTCAACTTTCAAGCTCGACTTTACTGGAACCTTTACTGAAGATTTCTATGTGATTCCGTGTCTATATGACAAATTTACCTGCTTGATAGGCTGAAAAGTAGATTACATGATGAAATCTATTTAAGAATACGTTTAACAGTTGAAAGAAAAGGAAATGAACTGGAGAGTGCTTAGCTCCTTCTTCTAATAGGAATAGATGGATTTTAGGATACAGGAACTTGAATCACTGGAATCATCCATCCAGATCACACACAGCCTTGAGTCATCTCCGCGCTCGGTTATGGCCTAAGCGAGATTCGATTAATTTTATTTCACTCAGCCATTTGATGAGATCTGTTGTTTTAGAGTGAGAGTGCCCGAATAGTAGAACCTGCTTATTTGCCACCATTCTTATATAAATACTTTTGGTTTTCCATTTTCTATTCTATAATTCTTCATTTTTAGTTCCTTTCCTTTACTACAAATTTTATTACTTATTCTAAATTACTCAATATGCCTTCCGTTACTGAAGAAGTTCAAAAGATAACTCAATCTACTATGTCATCTAGTGAAGTTCTAGATACAGATTCTACTGAATCCAATTTAAGATATGCTGCTTACGCCAACAGATTCAGAACTATCTTAATAGCTTCTCATAGATATGTTGCTTATACTTCTGACATTGGCGAATCTTTTAGACCTGTTGCTCATCCAGTCCTGGTGAAATTAGGTTATGGTATTTCCTGGGGTTATCTATTAGGTGACGTTGGTTACGAATCTTGGAAAGCCAAGATGAGACAAGAAGGTAGATACTCTCCTGGTTTAAGGCCTTGGGATCCCAAACCTGATGTTAATCCAATTGCTGCTCAATCTTATAATGATATGGATTGGAGAATATTGGGTATTAAGAGAGCTCTATTTCAGTCCATTGCTTCTATGGGTTTACCTGCTTTTACTATTCATTCCTGTGTTAGATATTCCTCCGTTTTGTTTAAGAAATCATCAAATCATGTTCTAAGAACTTATGGTCCTGTTGCTATTGGTTTAGCAATCGTTCCTTTGCTACCTTATATGTTTGATGAACCTGTTGAACATGCCATGGATTATTTATTTGACAGGGGTCATTCATGGTATAAGAGTTCCCAGAAGAAACTCGAATAAATCCACCTCTTCTGATTGTGAATTTACTTATATTAAAGACCTCACATAAATGACTGTTTTTTTTAATGACATTTTTCCTTTTATTTAATTATTTGTATATATATTTACCCTCCCATGCTTTCTGTATCTGTATATATGTTTATATAACCTCTCACTACCTTTATACAACTTTTAAAATTTTACATACGTATCTCGGGGTTAAACCTTTTACGGTCCGAGTTCCGAGTCTTGCGAAATTACTGGAATTTGGATGACACGCTATTTCGTTTAGGAAGAACTTTATTCTCTGGCTAGTAAAGTAAATTGTAGCTGTCTCGAGATCAGAAAACGTGTCTTTCTTTTGTTAGTTGTCCTGTAACCTTGATTTTCTATTTTTGTATCATACTTTTAGTATAGCTTCAATTTATTGAATTCACCTCGACTTTATTAGTTTATCATGTCATCTTGGTTTGGAAAGAAAAGCAAGCAGCCTGAAAAAATATGGATTTCGGATAATGATAAACCGAAAGTTTCAACACCATTTCCTAGACCACCTTCAGATATTAAATATAAACCTGAATTACAAGATATTGAAAGTGAAGAACAAAGAGAAAAATATGATAGTGTAGTGAAACATTTTGAAACGACTAAATTGTATCCAATTACTGAAAAACATTGCGATGAAAAAGATTATAAACCATTGATTGAAGAAGAAAAAGTATGGCTTTCAAGGCAATGCTTCTTAAGATATTTGAGGGCTTGTAACTGGAAATTGGATGATGCTATCAAAAGATTGACTGGTTCTATTGCATGGCGACGTGAATTTGGTATTGCTGGAGGTGAATTTACTACATTGACCGCAAATGATGTTAAAATAGAAAATGAAACAGGAAAGCAAATGGTATATGGGTTTGATAATGAATGTAGGCCATGTTTGTATTTATTTAATGGAAGACAAAATACCAAAACTTCATTTAAACAGATACAGCATCTAATTTTTATGCTTGAGAGTTCAATTGTTTATATGCCAACTGGTCAAGATAAGTTATGCCTTTGCGTTGATTTTAAAAAATATCCTGAAGGTTGTACTTATGAATCAAAAGTTCCAGCTGTTTCTGTTGGTAAACAGGTTTTATCAATTTTACAATACCATTATCCTGAAAGATTGGGTAGAGCATTATTTATCAACATGCCTTTATTAATATGGACTTTTTTAAAAATTTGTTGGCCATTTGTTGATAATTTTACAAAACAAAAGTGTAAATTTGATGAACCTTTTAAACAATTTATTGAACCCCAGCAGTTGCCTTTAAATTATGGTGGCGATATCAACTTTGAATACAATCACGATGAATATTGGGATCAGTTTGTTAAAATTGCGAACAAAAATAAAGAGAAAATTCTTGAAAATTATAAGAAATTAGGTGGTGGCATTGGATTGAGTGAACTAGATTTAAAGGAAGGATTTGAATCTTTGGTATATTAGACAATCTTTTACTTTAAACCAAAATAATAAAGAATATAGAATGCATATATAAAAATACTTTCGTTTTACATTACAACCAGAATTACTAGACCAAATGTCTCACACAGGTGTCTCATTTTTTATAAAATCAAATCAACTTAAATATTTTTATGATGTATAAATATAGTACAAAAGATTAATAGTAAAATGGGAGGGAAATGCTGTAATATAAAACTAATGTCTAATCAAAATATACAAGTTTTCTTGTTTTAAATTGGACAGAGATCTATAATTACCCTCTAAACACAATAATAGACCACCAAATGAAACATAAACAGAAATCTTATCATTCTTACCTTCCTCGAACTTGTAAACTGTACCATGCATAACATAATCATACTCATCCATTAAGGTTCTGCTGTTTGGTTTTGGTGGTCTCCAAGAACCGTTTGAAGACAAAAAAGCCTCATCATTTGAGTCGTCTAAACTTAAAGACTTGGCTAATGTGACGGTCATAGAGTCTCCCTGTGACACCGGATATAATTCTGTGTTTATATCTAAAGTTAACTTTGTATCTTGTGAAGATGATGAATTGGCAATTATTCTTGAAACCCTATCATATCTTGCGGAATCAACAGATTGAACGTTAAAAACATCATCAAATAGTGTGGTAGACATGATATTAAATATATAGGAAGAATAGCAAAAAGTAGTAACCTGTTTTGGTGAATAAATCTCAATAATTAGCTATTTTGATAATGGTTGTGTTATTAAAATTTTCCAGAGAAAAATGAATTTACGCCACAATGTGCCGTGTAAATGCGCCACAACGTTACGTGTTCCTTTTTCTTAATTAACAAAGGACGGAGTAGAGTTACTTAAATCACAATGTATAAACATGTTAAAGATTAAACATATTAATATATATTAGTGAAGATTTATTTTTTTGTGTTTTATAAATCTGATGTGTGGACTTTTCATGTATGTGCCAGCGTACATTTCCAGGGCATCCACCACTCGCAGAGATCGATTATACAGATTAAGCAGAGTTTCTGTATCCAGCATTCAAAGAAGCACCTCCAAGTTTTGTTCAGCACGTACGTCTGAGTGACAGCTATAAAACACCTATTACTCATCATTTTTAACATCTCATTCTTTATCTTTGCTGTTTTTTACTACTCTATATTGTAAGTCTAAATAATAGCTTCCATTATGGCTGGAAATAGATATAGACCCATTGGTACTGCAGGTACAGGTAATCCATTTGAAAATGATATCGAACTACAAAATCAGAGATCAAGAAGAAATTCAGAAGTGTTAGACAACATCAATCAATTCAATATAGATGACGATGATATTGATATCCATACTGGTAATCGTAATTCATCTGACGGTACTACCTCTACTCCTTACCAATTGAACATCTCTCAACAGCTCCAGGGACCATTAACTTGGAGACAAAAACTAGAATATATTTTAAGTACACCTAAATCTAAAAGGAGAATATTTATAATAACTATCATTATATTGATTCTATGGTCTGGCCTGTTGATTTCATTTGCTAGAAATGGTAATTTATTAAACACCGATAAATACTTACCAGAAGTTGGTGGAGGTGAGGGTGCAGGTGCACACGATAATGCTGGTGAAGATGGAAATCAAACAAAGTCAATTAATGAATTAAAAAAGCTTTCTTTAGATGATCAAAGGAAAGGTTTTTATTACTCATTTCCGTATGATTTAAATTTTGTTCAGTCGGATGATGAAACTGACGAAGGCTATTATATACACAGATCTGGTACTTTTCAATTATTGAAAAAAATAAGTGATTCTTCATTTGAACAAAAATTATATGAATCAAATTATTTTGAATACAATGATCAAAAAATTAAAGCCAGGTTGGTTTACTTATCTAAAGATTTAAAGAAAGGTATTTTGGTATCTGATGTTTCAACTGTTTTTAGACATTCTACAACTGCCAAATATTGGTTATATGATTTTGAATCAAAGAAAATTGAACCTGTTTATTTGGTCGATGATGAAAATGCTTTCCTATCTTTTGCATTTTTCTCTCCAAAGTCAAGTTATATCACGTTTGTTTACAAGAATAATCTATTCTTTAAAGATGTTGAAACCGGCGAGATTACTAAAGTTACTGATGATGGAAGTAATAATATTCTCAATGGTAAGACGGATTGGGTTTATGAAGAGGAAGTTTTAGCTGCAGATAGAGCTGTTTACTGGAATTCTGACGAGTCTCAATTAGCTTTTATTAAATTTGATGAGACTAATGTTCCATTGTATGAATTAGAAATATTTGGTAATGACAACTATCCAGAAATCTTGAATTTGAAATATCCAAAAGCAGGATATCCAAACCCTGAAGTTTCAATCCATGTTTATGGTGTTGCTGACAAGGAAACTATTGTTGTTAATCATGATGATAGTAAATTAGGAGAAGGATTTGTTATTTATCAAGTTGCTTGGATTACTGATAAAGAATTATTAATTAAAGAAACTGATAGAGCAAGTAATTTGGTTGATGTCAGAGTTTTCAATAAGGAGGAATCAACTTCTACAATTGTCAGATCGTTTGATACAAAAGACTATGATGGTTGGTATATTAACAATGGGAATATATTTGTTTTGCCTAGCGGTAAAGGCGGTTATATTGATAGTGTTGTTAATAATTATTTTGATCACTTAGCTTACTTTGAATCTGCTACATCTAAAGAACCAAAGTTACTGTTGACTGCAGGTGAGTTCGACGTTATTAATGGTATCCAAGGTTATAATGCTGACTCTCAAACTGTTTATTTCATTGCTGCCAGCGATGGTAATGCGGTTCAAAGACAATTATATCAAGTATCTCTAAGTGAAGGTGTTGGATCTATGAAAAATTTAACTGATGTGTCAAAAATTTCTGCCTATAATGTTAAAATTTCTGATGGCGGTAAGTATGCATTAATTAATTATTTAGGTATGGATACACCAAATTCAAAATTGGTTGAGTTATCTAAAATGGAAAGTGACGCTGATTATTATAAAAATCTGAAAGCTGTACAAGATGGTCATTTAGTTGAAAAAAATTTAGAAAATTATGCTAAACCAACAAAAGAATTTATTGACGTTACTTTAAGTGATAATACCATAGTAAAAGTTTTAGAAGTTAGGCCATCAAACTTCAATTCATCTAAAAAGTATCCGTTATTAGTTAGCATTTATGGTGGACCAGGCTCACAAAAATTAAATGCTGATTTTAGTTATGGATTTGAAGAAGTTATCTCATCATCATTAGATTCTGTAATTTGGTATGTTGAGCCAAGAGGTACTGGTGGTCAAGGTTGGAAGTATAAAGCATTTGCTAAAGATCGTATTGGATATTGGGAACCAAGAGATATCGTTGAGACTTCTGCTAAGTTAATTAAAGAAAAAGGTTATATTGATTCGGAGAGAACTGCGATTTGGGGTTGGTCATATGGTGGATTCATTACTCTCAAAACTTTAGAATACGATTCGGGTAATGTTTTCAAATATGGTATGGCTGTTGCACCAGTTACAGATTGGAAATTATATGATTCGATTTATACTGAAAGATATATGGATTTACCAAAGAATAATGAACATTACCATAGCACTTCAATGATTACAAAATATGATAATTTTAAGAAAGTCACTAGATTTTTGTTAATGCATGGCACAGGTGATGATAATGTTCATTACCAAAACTCTTTGCATTTAATAAATGAATTTAACCTACACACTGTTGAAAATTATGATATGAAAATTTTCCCAGATTCTAATCATAACATTAATCATGACAATGCTTATACCATTGTCTATGATAAGCTATATAACTGGTTAAATGATGCTTTCCAATTGAAATTTGTTACTTTAGTTTGATCCTCTTTAGAACTATCGCTTCATTTCTGACAATAAATATATATCATTTTCTTTATTACATTTTGTTTCATAGTTTACTTTTTTTTCATGAGTATAAAGTTTGATTGTTTTTTTGGTCGTTAAAGGCATAAAAAAGTATAGTAGAAAGTAATACTTGTTAATATATATAGATCATTTATTGGGGTTTAGAGTAGTTCAAAGTACCACATTTTTTACAAGTTCTAGCATCAATGTCCTTATCAAATGCAAGAATACCATCTTTAACTTGAATACCTAAATCATAACAATGAAATTCAATCTCATGACAAATTTCCCTACAATTGGAACAATACCATCTTAGTTTATCTTTCATTTCTTGAGGTCTGTCTTGTTCTAAAACTATACCAACGGTATTAGCAAATCTACAAGGATTATGAGGAACATTTGGTGGTAATAAGAAAGATTCGCCTTCTTTGATTATGACATCTTTAAATTCACCATCATCGACTACTTTCAAATTCATTTCACCTTTATACATATAAAACCATTCAGGTGTTTGATTAACATGATAGTCTGTTCTTTCGTTTGGACCACCCACAATCATAACAGTAAATCCACCTCTGTGTAGGCAGAAATTATTAACTGGTGGTTGTAACAGATCACCATTTTCAGCGACCCATTTATGGATATCTATTGGTTGTGGTAGCATCTTAACTGCTGAGATATTCTGATAATAATATGAGATATTGTTGTTGTTGAAACAAAGTTATTGAATATAACTAGTTAATAGTACCATTAATTGAATTTCGTTTATAAAATTAGAGAAAACTCACTTACCACAGAAAGTCTAACACATGATTATATCACGTGTAAACTCTGTTTAATATTGGATATTCGAGACAACAAATAACTTGCTGTGTTTTCTTTATTTTTTACTTTTAGTGAATTTACTTCGCACTTCGAAGTTAAATAGAAGTCGGTGATTCGGTGTTTAAAGATCCATGAAAAAAACCGTTTTCTTTCGCTCTCCGGGTAATCTAATTACAAAATAAAGGGCAAGATGAGATTGATTAAACCGCAATTAGTAATAATCCTTCTTATACTGAGGTTACTATTTAAAAGGATTTAATGTCCTTTTTTGATATTTTAAAAGTTTATTTATATCATATTTTTAATTGAAAAATTAAAGTAAAATACTCAATCTATTATAATGTCTGTTAAACTACCACAAATTACTGATGGCCACATTGTTTCCAGAGCTATAACTTTTCAAAACTGCTCTACTCCACTTTCTTTAGTTCCTCTAAAAATAAAAGTAGCTTCAAATGAAAGGATTACCACACCAAAGCAAATCTTAATAAAAGTTGAAGCTGTTTCTTGGAACCCGTTGGATGCGATAATAAAGGAATTTGTTCCCAAGAGATTCATTGGTTCAAGATCAATCAAAGTTGTAGGTTCTGATTTCACTGGTACTGTATTAGAGTTAGGCTCTGAAATAAATTCTGATTTAAAAGTTGGAGATAGGGTTTGTGGAGCCTTTTTATCACCATTGACTCAAGATAATGCTTTTCAAGAGTACATTTTACAAGATTACAACAAGTTTGCAGTTTTATCTAAAGTTCCAGAGGGGCTACCAATTGAACAAGCTGCAGGTTTATCTGTCATTTCCAACACAGCTCACTCTGGTTTATTAACTGCTCCACATTTAAAAGATGCTAACATTTTGATTTTAGGTGCTGGTTCAAGTGTTGGAATAATGACCGTTCAGTTCTCCAAATATTTCGGTGTCAAGAATGTTGCTGTTACTTGTTCTCCAAGATCAGCTGAATTAGCTAGACAAGCAGGTGCAACAGACTTAATTGATTATACCAAAGGTTCTGCTTCTGAAATTAAAGAAATCTTAGAAGTTGTTAAGAAAAATGGTAAATTTGATTTTATTTTTGATACTATCAGAGATGACACTTTGCATGATTATTTGGATCAAATATTAAAGACAAAAAAAGAGGGTGGTAAGTTAACCGTTGTTATTGGTAGTTTTGCACATAGTGACGGTAAACCTCGTTATTGTGATATGATTCCTAGTTTTAGATTTCTTCGTACTATAGGGACACATGCTGTTGGTCTATCTAAGTATGATATTAAAATGTTTCAAAAGTGTAAAGTTGATGGTTATCAAGAGGCTATTGACACGTTATACAAAGAAGGCAATTTGAAAGTTCCTATTGACTCAATTTATAATTTCTATACTCAATACAAAGAGGCCTACGAAAAGGTTTCAAATCATAAGGCTAAAGGTAAGGTCGTTATGCTACTAGAGGAAGAACAAAAAAATGTGCCACTCAATATTGGTTCGTAGATTACATCTACTTACCCTTTTCATTTTCTATTTCCTACCCCTTTGTGTTTCTATAAAATATTCTTTGCATTAATATTCCATAATTATTAATTGATTTATTTGAATTTTCAAGGTACACATATATATATATATATATATATATGGAAATTATAAAACCATTGGTGTTTGAGCTAAAACATGACCTCTAACGACAATTCTAAAAATGCACATAATTCTGAAGAACTTTTTACGCAATTCAACTAAAGCGGGAAAATTATCTTCAACTTCTTTTTCAGAATAATTGCAGAATTTTTTAAGCAACCTTTCCATGTTCCAATCATCTGTATCGTTGTTCATCCATTTCTTTCTATATTTTTCTTTTAATTCAGTCCAATGACGTTTATGAGGGGCACCATTGAATTGACTTTGAATTAGAACATAATCCCAGTTTGCTTCCGGATTAACTAAATCCGATTTATGAGTATACATGTAGAAAACGAATAAACAAACAGTATTAAAAAACCATTGTCTATCGTTTTCTAAAGCTGGATAGCATTTGCTAAATAATTTGTCACCGTCATAAGTACTGATATCAATAATGTCAGTCATAGTGTCAACTTTGAATCTAGTAAGTGGCAAAAAAGTGGTTGAATCTAGTTTACCATTGACCATTTGAGAACCTAATTTTAAGAAATATTCATCTCTTTCTTGAGATAATGTTGGATAGTTAATCTTGAATTCTGTATGAGGCATCAAAGCTGTAATTTCAAAATGATCATAATTCGAACCTAACTTAAAACCAGGAACAATGTGTGAAATGTATATTGGTTCATTAGTTTCTGGTGATCTAGGTTGACTGTAGATATCATACACTGATCCGTATGAAAGTGGACTCATTTCTGATTTTATTGACTCATTGTTAGAATTTGTATCATCTTCAACTGAATCGACAGAATCAATTAAAAACATTTCATCAATCTGAACTGCTTGATTTTCTAAATTTTTATGAATTAAAACATAATCTTGAAGTTTATCAGTATTGTGGTTAACGAAGTTGGAGGACATGGCGAATCGATCTCTACAATATTGGTATTAGAAGCGAGGAAGAAAGAAGCAGATGAAAGACTTTTACATCTGTCTTTGTAGGAAATTCTACAATATTTATTTATACACTTTTCTCAGAAAGCAAATTTACATAGAAAGGGTAGTGTGAATGAAAATGGGAGCCGAATGTCAAGTACTAAAGTTGCATCAATGCTGGGGTTTCGCGCTTACGTAATAAGAAAAAAATACACTAATCTATTAAAATTAAAATTAAAGTGTGAAAATGCAAAAAAATAACTTTTGATTAAATAAAAATTTACTATATTAATGGAATCATAAATCACAACCTTTTAATTGATCATCAAACCAACTTTCTAACCCTTTATCTTTAATTTCAAATTCTTTTAAATTAATAATAACATTAAATATTTTTAAGTATTTAACGTTAGTTTTGACCTGGAATTCTTTTAAAATTTTAAATAGATTTAAATGCTTCAAATTTAAATCATCTTGAGTCAACGCAGTTTCATATAAATCATAACTTATTGAGCAGCCATTTGGTGCGGTCATTATAGTGGCAACTGAGATCAAACTGTTATGAATCTCAGTTCCTTCATTGTGTTTTTCTCTTTTCTTCTTAATTATTTCAAAGTTGATGAAATGTTGATCTGCCAATGATCTTTTAAAATTGAATTCAGTTAAACAGACTTCCAAAAATTTAACATTTCGTAAATTAATACTGGTGAAATCTATAAAGTTTATTAAATCATTAATGCTTAAATTAATTTTTAATGTAACCAATTCTGGAAATTTAATTAAATATTTCGAAAGAATATTAAAATCTAATTTGATTAATTCGAACTTGGTTTCATTAATTGAATCAATCAATAAAGTCTTTAAATTTCTATGTTTTGATAAGGATTTCAGATATTGCTCAAATAATGTATCAAAGTCAATACCACAGAATGCTTCTCTATTTTGATTCCATCTTAAATTAAAATATATTTGTTTCAAATCATTAATTGAAGAAATCAAATCTGGGCCAAAATCTTTGAAATCATTATAAAAATCTAGTGCTAAATATTGTAAATTAATCAAATGAGGTTTTATGTTGTTTAAGAAATAAGTTGAAGAGTCCATATTAACCTGTTGACCTCCCTCCAATTGTTGTCTTTGAATTATTAATCTTTCGAATTCCTCTGGGTCCATGTTATCAGGTAATTCAAACTCTTCTTGATTTCCAATACTTACTAATAGTTCAGACATCTCAATTAATTCTAATGATTTCAAACTTTTCAAGTTAACATTATTTATTATATGTTGAGATTGTGCAGATTTAACTAAAAAGTCATTTAATCTCAATGAATCAAGCGTTAATTTTCTCGAGTTATCAATGGAAATATTACCCTTGAAATAATTTTCTAGGTTCAAATCCTGATCTTTCGAATCATCATTTTTCAAATTATAACTGATTTCATGTCTTAAAAACCTTAGCGGATATTGAGTTGGAGTCGATCTATTAATTTCTAGTTTATTTAAAACTTTGTATTTGTTTAAATTTAAAAAATCAGCATTGAAACCATTCAATTTTAGTTGATTTAAATTACTTAAACCATCTAATTTTGAAGCATTTTTCTTTAAAGAATCACATTCTACAAACTTCAATTCGTTGGATGGAATCAAGTCCAAATAATGTCCAACATTTATGAAGCATGAGTGATAATTGAACTTTAACCCACGTAAATTACTTAATTCAATGAATAGCTTATTCAACAATTTGATAACTTCAATTTCTATGCCTGGTAGCTCCTTACTTATTTCTAAGTATTCTATCAATCTACCATTTTTTTCAATTTGGTTGGCAACACTTCGAACAAAACCTTTCAATCCATAGCTTGTTTGAATTACAGTTGATCTAAATTCACTACCTAAACAATCCAGTTTTCTGATATCATTATATGAAACCAATTCTTTATAATAGTATTTTCTATTTGAATCGATTATGATCGATCTATAAAGCCTTCTCTTATTGATCAGGTAACTTCTTTTAGAAACTAGCATCAAGTGATAGCAATCTGATTGTGGTAAATATCCGCTTATTTTAAGTTGTATTTCGGTGGGTAGTGTTTCTAGCATATTGACAGATTGTTTCCCGTATATTTTGAATATAAGATCTTTAATATTTAATAGAGGAATAAACAGGTATTTATATTCAAAGTCACAATTTTCTCTTTTGTGGCAATAACGGCTGTATCTTGTTACTCAATAATCTATCTCTATGGCTTTGGAATCTATTCTGAAATCGTTTTAGTCATTATAGAACGCACTAAACGATTCAGAGATAAAAACAGGGATATCATGATCTTCTTATACTCACTCAGTTGTGAAATTTGCATTACGGAAACAGCCTATGGAAGTCAAGTATTTGGAAAAACACTAACAATCAACACGCTAGATCCGATCTCGCTCGCTCGTCTTTATCGGCCACAGTTATCATTTTACGGCTCACCGTTTTGTTAATCTAGTCGGAAAAAAAAGAGCAAAGACCTACATTATATATACTTGGTAAAAATATGATAGAAAAGTGAAAACAAAAGTAAAGTACGGAAAAAATAAGATGAAATAAACAGCGCAAACAAAAAGAGCATTAAGTGAAGAAAAATATCAGAAAGTAACTAGAAAATCACAAAATAACTAGAACCTTGTCATTATGATCAACCATACGTCTAGCAAATCCAGAAGTTGTAGTAGTATCATCATTATTATCACTAATAATAATTAAATCATTGATACTAGAATGACTTGATATGTAGTGCATATCAAAAAATTCTTCAAATGAAATCCTACCGTATGCAACGCCTTCTTTGTTCTCAGAACTAGTAGTTTGCACTTGCACTTCAGCTTCATTAGTTTCCGCTGATAAAAGCATTTTAGTTTTCTTTGATGTCTTTGGAGAAGCCATATCACTTTTATGAATGTTAATAACGACGTTCTTATGATTAACCAAATCAGTTTCTTTAGTTATAATTTCTAAAATGCTATTACTATCACTAACCAAAATTGTGGCAGCCTTGACTGACTTATGAGCAATCATGGTTGAAAATATCTTCAAAGCAACCAGATCTTGCTGAGTAATGGATTCATTTGTTAAGAATAATGTGATCGTAGAAATGTGGAATGAGTTAGGATTTAAAATGGTTTCATTTGATGCCAATGATGCAGAATCGTCTTCATCTGCCAATTCAGATTTTGCTATTTCTTGATTATTATTGATAAAAACTCCACTGTAGAAAGTAACTTGTTGTGATGATTCCCTAACCTCATGCAAAATATGCGGTTTATCATAGAAATCCTTATTATTTAAGGTTAAAATTAATAAATCTTGTCTAGAAAAATTTGAACTTAGGTATAAGGTTTTAACATAAGTGTCCGGTAAAGCATATAATATTTCAGAAGAAAACGAAAGTGAATTTAAATCAGCAAAAATTTTCAAGATACTTAAAATAGAATTCAGGGCATCATGGGAATCAACTCTGTCATCTTTGATCATTGAAGCATGTAAAATATCAGCAGTTCTGTCGGTTAATGTTTTGATATTAACTGCATGAATTGACAAACCTGTTGGAATTGAAATATGATTTAATAATAGTAAGTTATTAGAAACAGATTCCAAATCATCAACAGGTAAAATTAACTTACCGAAGTCCAAACGTCTGTAAGGAACGATTACATTGGATTCAGATCCAGAATCAGCCTTTTGTTGTTCAAATTCCTTCTCCTCTCTTTCTTTTAACCACTTATTTCTCTTGTCTCTATATGATTGAGGGTAAGTAATTAATGTTAATGGGGTAGTTAAGAAAGTTGAAACTAGTGCCATAACAATAAACATAGAGAAGGTCTTTTGAGAGATAATATTGGCTTTCAAACCAGTTTGTAAAACAACAATTTCGACAATACCTTTACAGGACATTAAAACACCAACAGCAAAGCTTTCTCTCCAATAAAGGCCCAGTAATTTAGCAGTAAAGGCACCACCTGTAATTTTACCAACCATAGCAATACCAATAATACCAATAATATAACCCCAATCAATACCATGGTTTAACAATCCTAAATTAACGCTTAAACCAGCCAAGGCAAAATATAATGGAACCATAAAGATATTTACAAAATCTTCTAATTTTTCAGTAACTTTAATAACATAATTATTTTCTCTAGGAATGATCATACCAACAACAACCGCTCCAAAAATACAGTGAACACCAATGATACCTGTGAAGAAAGAAGAAATCAAAGTGGTAAGTATTATAATCATGTTAGCTAATTGAGAAGGACCATTTGGACTTTCAACATCATGTAAAAGATCAATTAATATCCAACGCAATAACCATCTAACAGGATACAATACAAATAAACACCATCCAATGGTAGTTAAACAAATGTAGGCAGTAGTCTCTGATTTGGTCGAGTTTGCTAAAGTAATAGATAAGGCTAATAACATCCAACCCATTAAATCATTAGTGATACCAGCGGCTAAAACAATAACACCGACTCTATCTTTAACCAATCTTAAAGCGGTTAATATTCTGGCTAAGACAGGAAAAGCAGTGATGCACATTGCAGTGGCAATAAACACCATGAAAGTAGTAAATTCTATTTTTGGTAAATCTTTATCATGTTCTCTGTATTCATTCCAAAACCCAACTGAGATGGCACAACCTAAACCAAAAGGAACGGCCATATTGACAATTCCAACGCTCACAGCAGTTTTTAAATTCTTCTTGATAAATTCAATATCGACTTCACAACCAACCATAAATAATAAAAAGATAACACCAATATTAGCCATAAGAGTTAAGCCAGGTGTTCCTTCTGTTGGAAAGACCTTTTTAGTGAAGCCAGGAATATGACCCATTACGGTAGGACCTAAAATAATACCAGTAATAACTTCTGCAATGACTCTAGGTTGTTTAATCCATGATAATGGGATGTAGATAATTTGAGACAGAGCTATCATAAAAATAGCTTGAAAGATAAAAAGGATGTAGGGTTGAGATGAGTTGTAGACCAACGGGTCCAGCCCAGCTATAATACCAGCAGTTTCTGCACCAGCCATGCTTTAGTGAGTGAATATAACAATTTAGTATTTAAAAAGGCCCAGAAAGATAGATTATAAGACCAGGTCAAGAAGACATCTAAAACTCGAAGTGAAACTGGTCAGAAATCAGTTCGTTTAATAAACAATTAAAAAAAAACAAAGCATGATGCGCTCAATCGTTGATAGAGGCTACGTCATGTTATGGCTGTGCAATACCCAAGCCCATTTAAATTTCCTTTATTTTTTTAATTTTATCTTTATTTCATTAATACAAAAAGCATTTTAATAACATATTACTTTTAAATATAAATAGAAAATTAGTTTTCATAAACTTGTTAATGTTTCAGAAGAAGCTTATATCACAATTTTAATTCTTTTATGAATTTGAATACCACTTATACGAAGTAAAACTAGTACAGAATGATTAACTTATATTTTAAATGTGGACAATAACTCTGATTTAGGAAGAAATTTTTGAAATTCTTTCTCAAATGATTCATTGGGCTTGAGAGATACATAATTAACAGACTTATAAACTACAGTGGTAAATTTTGATTCTTGGAAGCAACTTATCTGTGTATTCTGTATTAAATACATTCAGATATAATTTTTTTGCAAGTTTCAGACTTTGTTGTGTTGAAATCCCTAACAAAACAATCTAAGACATCTCTTTTTTCAAGTATTAGCTGGTTAATTTGGTCCATACCAAAAAAATTCAATTTATAATCTTCACGTAAATGATTACAAGGGTAAATATTGAGTCTAATTGAGCTTTCTGGTCTTAAATTTGCATTGATTATAGACAAACTAGTTATTAATTTTAAATTGTGTAAATTGGATGGTAATTCCAGAATTTAATCAAGGTTACAGCAATATAATTAAAAAAAATTTAAATTATCTGGGAGACTCTAAATAAACTAAGATAAATACCATAATTAATTTTTTAACGTTTCTAAATTAGACAAATTGTTTATACTTGTTTTGAGGCCTTGGTGCTTTATAAAAAAATCAGTTATGATATTTAAAGCTTTAAGCTTATTAGTAAACTCAGTAATTCTTCCTACGATAAGTAAAGCTCCAATTATCTGAGCAAAGTTCAGATAACTCTGGAAATTTATCTAAATAGTCTAGAATAGTATAATCAAATAGTGTAAATATGGATCTGAAATTTCACCGTATTGGTGTTAACTCCTTTAATATTGAAAGCATTATATCTGTATCATTTTAGGGAAATGATAAAATAGGTGTAACATACACAAATTAAATATTAACTTAAAAAAGCGATTGAGCTCCCTCAACCAGGTTTTAGTGGGTTGCTGAATAAGGTTGATTCAAATCTGTAGCATTCGGTACTGTGGAGTCTCACTATAGAAATATGTTCTCATTTGACAGCTCAAGGAATTGTAATGAAAATACTCAAAACACATTGTTAAACAACAATGTAACAGTAGAGGAAGAAGAGTCTTTTTGAATTTGTGTTTCTAGCCTTTGATATATACTGGCTGTACAAACTACACCACAAACGGCATAATAATAACCACAATAAGTTCAGTTAACCAGTCATATTAAAATATATTAATATAATTTAAGAATCTAAAGTAATTGTTCTATTTCTATAAGAAATGTAGCAAAGCAAAGCAAGCAAGCAATTAAGCTTACAACGTTTATTAATCGTGGGTCCGTTTTGTGATTTGTTTAGAAAAAATTAGCCGAGATTAAATACAAGTTTTGCTTTTTTTTGATCAAACTACTCTTTTGGACTGCTCTATTCAACTATGAATCCAATAATACGACAAATAAGGATAACCCCATATAGCCTTATATTTAGACAGTCTCCTTTGAAACAAATTTATGGTGAGGATGGCTTAACTAAGGAATACCTTTCACAATTTCCAGATCAATCACAAAAGCTCCAAATTGTATACAGAAATATTAGAAGATTATTAAGCTATAATAATTACTCATATTATTATAAAAAAATGTTGCAATCGCTAATAAAATTCAGGTTTCTTGAAGACTATAATTTGAGAAGAAAATTAGTTTTGGGTAATCCAAATCTATCAAATTTATCAGAAGATGAGATCTTGATTCGATCGATAAATACCCTAAATTTTATCAATAATTCATCATGTTTACAATCACAATGTTCAGATGGCAATAACGTGGTACAATCAAAGAGACCAGAAGATTACAATTTAGAATATAAAATCATAGATTCAATAATGCAACATTTCAATTCAAGGGAACACGGATTCAAAAGAGCTTTTCAAAATGAATTATCTGATTGCATGCTATCATCATTTGTACAAGCTAGAATTACATATAATTTAACAACACCATATCCTAGAGACAAATTCAAGGTTGATAGGAGTTATTATTTATATTTGGATATTTTAAGAATGGATCAGAAAGAAATTAGAAACAAGTTTGGTAAGAAGGCAATTTATTTACTTGATACTTCCAGACCGATTTTACAATTTGAACGACAGTTAATTCTGATTAATGAATCTCTATGCTTGCTTTTATAGAAAGGAACTAAAGATGTAAATATTTTCCATATTTGTACAGATTACTTATGTATTTTTAAGTGACTTCTCAGTGATAACATTAATATCTTAGGATTACGGGTTCATATTATACCAAAACAAAATTAAAAAATAAAAAAATCGTAATGATATATTTTAACATAAACATATAAATGGAAGATAAGAAGTAATCATTACTAATAATAATGTAATAAAAATCAAATATAAAAAAGGGTTAATAAAGTTTTAAAAAGCCCTATTGAAAGGGGTATAAATTTTTTTAAAAAAATAAAGGAACGACTAACTAAGTTTTATCAAACTGTAGCTGGAAATAGTAAAAAAATAGAGAAGAAATAAAAGTAAAGCAAAATGGTCAACAAGTAAAAGAAAGAAATCAAAATCAGCGGCAAACAATAGACAAAAAAATAAAAAACAATTAATGACATTGAAAAGAAATCAAATAAAACATCTAAAAAAATCTTCCGGCTTGAAACCAAGCGAGACCTGGAAAACAAGAAAATAATACTTGAAAACGAGTAAAACGCAAGTAAAAAACAAAAATAAAAAAAAAAAGATTGAAAAACAGCTAAGCTTGACATTTATAAAAAATAAAAATTTAAAAAGGAAATCATTGATAATAGAAAATAAAAAAAATATAGCAATGAAACACCAAAAAAGAAAAATCATTACAACATCGATAAGATTTCTTTTTAAATAAATTTAATGAAGTGGAACCAATAATAAAAAGGCGGTTGAATAAAATAATTTAAAAAAAAAATGAGTAAAGCATTACCAACCTAACGAGTTCTTAGCATTCATTGGAGCTGAGATTGTTGGAATATATTTGGATTGATCAGAATCAGGAGAACCACCTGATGATTTGTTCAAAAATTTGGCAAATGAACCTATCGTCGGCATGCTATTTGTTCTTGATGTCGATGGATTATTGTTGTTAAATAATATACTGGAAATTCTAAAGCCAGCAGCACCATCAGATGTTGGATCGTTGCCTATATAATCATTATTAACGAATGATTCATACGATTGAGCTTGGTAGTAATCAGAATCATCAATAGATCCACTAGAAGAGGATAATAATTCAATTTCATTTTTCTCATTTTGAATGGCCTTGGATCTCATCTTATATAAACCAGTAATGACTAGACAACATAACGCAACTCCACCTGAAGAAGCACCAATAATACCAGCTAAATCCCCACCTTTAACGCTTGCATGAGTGGAACTGTTAACAGCATAACTATCAGCATCCATAGAACCTAAAGCTTGAACTTGTTCAGAAGCCTCATCACTTTGATTATTTTCAGAAGTTAACGCTCCCGAGTTATATGATGAGGATAGATCACCATTAATCGGAACTCTTGTTTCAATCAATGAAGCTAAAGCGGCTTTAGCAGAATCCGGATTATTATAAAGAGCAGAAGACTTATTTGATATAGCACTCTGCAACTTTTTAATTTGATCCTTTTCAAAGTAAACTTTTGCAACAGTAATGATATAGTCGACTTCAGAAGCATTGAAAGGAAGCAATTCCTTCACAATAATATTTGTTTGATTCATACCGTCAAATGGATAGGATAAAATACCCGGTAAGTACTCAAAAATTTGAGCGGAAGTAATTGAACTTCCGACAACAAATGGATAGTTCAAACCTTGAGTGAACCCAATAAAAATAAGTTGATAATTTGTATCATCAATATTAACAACCTTACTAGGAGAAATAACCTGTGGCAAATCACTGGTTGCTACAGGATAATTTGCAGTTGTACTTATACCTGAATCAATACTTTGTGTTGAAGTTTGTTCAAAAATAATACTATGAGGTAACCAATTTGTAACTGTAGCTTGAGAATTTTCAGAAGAGGATGAAGAAGAATATATTTCAGTTTGAGAAGCGGTATTTGTTGTAGTAGCTACATCAGTAACAGGGAAATTAGTAACCAATGAACTTACAGAACCTGTTTCGTATGGTATGGAGTAAGAAGTGGAACCAGGTTCAGAATAAGAAGATTCTTTAACTGGTTGTTCTGAATATGATTGAATAGAAGTAGCAGTGGCAAATGATTCAGAAGATAAATTAGCTTCAGATGATTCAGATAAAGTACTCGATTCAAATTCAGACGAGAAATAGGATGTGATTCCTGATTCAATTGAAGAAGGCAATGAGGATAACAAAGATTTGGTACTAGACAACATAGAAGTTGAAGTTGGAGTTGAAGCAGCAGAATTTATTATAATAGAAGAACTTTCTGAAGATAAGTAAGCGGAAGCAGAGATTGAAGATGAGTAGGTAGAAGCAGAATCTAAAGTTATAACAGAAATTGATTCAGATGAAATAACCAAAGAATCGGAAGGAATACTAGAAACTGAACTAGATGTTACAACTGAGTACAAAGAAGTGGAAGAAATAGAAGATTGTAATTCTGTAACAGCAGATGATCCACTCTCTAATGGTAATGATGAATAGGATGATAGTTCAGTAGATGAAACAGTTGAAGAAATTTCTGATGGAACAGGCACTGATGACTGAGAAGCAGAAGTAACCAATGATTCAGAAAATGAAGCAGATGATAAGATAATAGAAGATGCACTTTCAGTCGATAAACCAGAAGAAATTAAAGACTCTGAAGATAATGCAGAAGTTAAGGATTCACTTGTTGAAACAGAAGATGATGCAGAAACTAAGGAATCACTAGGTAAAACGGAAACTGATGATGATGAAGTGGACAAATATGCCAATGAATCAGAAGGCAAAGATGATTTGGCAGATAAACTAGCAGATTCGCTTGAAACAACTGAAATTGAAGGTTCAGCAGGTGATGAATATGTTGAGTAATATGATTCAAGTATAGATGAAGAGGAGGAAGCAGAAGGAATAACAGAGGAATCATATTCAGAGACAGCAGATGAATCACTTGAAGTAGCAGCTAAAAATGAGCTTGAATCTGTTGTAATGGATGAACTACTCAAAACAGTAGTCAAAGCAACACCAGATACACTGCTAGAAGTTGATCCCACAGAGACAGAAGAAATGGTAGATGGTGTTAAGGCTGAAGAATACTCAGAAGCAACGGAGGATAAACCAGTTGATTCAGTACTTGCTGAAGTAGAAACATCACTTAATTCAGAAGAAATTATTGACAAAATACTTTGAGATTGTGAAATGGTAGTAGCTTTGCTAGAAGTAACAAATAAGTCAGCTGAAGGAACAGGAGAATGTGAACCACTAACAGCCGAACTTGCAGGTTCCGAAATTAATCCAGAAGCAGTACCGGTAGAGGCCACAGTTTCTGATAGTGATGAAGAAATTAGAGTTGAATGTGATAAGGAGTCTGCTTCGGAAGTTACAGGGGTCTGAGTTTCAATAGTATCTGTGGATGATAAGGAATTTGTAGTACTTGATGCTACAGATGAAAAATCAGTTAATGAAGACAAATCAGAGGAATCGGCAGAAGTTAACCCAGTGGTAGAGTCTGATAGAGTCCAACTTGATTCAGTTGCTGTTATATCAGTATTTGTTATTCTAACTGAAGATGAAGCAGTCTTATTCTCATCTGTTTCTGTGACACCTGTTGAAACCTTGCTATCAGTTAATAAAGAGGACGATGTTGAAGAGATTGTAGCTTCAGTTGAAGTTGATTCTTTCTTCGTGTCTGAAGAAGTAGTGGTAGGAGTTGAAGCAATTGTAGCTTCAGTTGAAGTTGATTCTTTCTTCGTGTCTGAAGGAGTGGTAGGAGTTGAAGCAATTGTATCTTCAGTTGAAGTTGGACTTTTTGTAGAGATTGAAGAAGCAGTGGTAGGAGTTGAAGCAATTGTAGCTTCAGTTGAAGTTGATTCTTTCTTCGTGTCTGAAGGAGTGGTAGGAGTTGAAGCAATTGTAGCTTCAGTTGAAGTTGGACTTTTTGTAGAGATTGAAGAAGCAGTGGTAGGAGTTGAAGCAATTGTAGCTTCAGTTGAAGTTGATTCTTTCTTCGTGTCTGAAGGAGTGGTAGGAGTTGAAGCAATTGTATCTTCAGTTGAAGTTGGACTTTTTGTAGAGATTGAAGAAGCAGTAGAAGCCAAAGTTGCAGATGTTTTTGCCGTATCTTCCTCAGAAATGGAAGCAGGAGTAGATTCAGATATTGATGTTAACTCCTCTGAAGCAGGAGTTGAATTAGATGAAGATGATGAAGTTTCTTCAGTAGATTGAGGTTCTACTTCAGTTGATGATGATGATGATGTTGTCGTTTGCTCTTGCAGAGATGAGGAGATTGGGTAACTAGTTGTTTCATCTGCAGAGAAGTAAGTCATATCAGTGGAGGACTCTGTTGAATCAGAACCTGTTGTTGTTGCTTCGGTTTTTCCAGTGGTAGGACTTAAATTTGTTATTGTATCTTGGCTAACTATTGAAGATGACTCTTCAGATGTTGTAGGGTAAAATGGATGCAAGTTTGAAAATTGAGCAAAATTTGATGATGTCAGAGAAGTTGAATCTAAAGCGTTTGAAGAGATATTTAAATAGTTATCGTTATAATCCACACCTGTATCTCTTTTCTTGAGCAGATTTACTAAATCCGCAGGGATATATAATGCATTTGTAGTGATGGTATTCCCAATCAACAATAAAGTAAATAACTGAGATATGCTTAAAGATAATGTTAATTTCATTTGTATGTTTAGTTTTATGTAGAAATTTAAGTTATTTTGCTTGTGTTATAATGATTGAAAGAGACAATGCATAGATATCTAAAAGGAGATTTATTTTAAACGAATGAACAAGAGTGGGTAATAGTAGCAATACTCGGTGAGAAGTAATGTAGTAATGATAGATGATAAAATATGATGAGTTATTTATCTTCTAAAAGTAAGGTTGATGGATGAAACTAATACGGTATACTGGCTAACAAGTATCAAGTATCAATTACAGGAAATGAAAGAGGGATACTTATGTGAAAACAAGTGAGAAAATGTTCAGAAAATAAAAGAACAAATATGACTATAATTAGGAGGTATCAAATAAACTAATCAATAGTTGGTGGATAGGACAAACTATGTCTTGATGGAGTGTTGAATCTCTCTTGTTGCTGTTTTTATTGTTGTTGTTGTTGTTGTTGTCGACTTGAGAGTATAACGAGTGTATTCTCCTTGAATCTTTGATAGAGAATGAAAAATGGCAGAGAGTGACTTAAGCAAGGGGGTATCAAGAAGAAAAGAGAAGTCTATCAGGAATGAGACTGTTTGCGTTGGAACTTAGAAAAAGAGCTTAGAGCCTGCCAGTTGTTGATTGCTGAAGTATTGGTTATTTGTAAAATTAGATTTTGGATTAGCTCCCAATTGGGTGATCTTCGTTTTTTTTTGATCTTTTTCCTTCCTTCGGTGTTTTGCTAATGCCCGCATCCTGTCGACTGGCTGATTGGGTACACACGCACTCACGCAAATTCTCCCACCCGCACTGTGTTTTATTAGTGTTTCGACTTCAATAGTCCAGTCCGGCCCATCTGAACCCCTGTGGTCTTGCTTAAACTGAAATGAAACTGATTCAAAAGTCGCACGCGTTGAAACTCTACAGGGGTTTGATCCGACTAGGAAGTGATCCGAATAAGAAGTGTTCACTTTATTGTACATACAAGAATAATTCAAATCTGGTTTTAATATTCAAATTCTAGGCACACCTTTGCAATACTAGAATTTCTAGTTAAAGAACCTTATTACAACTTACTACATTAACCGATACCCCGATATCTTTTAATCTGCACAACTATATACCTCATATCTACTTTCTGTATTAACTGGTAGACCTAGACCTAGACCATCCTACAAATATTTTTCCTTCTTTCTCTCTTTCAAATAAACTCTTTCCCTATTTGTGTCACTAATTCCTGATTGAGCTTGGAATGTTGCATTTAACCTGTCGTTTCAAGAAGAGCTATTTCCTATTTCGTTAAAAAATGCAAAATTTTGTCGCACGAATTTTATAGATTTTACCTCTTATGGCGCCTGCCTTGAATTTTCTCAATGTTTGTTTTTTTGTGTTTTTTTATCCACAATTTAAAAGTCAGGGAGACGAATCGATTAATGTTTAGTTTTATGTACACACATACATGCAACTGGTACTGGTTTATCCATATAGGAGGTGATGATTGATATACAAAGATGTTTGTTTATTGTATCAACTAAGGTCATCCCTATCTAATTCTATAGCAGTAAACTAGAAGTTCTATTTGTCTCTATTTAGTATAGAACCCCGAAATTTTAATTTGTCGATAATTACTGTTTTCGGATAACACAGGTCAAAACTTAGAAGAGGTTGAACCTTGACATACATCAGCAGATATATATTTTTTAACTCATTTAATCTCGATCAGGTTAAGGTATAAGGTACCAGGAACCAAGTTTGATTGGGGGTGTAGTAGGCAAGTTTAACTAACTAGCTAACTAACTAATAACATAATTAAACATATTTATATGCTATCCATGAACTTATTTAGTATGAATTGAATATTATTATATGTTTAAATATAGAAAATTTGAAAATCAAATCAAAAGAAGTTATGTAAATAAATGCAGGAAAGGATCATTATGATTTGAACCGTAAATTTCGAGTCCACATTTAATGTGTAAATTCAATTCGAACTCAATCTAGAATTACTTCTCCTTTGGGCTAGCGCAGATCCCATTTCCGGACCAGATCAAACCTCCTTTTCAAACAGTAATTTTCGAGTTGCGCACAATTATTATTGGCGTTTGTTTTAAAGCTATGTCCGAGTTCTAGGTAATGTATAGTTCTTTGTACAGTAATTATGTGGTCTTTAATATCCGGATTTTCCTAGATCAATACCCAGATGCATCAAGAGAGAGGATTCGCCACCAGCCGATCGTCGTTAGCGACTGACAACAGGAACGGTATGTGTGTATGCTAATGCTAAGCTAAAAATAACCTATATTTTCACAACCATGGTAAATACTGATCTGAAATTCGAGAATTATAGGGCTACATAACCATTTTGAGAACGACTCCACTTTCAACTCATCGACTCATCGACTTCTCGGCGTGTAGACGTAATTATTTCGGATAATTTCGGTACATCATATTCTCACTCAATGAAACAAATATTGAATTGGTTGGAGTCTACGTATAGTTAGAATGAGCTGCAATCGTAGCTAGCTAGAAAAGTAGCCAAACATACGCTACTTATAATTTTTCAAATGTCCAATTACCAAAATTTGAATAGTTTTAACATAGATGATGATGAAGATGTTATCATTCAACCAGATTCACAACCAATTGGTTCAAATAAATCGAAACAGATTCCAGAAGACACCACATCATTACAAAATATCTCATTAACTTCCCCAACTACTAACGATCCAACACCTCCTTCGATATCTACTTCGTCATCATCAAACAGGCCAAAAGTTAAAAAGACATATGAAGGCGGGTTTTTCTCTGTGAATTATTATAGACAATATTTTGATTTAGATACACCCGAATTTTTCTCAAATTGTTATAAATCTTTAAATCCATTGATTCAGTTAAATCCAGTTGAGTTCCAGCAAGTTGGTGATTTATATGGAGCAATATGGATCACTGCTACACTAGTATTTTTATTATTTTTTTGTAATTCATTTGCTGAACTGATTGGTGAAACTGTTTCTCGTTCAAAAGGTGCTAATGTTAATTACTTTAAAATGATTATAACTTCAATTAATATACTATATGGGTATATTATTCTAATACCTTTAGTATTATGGATTAGTTTAAGATTTTATTTTAAAATTTCAAATGTTATTCCTTTGACAAAATTAGTATCTGAATACTCTTATTCAAATTTATTATGGATTCCTGCTGCTTTGTTGAGCATATTCAGAGGCTTACTAGTCAAACATCATACTGTAGATACCATATTAAAGTGGAGCTGTATTGGAATAGGCAGCTTGTTGAGTGGTTTGAGTTTGGTTGTTAAATTGAATCAATATTTTAGTATTGCTTTCGGTGATGATCAAAAGAAAACTTCTTTAATATTATTGGCTATTCTGGCAGCGATTCATTTAGTTTATTCTATTGGTGTTAAAGTGTGTTTTTTTGGTGATTTGTTTTGAGTAAAATGAAGTTTCTATTTGTTAAACTAATTTAAGTTTACCCTTTTGTTTTTTATAATGCTTGTATTGTTTATTTTTATTTTTTAAAGCTTATAAATTACAAATGCCTTATTCTTTGATAATTGCTTGGTCTTTCTTAGTTTCTTAGTATAACTTCTTGTAAAAGTTGTTAATTAATTAAAATTGCTTGTCCACTTTATGTAGGTGCACCTATACTCAACAAACTAGTTCGCAGATCACATAAGGACAACATATTTTGTTTTCAAAATTAAAATCATTTATGTTATACTTGCTCACTATTTTTCAAAAAGTGTTTGATATTTATGTTGCTTAACTTAAAGACAATTAAAATATCAAAAAGTAAGAATCTTTAAGTAATATCCAATGAAATCCCAACATAAATAAAACGTTTCCGATAAAGGAATTTTCAAATCAAAAAATGTAAAAGTTTAACATACACCAAATTCATAGCATCTATAAACACAAGCTCCACTTATAATTAAGGATTAACTAGAAATATTCATCATTTGACTTTAAATTTTAATAATAAAATTATTCAGAGCAAAAACAAAACTATTAATTTGAAGTAGATTGAGAAATTTAAACAAAATTCAGCAATTAATAAAATAGCTTTAGAGTCAATAAATCAAAGTAATTTCAGTCACCAAGAAGGGCGCAAGTGGTTTAGTGGTAAAATTCAATGTTGCCATCGTTGAGCCCCCGGTTCGATTCCGGGCTTGCGCAGTCTACTTTTTTAATTTTTAAGTGGTTCATAGAAAGTTAGAGTTTAATTGAAACTGTTAATTAATTGTTAGTTTTTGACACTTTTACTATTAATCAAAATTTTTAGAACTAATGAAAGAAGCTCAAACATCCCAGTGAAATCCTTAAACAAAATAGAATGAATATTACAAAAGAAAACTAAATAATTATAAACAATTAAGAATATAGAAGAACGGAAGAGAATAAAGAAAAATTAACACAAGTTTAAAAGTTATTTTAAAAGTACACAATTGCACAATTTAATGCAAGAAAAATATGCAAATATAAGAAGTTAACAAAAAGGTTCACGAGATACATAACAAAGAAAAAGCCAAATAAATATATTAACAAAAACAGAAATTCCCAAAGAAAAGATATAAAAGAAATGAAAGACACCATGAAGTAAGAAACAACGTATGATTGAAACTCAAATAAAACCAAAATAGCCTTAAAACAGCAATTTACTTCAAACACAAAGAAAATACAAAAAAAACATTTAACTTTTTAAAACATGGAATGCAAAATTAAAAATGGATGGTATAATATAAATTACGAAAAATTTTTTTCTTCTTCACTGCTAGACATCTTTAACCCATTCAGTTTGATCTCTAATTCATTTAAATTTGGCTGACTGCTACTTTTTGGAATTATATATCCATTTATTGAAGGATAAGTCGTACTATTATGTGAATCCATTGTACTATTACCACGCAACAGCTCAGAATCACTAACTAGATCCATTTCATCACCATCAGTAATATCCATTAAATCACTATGAGGATCATTTGAGATGATAATTTTGTTTGTTGGTAGTTGCTCTTCTTCGATTTCTGATTCCTCTTCTTCAATAATTTCTTGTTGCTTTGCCTTCTGTCCAAACTTTTTGCTGTTCTTATTGGCATTTTTACTATTTTTGCTATTCTTGTTGACCTTGTTATTTGGTGAATTAAAGCTCCACTTAGTATTCATTTTTGATTGCAAAGGTGATTTGCCTCTCTTAATGAGAAAATTTGAAGATATTGGAGATCCACTTTTCTTACGTCTTGAACGACCTCTTAAGGACCTGGACGATGAATCCATGGAATTTGATCTAGATAGTGTTGTGAATGAAGAATTTGGTGAATCTGGTTGACTTGATGCTGTAATTGATGATAATTCACTCATACCCCTGATATAAATTGGCCTATTTGATCCATTTGCACTTTGGAATAGATTTTGTTGCTGCGATGAATTAACTTGAGATTGATGTGAGTGAGATGCTGGATTGTCAGTCGAATAGCCGGTTAAGTACCCTGATCCATTCGAAGTTTCCGAGAATGTAGTTTGAACTGAATAAGATGAGATAACAGAAACTGGCCTAGTAGGTTTATTTCTCTTTAGCATAGAAGTTGGAGTTTCAGATAACGGGACCAACTTACCAGCATCTAATGGACTGTCCAGATGATCCATATGATCACTGGAATTGGTAGAGACTTTGCGAGGGAGTAAATCAACTTTATCGTTTGTAGAGGTTTTCTTTTTGGCTGCCCTAACATTCAGTTCACCGGATGATTTAGTAGTAGATCCTGATTTAGAAGGTAACAACTTATTATCACCAGAATTTTTATTTTTTTTATGTCTGAAAAGTTTTTTTAAAGAAAATTTTAGTAATTTTTGAGATGCTGTCGTATTTGTAGATTTTATAGATTTCTGATCATTATTGTTTGTACATAATGATCTCATTGATATGGCCTCAGATCGCATATGTAATTTTGGAGGTGATTCCAATTTCAAATTTGAATGAGGTTGCGAGTGAGCATTTGTATTGCCACTAGTATTCATAAGTGAACGTTTTTTTTGAAGTGAAGATGATCTATTTAGATTGCCTTCAGTTAATTGGGCCATATCAACCCTTGATAAAAAATTATTAGAGTTCATCTGTGAATCATTATTAATGATGGTAGTTGAAGGCGAAAATGCCAGTTTAGCATTATCAATAAATGATTTCGATGTTGATATTCTCAACATACTTCTACTTCTGTGTTTAATTTTCTTCTTGTGGGGTTTCTTGCGATTTTTTTCTTTCAACAAGGCCCAAAACCCAGAAACTGAATCCAAATAATCACCTTGAATTGATCTTAAAAAGAAATCCTTATCTAAACCAAGTCTAGTCAAATCTCTTATTAAAGATTTATCAGCACTTGTTATTTCAGGCCCAGTTGAATTATAAATTAATTTATTAACAATTTCAATTTGATTTAATCCACCATATGGTTGCAAAAGTGGTAATCTTAAGATCTCATCTAGAGAATTTGGTCTATCATCAGGATTCTTGGATAACATCCAATTGATTAATTTCAATAAATCACCTTTGAAAATTGACTCATCATAAGTTGGTTCTGTAGACACAATTGTGTCAGATAAAGCTTTGTCAGTTAACGTATCATCAAAAGGCATCTCACCTGCAATCATAGTAAATAATATGACACCTAGAGACCAAATATCAATTTTAACACCCGAGTAAGGTTCTCTTCTAACTAATTCAGGAGCCATATAAGCACCTGTACCACAGAACTCATTTAATAAAGATTTGGTGCCATGCTGAACAAAAGGCAGCTCTCGGGTAAAACCAAAATCAGATAGCTTAACATTTAGTTTCCTATCTAACAGAATATTTTCTAATTTTAAATCACGATGACAGCATCCACTTTTATGCACATAATAAGCAGCACCAACAATTTGTGTGAACAGTTTCAAAGTTTCATCAGAGGGAATTCTTTTTCTCTTCGATAAATATTCAAATAAATCCCCCTCAGGATAATATTCCAAAACCATATAAGCCTTAGTTTCAGTAAAAATGATTTCATAAATTGTGGTGATATTAGGATGCCTTCTGAATTCTCTTAAATAATAATATTCTCTCATTAGATTATCACTGAAGTTATCCTGAGTGTTTCGATCACCTTTTTTAAGACAGACTTTGACCCGTAGAAATTTATGATAACCTAAATAAATTTGGCCAAAAGCACCATAACCTATTTCTTTGATAAGTTTATAATTTCCTATCTCTGATAGTTCAGGGTTCGTAAAGTTCTTAATTAATTCAATATAGTCTTGAGATCTCTTTGTATAAGCAGCTCTTCCATCGATGATGTTTCTGTTGCTCATTCTTAGCTGTAGATATATGGGGAGAGGAAGAGGATAGGATAACAAAGGTGAGATTCTGTTCTATTATCTTATATGTCGACCTTTTCTCTTATTATCTTGATACGTTGATGGATTTTGATGAATTCAAATGGACTTATTGAACTGAAACAAAGAAATTTAAATGTCAGTTTTGGAATCAAAACTTGTTTAGATGAAGGTGGTGAAGTTGCAATTGGCAAGTAAGATGGGGAAACCGTAGTTACGAGTAATAGTCAAATCACTTCACAGTATGTGTGTAGTATTTTAGCAAAACAGAAGAAAATATGGTCGAAATATTAGGTTCAAGCTAAAGAGTTAACATCGGCCACTCGTCTGATGCTCAGCTGGTTGCCAGTTTGCTTGATCTGTGTCTTGACGTGATGTTTACTTCTCTAGCAGAGTTTCAATGAGGCGATATTCCGGTGCACGGGTTTCAGAAGACTCCCTTTTAACCCCTAACCACAATATATATATGACTAAAAAACATATTAAACAGCATAAATATATAAATAAGAGAATTATAATAAAAAATCAAAAGGAAAAGAAAGCCATGAAAAAGGTTGGAGAAAGTTTATGTTCAAGCTTTGTCTTTGCCGTCTAACACAACAAGGAATCCTCCAACTAAATGCAGTGAACCACAAACAAAAACGTCCAATGGTCCCTCTAAAGTTCTAACAAAATTAACAGAAGTTTCAATATCATGGAAAAGATGTTTTCTAGACTTCTTATCCAACTCGTTCCAGTATCCAGCCATCTTTGTTTGAACCTCTAATGAATCGACTTGCTCTTTTGATGTGTTCATCGAAACCAAGTCAGCAGAATAGCTACCACTTGACCAAGTAACATTAGTTGTGAAAATAACATGATCAAATTTCAAATTGACTGCCTCCATATTCTTATGTAACTCGGCAATCAAAGGTTGAATGTCTCTGGTTTGTTGATTGAATAACAAAACTCTAGTATGCTTTGGGTTAGTGGCAGTAGTAAACCATTTAGAACCGTTAGCTATACTTTCCTTAGTGTGAGCTCCATCAATAAACCAAGTTAAGTCTTCCTTCTTTTTGTGATCAATTAAAATTTGACATCTACCTGGCCATTTAGCCTGTTCCAAACCAGCAATAAACTCAGCATTAAGGTTATCAGGATCAATATTGAAACCTAATTTTGATAGATGTGCCTCACATAAAGCAACAGCTAAAGAAGCATTTTGCTTTTGAAAATCACCATTTAATCCCAAGTTAATTTCATCTAAGTCTGATCTATTTGAAATAACAGAGAAGTTATGAACTTTCTTTTCTAACGCTCTTTTTTCAATAATTTTCATAGGCTCATCGGGTTGCTCTACTGAGAAACAATCTGCTCCTTGTTTAAAAATACCACTTTTATTCCAAGCAATCTCTTCTAAGGTGTTACCTAGCATGACAACATGATCAATAGCTAAAGTGGAAATACCACACGCAGTTGGTTTTTCAAAGACATTAGTTGAATCATATTCACCACCAACACCGACTTCATAAATGGCAGTATCCACACCTTCTTTCATGAAAGCATGAAAGGACAACAAGGTCATATATCTGAAATAAGCAGGCTTGACACCTTCACCCATATTTGGGAAAATTGATGTATCTGATTTCGATTTGGACAACCTATCCCAAACTTCAAAAAAATATTTAGCAAATAGTTCTTCACTAATGGCTTTACCATTAATCATGACTCTTTCTCTCACACTTTTCAAATGTGGCGATGTGTATAATCCAATTTTAGTAATTCTTGGTAATTCAGAAATGGCAGAACTAACACTAACAGATCTACTACTTAAATTAATATCTGAAGCTGAGCTGGAAACAGGTGGGGTTCTATATTGTGATAATATAGATTGAACAAAAGCACAAGTTGATCCTTTACCTTTTGTACCAGTAACATGAATAACGTTTAATTTATTAAACTCACTTGGTTCATAACCAATTCTTCTAGTCCATTCAATCATTTCAGGCATTAACATTGAGTTTCTAGTAGCTCCCGTTTTTCTAACAGCCTCGATAGTTACAAAGTTCGATTGACATGAATTTAATGCATTGATCGCATCTTTATAAGTCCGGCGTAGCATTTTTGAATCTTGATCTGTCGAAGATGGTGAATTAATAGTATTGCTCATTTATGTGAAGTGATTAATATTGATGAACGCTTATTTCTTTCTTTCTTCTAGCAGGGTCAAAAAAATCGGGACAACCCAAATAGATAGCTAGTAAACTGAACCAACACTGAAGTATAAGTACTTTTCTATAGACGTGATGGCCAAATAGAGTAATGTCTATTCGTAAATACCGTCAACTATCGTTATGCACAAAATCAAATCTGTGATTGATAAAAACTTTTCTGGGCGAGCAAGATCTCGCGCAATAAGCCCAATCAATGCTAATATGATATCATGATCTAATTGATTAATAAAGCTTTTTCACTAATTATTGAAATTTCTATTGTAACAGGTGCTATATAACTATAAGAATTCTGCAAAAAATGAATTAACAGACCTCGTAACTCTCCGTACGGTATAACAAACATATTCCAGAGAATGCCTAAACTATTCAACAATATTGAACATGGTCTAGATTCTATAAATTACGAGAACACATTAGAAAAAAATAAGACATATTGATGACAGTAGTATACAACAAAAAAATGAATAAAAGGCAGTTAGCTAGCAATATAATAGCAGCCACAAAAAAAACTTATTATCTTCAAATAAGCACAACATAAAAACTCTCATTAACTCATTAAAAAAAGAACAAATGAAAATATTAAAAATTTAAAAGAAACCCGGAAATAATAACAAAAAAACCCAAGAAATATTTTGAAAGCGAAAAATCGATGGTGTTAAAAATATTTAAATTAAACGTAGACTGCATTGTAACCAGACAATTAGTTTAGAAATCATCATCGAATGAGAAACCAGCATTAACTGGGTCTTCCTTATTGTTACCAGCCATAACACCAGCTTTTTGATAATCAGAAACTCTCTTTTCAAAGAAGTTAGTCTTACCAGCTAGCGAGATGTTTTCCATGAAATCGAACGGATTTGTAACATTGTAAAACTTCTTACAGCCTAAAGCAACTAATAATCTATCGGCACAGAATTCAACGTATTGACACATCAAATCTGCATTCATACCTAATAATTTGACTGGTAAAGCATCAGTAAAATAGCCCTTTTCGATGTCAACGGCTTCTGTAATGATCTTAACAACAATTTCTTCAGTTGGGGTATTATTTAAATGAGAGAATAATAGACAAGCAAAATCAGTGTGCAAACCTTCATCTCTACAAATCAATTCATTGGAGAAAGTTAAACCTGGCATTAAACCCCTCTTCTTTAACCAAAAGATGGAAGCAAATGAACCAGAGAAGAATATACCTTCAACAGCAGCAAATGCGACTAATCTTTCACCGAATAAAGCTTCTTTATCATTAATCCATCTTAAAGCCCAGTCAGCCTTTTCTTTGATACATGGAATGTTAACAATAGCATTCAATAGATAGTCATTTTCCTTTGGATCTTTGACATAAGTATCAATTAATAAAGAATATGTTTCAGAGTGAATGTTTTCCATCATGATTTGGAACCCATAGAAACATTTAGCCTCTGGAACTTGAACTTCAGCAGAGAAATTTTCAACTAAGTTTTCGTTGACAATACCATCAGAAGCAGCGAAGAAGGCTAAGACTCTAGAGATAAAGAATCTTTCGTTTTCATTCAATCTATTGTTCCAGTCATGGATATCCTTGGATAAATCAATTTCTTCAGCAGTCCAAAAACTAGCTTCAGCTTTCTTATACATTTGCCAAATTTCATGATACTTAATTGGAAATAAAACAAATCTTCTTTTGTTTTCAATTAACAAAGGTTCATCCTTTTCCATAGCTAATAATTTGTGTCTGTGAACTTTATGTTTAGCCAAGAAAGCCTGATGTTCAGACTCAGTTGGAACAGCAGGGTTACCACTAGCAACAGCCTTAGCATTAGCAGCAGCGGTTAAAGTAGCAGTCAAATCTTTTGAAGATAAGTCTAAATTAGACAAACCTTGAGCAGCAACCTTTGATGGAGTTTCTTGAACAGACATTGTGAATTTGTAGTTATAGTGAAGATGGTTATCGACAATGAAAATAATAGAGAAAGAAAGAGAAAAAAAGTATTTGAACTGTATAGCCAAAGAACGGGAAACTAGAGTGTTTATATACAAGTTTTGGTGTATCTGAACGTGTATGTGGCAACTGAATAGAACGCGTAGCAGTAATAGGCTTACTGAATATCTGGATATCACAGGTTTCTTTGTTGAAAATTTGTTGGTTAGAACACGACCTATTAATGGAGGGTTCAAATAGTATTTTATATCTACTAAAAGGAATTAACGGATTACTTTCATATATTATCACTAACACAAATTTGTATGGGAGCCCGAATTGGTTAACATTATGTAAAGTTAAACGATAGATAATTCCAGATGGTGGTAGGGTTGGTAGTAGGGTTGGTAGTAGGGTAGCTAGTTCGTATATTGAACTTTTTACCTCTCAACTAGCTGCCCACTAGTAAGTACTCCGAGAGAAAGCAATTGTTAACTGCTACCTTATACAATATACAATATACAACATACAATAATTACTTCAATCGATACATCACATAGAGTTAAACCCCAAGATATAAATTTCCAACTAGATCCTACTACTAGAGGTATTAGCAGTCAAATTAGATGCAAATGGTAAAATAGCGTAACAAATTAACGCGTCGCAACGTGCCGGAACACGTTACACGTTTACCAAAACACGCCTTGACGTGTCATGTCGTCTTTTCCTGTCTATTTTCTCTCCAAAGTCCTTCTTAACTGGATAATTGTAAACATGAACACAGGTTTTTGTTTACAATTAAATACTTTTGATTCTTAAATTTACACATTTGCTTTAGGCTTTCTGATTTGAGACACCTATTTCAACTTTTATCAACATTTCATTTGTTTAAAAACATCACCCTCCCCTGGATTCGTACTTATCGCATTTGATTCGATATGAAAGTTTCATATCTGATTCTTATTAATCACCATTGGCTATCCTATGTCTTGTCCATAATCTTTTTCTATTATACTTCTCACTTTACCTGATATATTTACTTTTTATAGTGAAATATATATCTCAAATCCAATGATAATCAATTACAACTACTAGGTGAGTCCTGAGCTCACTCTCCTATATTTATTACATTTGTCTTTCATATCCTAAACTCTCTTTATATCTCAATCAGACTTACAGGTAATAAGACTTTTAGATAGTAAAATTTTCAAGTAACAAAAAATTGATTAATGTCCAGTAAACTCGAAACCAAAGTTTAGTGTCTACTTTAACAAGTACATGATTCATGGATCTCATGATTCAATCAATCTATCTTGAATCTTTCAGACCTGAATAAGATGAGATTCTCCAATTTTCTGAAATTTAGTAATTATCAATCAGGTTATATCAATGCAGGAGTCCAACTTCTACATATACAAGGAAGTCTTTTAAAGTGGGATAATTAAATAATAAAGTATAATCTGAATCAAGTTCTGTAGTAGCTCGTATGGACAACTAGCTCTATTTACAAAGCTACATAGTTTGGCTGTCTCAATTTATATCCATCATATTAATTTAAATATCCTGTATATACAGTTGACCTGGCTTTAAAAATGTGCTGCACTTAAGCAAACAATCATCCGATTATAATTATCAAGCGAGCCTCAACTTGATCTGTCTACAAGAGAGTGAGTATTTAGCACTTACTGGTATCGATTTAACCGGTGACAGTGATAAATTGATGGTAATAGATTAAACTCCAGTCCATATGTTTCTCTTTGTGGTTTTATGCTTTTCAAGACTGACTTAGGTTACTTTCATTACTCTCAATTATCCATTACTTACTAATCCAATGAGGATTGTAGAGTTGTTGATGTGATGTTAACCAGATTCCAATAACTATCCAGTTCTCATTTAAATTATTTGTCGAATATAATAACATTCTCAGTGTATTAACTTTTCCCTGGTTTTTTAGAGAAGCATATATATATATATATTAGAAAGTTAATTCAGGTTTCGTTCTATCGGGATTCGATTCGATGTTCTGGTTAAACTCATAGTTCAATCATATCTGCATCAGTATTCCATTTTTTGTCATGTGCTGTTTCAAAACTGATGCTGTTGTTTATCTTTTGTCTCAAGTAAAAAGATGTTAAGTTTTGCTTGTGTTAATCGACAATCAAGAAGTACGACATTGATAAATCTGGTTGATTTGATGACATTGTTGATGGTCTATTATGTGTCTTTCACAAGGTATGAAATTTTGTGGGATTATTAAGATCAGCATAACTTGTATTTAGGCGAAGTGAATCCGTTAATAAGTCTTAATCCCTGATCCAAACATTTTGTAATTGACATTGTGAAAAACCCTATTAAGTGGGACTTATTCAAAACCTCTAGAAAATTGTCTGAGAATATGAGAATCACTGCCTATAAAAGGAAAATTTTCAAGAGAAATGTAAAAACTGGTACAATTAGTATTGCAAGCATATTCTTGTATCATTTTCAAAAATTAGTTTCCAACGGCAGATGTTTCTAGCACTTATTATTATCTTGTTGACTCCAGGACTAAGAATCCAGCAAGACTAGCGAATGCAACTTCAAAGTAAAAAGCATAGACATTAGTACAATTGTTGAGAACGTTCTTTCACTAGCCAGGTTATATTCAGAGAATTCAGATAAGAATTGCTAGATGATTCCTCGATCTTATATTTCAGAATTCAAATCATTCGCCATTCATAATTCGGAAACCATAACTAATTGAGAAAAAAAACTCCGAGATGCATGGTTAATAGAAATAAAACCGTTAACGGATGATTCAGTGCTACCACACCTAACAACTAAGCAGTGTAATAATCTGTTTGAATAATTTAAATGTTGAAGTTATAACTGCCGACAAAAATTCTTAATTGCAATTATTACAGATTCAAATATCACCGCCAATTACAACGAGGAACTTCCTTTGAGAGATTCATTGTAAGGAAACACATAGTTGACTTCGCTAGCTCCATCTTTTTGGTCAGGCTATCCAATAATCTAGAGAAACTAATGATTGAACTATAAATCAGTAAAAAATGAATTAGACCTGATTCAATTTTTCATAACTATTCACAATAGTTTGTCAATGAAATGCCTTGGTACAATTTTGGGACTTATCTGGTTACTTTCATTAAGGTAGTTAGCATTTAAATTAGAAAATCACCAAGTACTCCTAGTTATTATAAACTTTTAACGAAAGACCGATGTGCAATAATACATTTGACTTTCACAGTAGTTTTAAATTGTATCCAGTGTGAGATGTTAAATAATAGGTATGTACCAATAATCAACACCCACCTAATTATATGGATGAACCAGCATAGTTAATTGGCTGTGTATACCAAAACAAAGCAGGCTAATTGAGTGAACGCGAGTTGTAATTTGTAATCTGTTCGAAGCCTTCAAAGTATTCTGCCAATTGGGATTTCAATTGAGCAGTGCACGCTCTTCAATCCAGCTTCAAAATATCAAATCAATTGATAGGAAGTTTCACAACTATCTTTAATCAACAATTTTTTGTTCACTAAATATACATTACAACTGGAAATGCCTCCCTCTAAGTCATCTCCTTCAGTTCATAAAGAACCAAAGCGTATGTTTACAGTCCCTTTTATTTTATATCTTATTGTTCTCTGATATTAACACACTCCTCTGTTGAGAATAAACATAGTTCTAAGTGTCAAAGATAAATACCAACAGAACGAAAAATTAATCAACGAAGAATTTAAAATATGGAAAAAAACTTCACCTATGCTATATGACTTGGTTTATACCTATACTACGGCATATCCAAGTTTAACATTGCAGTGGACTAAAGACTATAAATTAACTCCAGATAAAAACTCTGTTACAGCTGGGTTGCTTTTAGGTACTCATACTCAAAATAACAATGACAAAAACTACTTAAGACTATACTCAGTGACTTTGCCTTCCACTCTAGCTGCTGAAGTTGAATCTCCTGTTGAAATTCCTAATTTTGAAGGTCACGGAAATCAATTCAGCATTGAGAAAGAGTGGGAGCATCCTGGTGAAATTAATAAGGTTAGAATTAATCATGGAAATGGATTGATTGCCACACAAACTAATCATGGTGATATATTGATTTTTGATTCTAAAGATTTAGCTTCAAGTACTTTCAAGAAAACTTTAAAGTATCATACTAAAGAAGGGTTTGGTTTAGAATGGAATCCGATATACTCTAAAAATCAGTTACTTTCCTCTTCAGAAGATTCAAAAATAGCTTTATGGGATTTGGATTTGGATAAAGATTCTAAAAATTCAAAGCCAGTTAGAATTTTTGAAAGTCATTCTTCAATAGTTAATGATGTTTCTTGGAATTTAAAAGCTAATGACATCTTTGCTTCTGTTGGCGACGATAAGTCTTTACAAATTCATGATTTAAGATCCCCTCCAGCTGCAGATTATAAACCAGTGATTCAAGTAGACGATGCTCACGAAGGTTCTATAAATGCGGTTGATTTTAACCCTGATTTGAGTTACTTATTGGCTACTGCTTCATCAGATAAATTGATACACACTTGGGACTTGAGAAACATCTCAGCACCATTAAGAACATTGTATGGCCATTCATCTTCTGTTTTTAACTTAAAATTTAAAGAAAATTTTTTGCTTTCTGGTTCAATTGATCGTAAAGTTTTAGTTTGGGATTTAGCCAAAATAAGTCAGGGTGATTTTGATAAGAAAGAATTTGAGAAGAAGAAGAATAGTTATATTGATCCATGTCTTGTGTTTATGCATGGCGGACATACTGGTAGAATAAGTGAATGTGACTGGCATCCAGTTCTAGATCATGTTATTGCAAGTTGTGCTGAAGATAACCTATTAGAAGTTTGGAAACCTCGTCATATTTTAGATGATTATTACGAAGAATATCACCATGATGAGAATGAAGAGATGAAATTGTAGATTTAGATATATATTTTTGTTGAAATTTGAGAGGGGATTATGTTCTTGGATTAAATATTCTATGTACACTTACTATTAGCTGATTTGTTTTTTTTAAAGAAAAAGAAATAAATCTGCCTTTGGTTTAGGTCGAAATAAATTCGTTCAAAATTAAATTATTGAAATAGGATTGATAAATATTTAAAAATACAGGGATCGTAATACACAAAATAGCTTGCCTTGAGTTAATTTTCAGCCTCCCATATCTCCCAGTTACGTATAGTAAAGTCAGTCATCATGGTTTCCTTCTTTTGAAAATTTTCTCTACTTTCGACCTCAATTTCACTTGATTTCAATTCCATATTATCGTCCATAATACTGTACCAGGTGAGATGTCTTGTACATTTTTTCTTATCATTAATACACAGTTTGTCAAACACGGAAGTTCCTGAATCTTCACCCATAACAACCTCGCCTGCTTCACCTTTATTTTCATCTTTACATTTCAAATACTTATATTGAGCTCTAACTTGCTCGTTTGTAACACCTTCAAAAGATCCATCAAAATTAACTATGGTCTGGTATTCTTCAGTTTTGGTAAAGGAATCCCACTTGGTAGAATATAACTGTAAGTTCGAATCAAATCCGCAAATATTAATCTTGGTTTTCTTAACTTTCTTACCCTTTTTAATTTTCTTTTTAGTTTTTATAGAATTTTCTTGATCTTCATGCTTCTCTAAATCTTCGTTTGTTAAAATTTCATCAATTAATTTTATTTTTTCTCTCAACTTGTGTAGATATTTTAATTTTGTTGTATACAAATGTTTTGAATCATTTAATAATTGAATTTTGGCATCAATGTTACGCGTTTTTAATTCCATTTCCACTTTATCTTCTTCACTTAAAGGTTTATCAAACTTGGGCAAGTTTTCGCCTAAATTTTTAAAATGGTTGTAATTTTTAGATTCTTGAAAAATTCTGGAAATTTCACTCTGTTTTAATCTATCTTTATTATTAGAAGCTTTGACTTCATTAAAATGATCTAACAATGATGTTCTCATGAATTCTAAGCCATGTTCTTCACAACAATATTTTGAACCTGTTCCTGTTTCTTTATCAATCTTAATTGGTTTAAAACAATAATTTAATCTACATTTTTTCTTCCAAATACTTTTACCTTTATGTAGTAACTCATCGCAAAATGGACAATAATAATTATTGACTAAATCTTTGAAATTAGTATTTAATTTAACACAGGAAAAATGATACCATTCATCACAGCCATCACAGGCAACCATTAATTCACCATCGTCAATTTTTCGACATATACAAAACACTTCTTCACCATTGTTATTAAGTTTTGATGATTTTTTATATTTGTTGTATTTGTCTTT
Organism: Ambrosiozyma ambrosiae; assembly: GCA_003705185.2. Classification (NCBI taxonomy): domain Eukaryota; kingdom Fungi; phylum Ascomycota; class Pichiomycetes; order Pichiales; family Pichiaceae; genus Ambrosiozyma; species Ambrosiozyma ambrosiae. The sequence goes on along the minus strand of PPHU02000026.1, from coordinate 69,254 downwards.
GAGATACTTCAAACGTTTTTCTTGTTCTATTGTTGATACTTGATCTGTCATTTTAGATGTTGCTGCCAGAGGTAATATCTACCCTACTGTATAAATTTTAATTATGATTAGTCGGTGTGGTATAACTGTTCGAAAAGATGAAGATCGTTAGTTATTGGTGGAATACATACACAAAAAAATACTAATTAGTTGGAGCCAAATTCTTTCCTCCGATGCTCAGATCTATGAACCACTTAAAAATTAAAAAAGTAGACTGCGCAAGCCCGGAATCGAACCGGGGGCTCAACGATGGCAACATTGAATTTTACCACTAAACCACTTGCGCCCTCCTTTATAGGTGTGATTTTATTTTGTTCTTAGGTATTTAGTATTATGTTGCAGTTGTGTTAAACCCATTTTGATTGTTTAATTTTCTTGTAGTAGTAAAAGCTTATATAATCTTAGTTTTAATATATTAATATACTATACTACCGCTTTTAAATGAACTTCTAAACTTAAATTTTGGAGAGTTTTATTTTTACAGGCTTTGTATGCTTTGAATTTACATAAATTTATAGATTTTCTTCCGAGTGATTTCTGAATTCCATTAGTTTAGCTAGTGTTTTTGTTCTTTTGATGAGACTTTGACTATGACCAATTCATAATTTCTGAACATACCAAAATAAAAGAATATCAGGATGACCAATAAATCTTAATATTCCATTTAAACAAAAATTTAGATCATATACACAAAGTCATAAACAGATGAACCATTTGAGTTAAGTTAGAAATAGCAGAAAAGGCCTAAAGAGGGTAGTCTGCCTTCGTCTGTCAAAAACGCCCTGTGCCAACACCGGAAACCTCGAAATTTTTTTCGTCAACGATCAATGCTCACTCAGATGTGTTGGCTCACATAAAGAATTGAAGAGTCATTGGATTTATTTAAGGATCTTTACACTATCTATTTTTTTTTTTCAGAATTGAACTCATTCATTCAAAACATGCCTGAACAAGAATCACAATCATTCTCTTTTCCAAGAGAAGAAGAAAAGGTTCTAAAATTTTGGAATGATATTGATGCCTTCCAAACATCTTTGAAGTTAACTGAAGGTAAACCTCAATTTGCGTTCTATGATGGTCCTCCATTTGCCACTGGTACTCCTCATTATGGTCATATTTTAGCTTCTACCATAAAAGATATTATCCCAAGATATGCCTCTATGAATGGTCATTTTGTTGAAAGAAGATTCGGTTGGGATACCCATGGTTTACCAGTTGAACATGAAATTGACAAGAAATTAAATATTACAGGTAAACAAGATGTTTTAAATATGGGTATTGATAAATACAATGCCGAATGTAGATCAATTGTTATGACTTATGCTGATGAATGGAGAAAGACCATTGGTAGATTAGGTAGATGGATTGATTTTGATAATGATTACAAGACTTTATATCCAGAATTTATGGAATCTGTTTGGTGGGTTTTCAAACAATTATTTGAAAAGGGATCTGTTTACAGAGGTTTAAGAGTCATGCCTTATTCCACTGGTGTCACCACCGCTATCTCCAATTTTGAAGCCCAGTTAAACTATAAGGATGTCAATGATCCAGCCGTCACCATTGGTTTTGAACTTTTAGATGATCCAAAAACTTTCTTAGTTGCTTGGACTACTACTCCATGGACTCTACCATCTAACATTGCTTTATGTGTTAATGCAGAATTTGAATATTCTAAGATTTTCGATGAAGAAAAACAAGTTACTTACATTATGTTAGAAACCTTAATTAAAACCTTATATAAGAAGCCAAAGGATGCCAAATATAAGATTGTTGGTAAAGTTAAGGGTTCTGAATTAGCTGGTATCAAATATAAGCCATTGTTTGATTATTTTTATGAAGACTTCAAAGAAACTGGTTTCAGGGTTATTACTAATGACTACGTCACTGATGATTCCGGTACTGGTATTGTTCATCAATCTCCATCTTTTGGTGAAGCCGATTTTGATGCTGCTACTGCGGCAGGTGTTATTAATGAAAATATTGTCCCTCCAAATCCAGTTGATGATGATGGTAAGTTCACTTCTGAAGTTACAGATTTCCAAGGTCTGTATGTTAAAGATGCTGATAAAGAAATTATTAAATATTTAACAAAGTCAGGAAACTTGTTACTTGCCACTCAAATTAGACATAGTTACCCTTTCTGTTGGAGATCTGATACTCCATTGTTATACAGAACTGTTCCTTCTTGGTTCGTTAGAGTTAAGGAAATCGTTCCTCAGATGTTGGAAAATGTTGAAAAGACAAGATGGGTTCCAAACACCATTAAAGAAAAGAGATTCTCTAACTGGATTGCCAATGCTAGAGACTGGAATGTTTCAAGAAACAGATACTGGGGTACTCCAATTCCATTATGGGTTTCGGATGATTTCGAGGAAGTTGTTTGTGTTGGTTCTGTTCAAGAATTAAGAGATTTATCTGGTGATAAAACCATTACCGATATCCACAGAGAAAGCATTGATCAAATAATTATTCCATCAAAGAAAGGTAAAGGTGACCTAAAGAGAATTGAAGATGTTTTTGATTGTTGGTTTGAGTCTGGTTCCATGCCTTATGCTTCAAAGCACTATCCATTTGAAGATAAAGATAAATTTACTGATGGTTTCCCAGCTAACTTTATTTCTGAAGGTTTAGATCAAACTAGAGGTTGGTTCTACACTTTGACCATTTTGGGTACCCATTTATTCAACACTGCACCATATCAAAACGTTATCGTTTCTGGTATTGTGTTGGCTTCAGATGGTAAGAAAATGTCTAAGAGATTGAAAAATTATCCAGATCCAGGTATCGTGTTAGAAAAGTATGGTGCTGATGCTTTAAGATTATATTTAATCAATTCTCCAGTATTAAAGGCAGAAACTTTGAAATTTAAGGAGGAAGGTGTCAAAGAAGTTGTTTCTAAAGTCTTATTACCATGGTGGAACTCCTATAAGTTCTTGGAAGGACAAGTTGCTTTATTAAAGAAAATTGAAGGTATTGATTTCAAGTTTGATCATAAATTTAAAACAGAGAACGTCATGGATAAATGGTTATTGGCTTCAATCCAATCACTAATTAAATATATTCACATTGAAATGCAAGAATACAGATTATATTCTGTTGTTCCAAAATTATTAAATTTAATTGATCAATTGACCAACTGGTACATTAGATTCAACAGAAAAAGACTAAAGGGTGAAAACGGCGTTCAAGATTGTTTAGATGCTCTCAATACATTAGTGGAAGCTTTATTTACTTTATGTAGAGCCATGGCCCCATTCACTCCATTCTTAGCTGATGGTATTTACACCAGAATGAGATCATTATTCACCAAGGATACTTTGGACCTGTATGGTGAAGACCACAGATCAGTTCATTTCTTATCCTACCCAACTGTTAACGAGTCCTTATTTGACGAAAAAATTGAATTAGCCGTTTCAAGAATGCAAAAGATTATTGAATTGGGTAGAAATATAAGAGAAAAGAAGTCCATTTCATTAAAGACTCCACTAAAGGAGTTGGTTGTCTTACATTCTGATAAAGGTTACTTAGATGATATTAATTCATTAAAAGGTTACATTATTGAAGAACTAAATGTTAGAGACATTGTCATCACTTCAGATGAAGACAAGTACGGTGTTGAATACAGAGCTGTTGCTGATTGGCCAGTCTTGGGTAAGAAATTAAAGAAGGATGCTAAGAAGGTTAAAGTTGCATTACCAAAATTATCATCAGCTGATGTTAAAGGTTTCTTAAAGGATGGTAAGATCACCGTTGATAACATTGATCTAGTTGAAGGTGATTTAGCCGTTTTACGAGGATTACCAGAAACTGAAGTTAATGCCGGTCAAGAAGCTAGATCTGAAAGTGATGTTTTAATAATCTTGGATATCAACTTATATCCAGAATTACAAACTGAGGGTGTTGTCAGAGAGTTAATCAACAGAATTCAAAGATTAAGAAAGAAGTGTAACTTGCAACAAACTGATGATGTTTTAGTTCAGTATGAGATCAAGAAGGATACCATTGGTTTAGCTGATGCTATTAAGAAGCATGCGGATATGTTAGAAAAATCAACTAGAAGACCATTAGAAACTTATTCTGAAACTAACTCTGTTGTTCTTGGTGAAGAAGAAGCTAACATCAATGATACTCTGTTGTCTTTAAGATTATTAAGATTGTAGCTTTTTTAGTATCTTGTTGATATTTTTGTGATGTTATGTGATGTGATTTTAGAGTTATTGTTGCTTATATTGTGGGTTATTACTGACTATTTTTTCTTTATTTTGTTTATACGTCTCTTTTAGAGTATTAATATTTATATGATTTTTGTTTTGTCTATGATTGAACAATATTTTTTAAATTTATTAAATTAATTAATGAACAAAAAATGTTTTGTCAAGTTAACTTTAAATCAGGATGGCTTACGTAAAACTTACCCGGCCTTGATCCATTGCGAACCAACTTTTCTAGTTGAGAGGATCAACACACGATTAAATTAAAGATAGAAAGAAATAAAACTAAGAGGATTAAGGGCTAAGAAAGCATCTGTCCAAGCACATACAGGTTGAAATCTTCCATTTGTTGAAATAAAGTAATAAATTACAGTAAGGCAATAACATAATGTCATTTGGAAGCAGGCTCGGAACGTTCAACACGTCATTACAAACAAACAACAATTCAACTTCCTCAGCTGGTAAATTAGAAGATTTACAAAATGATCTAGTTGTTCCTAACTCACCAGAGGATTCAATTTCAGACATTGCGTTTTCACCTCAGGCTGAGTTTCTTTCTGTCTCATCTTGGGATAAGAAAGTTCGAATTTATGAAATAAATATGAATAATGGACAAATTGAAGGTCGAGCCTTGTTTGAGCATGATGGTCCAGTTTTATCAACTAGATGGTCAACAGACGGTACAAAGGTTACATCTGGTGGGGCTGATAAACAAGTCAAGTTGTTCGACCTTCAAAGTCAACAAGCTCAGACGGTAGGTATACACAATGAACCTGTACGTTCTGTCAGATACGTTGAGTGTGGGCCATCGAATGCTCAATGTATAGTTAGTGGTTCATGGGACAAAACAATCAAGTATTGGGATATGAGACAACAGAATCCTATATGTACTTTGAATATGCCAGAGAGAGTGTATGCAATGGATGCATCACAGAAGTTATTGGTTGTTGCAACTGCGGAAAGACATATAAATATAATAGATTTGAATAATCCAGACAAGATTTTCAGAAATGTTATGTCTCCATTAAAATTACAAACCAGATCTATTTCTTGCTATCCTAAAGGAGATGGGTATGCGGTTGGTTCGATTGAAGGTAGATGTGCTATTCAGTATGTCGATGAAATGCAACAGAAAAACTGTGGATTTTCATTTAAATGCCAAAGAGAACAAAACACAACAACCAAAGAAACCCAAATATATTCGTTGAATTCAATTGCATTTCATCCAGTATATGGTACATTTGTTACTGCTGGTTCGGATGGTACTTTTAGTTTCTGGGATAAAGATGCAAAACATAGATTGAAAGGATTTCCTTCATTAGGTTCAACCATCCCGGTAGTTAACTTCAATAGAAATGGTAATTTCCTTGCATATGCATTGAGTTATGATTGGTCAAAGGGACACGAGTACAATAGGCCAGATTATAATAATGTTGTTAGATTACATTTGTGTAAAGATGACGAAGTTAAGCAAAGACAAAAGAGGAAATGATGAGTTGGGTGTTAGTGATAATATAGTGCCAGTTTTTCTTTGTTCCAATTCTTTTTGGTTTCTTAATGTATAGTGTATGCTAATTAATTCAATCTTCTGTGTGACGCTTTTTTTAGTCTTGTCTTGTCAAGTTTTCTTTCTCTGTATCCTTCCTTGTATAGTATAATAAAAATAACAAAACATACATATTCTACTGAGTAGTACGATATCAGAATATTTTCTGTCTTTAAAAACACATATAGATAAAGTAAATTAGAAATATTACACGGCTCAAAAAAACAATATAGGAAAACTAAGGGAAACACTATAAAAAAATAAAGAAAAAGACAAGTTCCTAAAAAGAAAAAATAAAATACTTAAAAGGAAAGGAAGAGGAACAGAAAAAACAGAAGACAATTTATGAAATTCAAAAAGAAAGAAGGGAACAAAAAAGTATCTTATAATTAAAATAAAAACAACGATTCTTTTTTTTTTTGCTAAAAAAACAGAAAACTCAAATGAGCTGAAACACAGGTTAAAAGAAGAGGATGATATACAATGTTAGAGTAGAGTGGGTGAATAGAACAACAATAAAAAAAATTAATTGAAGGGCAAAAAGTAAAACAAAACAAGTGTGCTATTATACTGAAACAAATAGAAATAAAGTAAAATAAAGTGAAACAAGATAATTACAACTAAAAATATGAACCTTGAGAAGGGGTGGAAAAAAAAGAAACAAAAAACGAAAGAAGCATGAGATAAACAAAAGTAATTGATGAATGAATGGAGTAATTGGATAGCTCAATGGATTGATAGAAGAAAAACAGAAAGATGACAATATGACTTGAGAAATTTATTTTTTGAGAAAAGGTTGAAAACAAAAAACTAAAAATTAAAAACTAACATTTATAGTTATAGTTTGAAAGTAAATTAAGTAAAAATGAATAATCATTTGATAAAAAACAATTTTGAACTTTTTTCGTTATTATATTTTAAAGCTGAATTTTCTTCTTAGTTTGGTGCTGGATCTCCACTCAACAAACTTCTTGTAATATTTTAGCAAAAACATTAGAAAATAACAATGTAATTAGGGTTAATAATTGTTAAAATTTCAATAATAATGACCCGTCCACAATAAAATCAACAAAGAACAAATAAACAACAACAGCAAGTGCCTCACCTTTTCTGAACGGATAAAAATAAAAAACTAACCAAAATTGCTTCAAATGATCAACTATAAGGCTAAAACAAAGCAACAAAGAAAATTAAAAAAAGAATTAAAACTAACCAATGTACCTGACATGTATAATATAGCTTTTTAATAATATAATCAAATAAAACAACAAAGCAACAAATTGGAATAACAAAGGCAGGCCAATTACATCATCCTATTTCTTCAGCATCCCAATTGAAAACATCTAATCCTAAATTACCACTATTTTCATCGCCAGTAGCACCAGCACCAGCACCAGTTGTAGTACCACTACTCAACAATGCTTCAAAATCAAACAAGTCATTTGAGCCAGCATTAAAATCTTGATACAAACTAGCAGCTGCATGCATATCAGTTGCACTACTCAAACCTCCAGCTAAACCAGCTGAAGATGTTGTTACAGCAATTGCCGTTCCGCCATTATGCATTGATTCAGGTTGATGGCCATTATTTCTTTTAGAATTACCGTTCATGCTGATTGTAGCTACAGAAGGATCAAATGTTCCACCACCATTTGCTTGTTCTGCTAATGATGCTGGATCATTATGTGGGCCTAGCGAATATGGCCCTTCTTCTTTGATTGTTGCAGTGTTTGTAGCCGTTGTATTCTTTCTTTTAACACCTCTCTTTGATTGAGCAGGTGCTGGCATTGTAGATGTATTTGTGGAAGCTGGATTAGAGTTTGGTGTTGGTTGCGATGGAGTTGGAACATTTTGTGGAGTTGGAGGTGGTATGCCTTGCGGTGTTGGATGATTTCCTGGAGTCATTGGAGTAGCTGGAACCGAAGATGAATTCTTTCTTGGTTTTCTGGTAATCTTCTTTTTACCATTGGCAGTAGCAGCCGGTGACGATTTGTTTGCAGGAGATGATTTATTAACAGTGGCTGGAGACAACCTATCACCAGGAGAAGCTCTTTGTTGTTGTTGTAATAATTGAGCAGGTGTTGCTTTGGACGATTGATAAGTATTGGTGTATTCCCTATATTGTTGTTGCTGTTGTTGTTGAGAAGCTGGCCTTGAACCAGGAGAAGAGACATCGGTAGTTGAAGTACGACGAACATCTAACTTTCTTCTATTTTGAGATCCCATTAACTTCAATTGCTTTTCGTAGTCTTTGATAGCAGCATCGGGACATTTAGTAGGAGCTGCTAGAGAACTGCCATTACTTCTAGCCACTTCTCTATAATATTCTGGACTAGCCATAGTCTGTTGAGTTTGCATATGAGGAGTTTGCTGCTGTGCATGTTGAGCTTGCAGTTGTTGCTGCTGTTGAGGAGTCAGGATAATTGCAGATTGATTTGGATTTTGAGACATTTGCTGCAGCAGCATTTGTTGTGGTATTTGTTGAAAGTTATTTGAAACTATGTAAGGATTGTATTTTGGAGTTTGATTTGGAGGAGCTTGTCCTTGTTGCGTGGTTTGTTGAGGCTGACCAGGATGGGCACCTTGTTGAGCAGCAGCTTGAGAACCTGTAAAGACAGCATATTGTTGAGGAACACCAAATTGATTTGGAATCATCATGCCTTGAGCTGCCAGAGCTATTGAAGGCTGTTGACCAGGCATATTTATTGCAGGGTTGATATTAACTAGAGCAGCACCATCTTGAATACCATTTGTAGAATCCAAACGTTGTCTTTTATTGGGAGAACCTTGTTGTTGTATTGCCGTATGTGGTTGCTGTTGTTGACTCTGAGCTTGTCGTGCTTGGGATTGTGGAGGTTGTGACTGTTGTAGGTGCTGTTGACCCTGAACCTGACCTTGACCCTGACTTTGACCTTGACTTTGGCCTTGATTTTGAGTTTGAGTCTGAGTCTGAGTCTGAGTCTGAGTCTGAGTCTGAGTTTGAGTTTGAGTTTGAGTTTGAGTTTGATTCTGATTATTATTCTGATTTTGCTGCTGTTGAACAGCTTGAATTTGATTACGAGGTGTATGCTGTTGACTTCCTGGACCACCTTGTTGCGGAATTCCTGGATGAGATTGACCTGGCTGTTGTTGTTGATGTTGCTGTTGTTGTTGCTGTTGAGCCTGTTGTTGTTGTTGTTGTTGTTGAGCCTGCTGGCGTAAATTATTCATTTGGGCTTGAGCAGCAGCTTGAGGATGGTTTGGAACACCTTGTTGACCTTGTTGTCCTTGAGGTTGGATTCTAATATTCATTCTTTGTTGTTGGGCAGCTTGGGCTTGAGCTTGGGCTTGGGCTTGGGCTTGAGCTTGAGCTTGAGCTTGAGCTTGAGCCTGAGCTTGAGCCTGAGCTTGTTGTTGTTGAAGCAATTGCTGTTGCTGACCTGGTGGAACTTGGTTAGGATTTAACATAATTTGATTTGGATTCTGGATAATTGCGGCACCGGGTGGACCAGTGGCAGAACCAGGAGGACCGCCGACGGCAATCATTGAATTAGCAGAAGCCATAGCAGCAGCTTGCTGGTTTAATTGTTCTTGTCTTTGTTTAGAAGTAATGTACTGATAAAACTGGTTAGCATTTGTGGTACCACCTCTTTGAGTTCTTGCATTAAAAACATCCCAAAAGATTTGCCACCATTCATACAAGAAACCTTTTGGAGCATCCATTGTCATATAAGAAGCAGGCAAATCTTGTAAGCTATTGGAATTGGAGTTACCGCTGTTGTTATTTGAAGTAGTATTATTATTCTCAGATTTAATAATAGTTGAATTATTCTTATCGGCACCATTCATAACAGGAATACTGGCCTCTTTATAAAAGGCAGAGGCAGTATTTATAAAACCTGATTTTATCAAGTAATCATATATATAAGCATTTAGTAGCTCTCTTGAATTGACAGCTCTTGAATCAGTGACTGTTGGTTTATTCATGTTAGGAGGTGGGCGATTGTTGTTACGGTTGTCGTTAGGCGAATGATGAGGTGCATGCGCTGAGTGTTGCTGTTGATTCATCTTCCAAACCTAAGATGAGGAATATAAGCTATTAGAGTAAGCAATGATGTTGGGCAGAAAAAATTGATTAGTATTGAGAGCAATGAGATTGTCAAGTGTGAATAGAAAGAAATGTGTTGAGTTGAGCAGATTTGTTTAGTAAAGGGCTTTTGGATTTGCTATTGTGAGATGTCAAATTTGAATTCAATTAAATTAATTTCAACGAAGATTCGAAGAAAGTGAAAGGGGAGAGACACAGGGAACGAAGGATGGGAGAAGATTGGCGTATTAAAGAGGCAAAATTGCTAGTGTCCTATAAAGGATAAAATATAATATAAGTATAGCAGATGAAGTAGGTATGTAAGAAAAAGAGAAGGGAGGGAAGAGAGGGAATGAGAGAAAAAACAGGAATTAAAGCAAAAAGGGTTGATGGCTGGAAACGAAACGATGAAAATGAAATTGGTGAGTGAGTGAGAGTGAGACTTAACCTTGACGTGCGTTTTCTCTTTACTCGTTTCGTTTACTATGGATGCAAAAAATCTGGGCTGACGAAATAAATTATTCTTTTCTATACTATATGATATATTATATGAATTTTAGTATGATTTTACTTAGTATTAATTTTTATCATTTACCAATTTCTTTTTTTTCTTCATTTTTTTTTCATGGCTGGCTAGCCATATTGTTTGTTTTGATGCTTTATAGTTTATGATTAGCGGCTGCCTGTCAGACCAATTTTGCCAGGTTGGATTTTTCCAATTAAAGTCACGTGACTACAAACATACGCTATTATTGAGCCGCAAATTACCATGGGACAGGTGGTAAAGAGAATTTTATAAAGCAAAACATCCACACTACCATATTGAACTTAAGAATATAAAAGGGTATGAGAGTAAGGGTAAAATCAAGGATAAGGATAAGTATAAATGGTAAAGTAATTAATTGTAAAGGTAAAAGTAAAGGTTTTATTGAAATTATTGATATCTAATTATATTAAAGAATTTTGTAAAGATATTTATTAAAGAGAATATATCGAGTTAGTAGCTAGCTATATTCATTTATAAATGCATTGATAGAAATACTTATCCATTTATCCACATATCCACATACCCATAAACTTTTTAAAGCTAGAAGTACTTACTTATATGCAACCTTCCGCCTAGACATTCCATGTCCACTTTTCATGAATTATCGGCTCTTTCTCCGGCCCAGTTATACCACGTCAACCTTGCACTCGCAAACTTGGGACATAGTTCTCAGCATTTCTAGCGGCACCTCACAAACTACGCCCCATTTATTTTAACTAATACATTCTTTCTATATAGTTTGACAATTATAGCATTTTTTCATAAATTCATAAATCTTTTAGTAGAAGTTACATTAATTTATCTATGGACTAAAAATTGAATCTCGAATTAGCTTTTAATTAAGATTGACTTTCTAGTCAAGAAAGTCTCCATAGAGAATAAGAATAAAAAACGAAAAAGTATTAATAAATATAAAAATAAAACTCACTTACTATCTTTACAATAAAATATGTTTTAATCTTTAATTAACAATTAATGATGACACTATTTTCTATTGTCTTTTATCTTTTACTTCTCCAATGAAATCATTTATATACTTCTAGCCAGACACTTAATATTGCTGATAGGTAACTATAGTGCTATGTAGATTAACTATTTTTCATATCTTCAAATTCTTTTTTGAGGTTTTATGACAAGATATCAAGTAACATTAGTAGGGCTAAGGCTAAATGAATAAATTTCTTACACACACATTAATTTACTTTTTTTATACTTTCGTTTAATTACTTACTAAAAGTCGCTTTTTCCGGTGTTCCATGAATTTAAAGGAAAACAGGCGCAAAAAAGAAGGAGCAATTATAGCCATTTTATTTATGCTTTAAATTATTAATGTATATGATACTGTATGAAATCAACCGTGTCAAAACGAGTGGATATGCAGATATGCAGATATATATGTACACACACATATATACATATACATATACATATACATATACATATACATATACATATACATATGTGGGTGTGGAAATGCAAAAAAAAAAAAACGGATAAATAAATACCTTGGCTATATATGCACTGTACTGTAAATTATTTATCTTGTGGCATACATATAACAGGCTAATGCTCTATAATTAACTTTTGCATTTGCATTTTGTTTCAGAAAATTCTTCTTAATTAGTTTAGTTATAGTAATAATTAAGTGCATATTGTATACATGTAACCCAAAATATATTATTTATAACTACAGTTTTTTATTTTCAGTAATGGTAGTGACATTGACGAGATTTATCTCGGGGTTGAATTCGGATTTGGATTCGGTAGTAACATCATCCTTATTAAGCTCTTTTAATGGGTCAACATAAAAACTTGAAATCACAATCAAAGCCAATACAATGACTAATTTTGCAGAACTCCAGTTAGTAGAAGGGTACTCGTTCCAGCACAATTCATGGACAATCATAATCACAACAGAAATCCAAGTATAAATATTACAATTGAATAATAAATATGGAATAGAGAAATGATACCATGACAAAAACTGATAGTGTAAACTTCTAGCGAATAAAACTCCAATCAAGTTACTCAAAAACATAACTAGTGTGATGAACTTGTATGCATATTGTGGATTCAGAATAACGTTCTTTGGTGAGATTGTATTGCTCCAGAATTTAAAGAAATCTTGGATGAACGACAGCAAGGGCTTTCCAGTGATTTTTGGGTGTAGCCACTTAATCAAAATGAATAAACTTATAGTGATGATATGTAATGCTAGTAATAATTTATGGAATCTGGTATCTAAGAAAACTTTCTCAGTTAAAAATTTCCAGTTTACAGTCCATTTGTATAAGAATTCTCTTTTGAAATTGAACGCACCGGAAATGAAATGAGCTGTGGTTGATTCATCCTTGTCTAAGAACTGCCAATTAATTCCTACTTGAATGAAAACACCAAAAGCTAAATTTCCTAAACATTTAAGCAAATTCTCATCATTGATGAAATAAATCACTAATAGAAAACCTGGCAAGTATAATAACGCATTCATTTTAATCGAGATTGCAACACTCAACAAATCACTGGCTAAATAAGTCATCAACACAGAAAACAAATTTTTTTGTTGTTGCTTAAAATAAACTGCTATTTGTAAACTTAATACAGTCAACAAGGCAAATAAGGTAGTAAAACAATCATTAAATAATCTTAGAACATAAATTGAATGCAATCTTTTTGAAATAACCAACAAGTACAGAAATACAGGTGTGATCTTCTTAACCTTTTTCTTATTGGACGAGGCATGCTCATCACCCCAGAAATAAACAACCAAGGTAACCAATAAAGTCAATAAGTATAACCACCTGAACACGAACTGTCCATAATCCAACTTTTCCATCGAATTAGTGACCCATTTCATCCAACTGTAAATAAACACAAAACCACCAGGATAAACTATAGGTCCCGTATCTCCCTTGATTTTGAAATAATCAAGTTCACCAGATTCAATTATGGAGATTTGCTGCATATATGTCGAGTAATCGATTTCGGTGTATGGGATTTTGGCAATTATGATTTTTAGTAAGATTGATTCCGCTAGTAAAATTAAAACAGAGACCGGTTTGCTGAAGTCAGAATTAATGAATAGTGAAACTATACCAAATCTTATATCTCTTAAAACATTAGTTAAGTTGAATTCTGGTAGTTCTTGCTCATGCTGCTTTTGTTGCTCATGTTGTTGAAGCTGTGATGGTTCACTACTTGAATTTGCAGATGTCTGGGGAGTGCAGGTGTCTTTCTTCACTTTAGACATTATAACAAGGAAAAAAAAGGAATTTAAAAAAGATAAACTGACTTGCTTTAATTTTCAAGCTTATATAACTAGGATTTTATGAGGGTTCTGTCTGATATGTTGGTTCAAATGAGATTATTTTTCACAGGTTAATTTTTATTTAGTCTGTTTATATACTCTAGATCAACTTATTGTGTTTGAGTGTTGATTGCCGCAAAAAGAAAATCTCATCGTCCGGATGCTGAAATATTTCGGGCATTTTCATTGGTTGTAAAACTCGGATAGTACTTCTAATCTCTATCACGCCAAGTAAATCATTTCACTTGATTACTATATCTAAATAATATTTTTCTCAATTCAAATACAAATAAATTAAGCACATATAAAGGACTGTAAAAAAAATTAAATGAACACAATTAATATGGAGGTTGGGAAAATGATAAAAGACTACAAGAAATGGTAAGAATTAAACAAACAAACAAACAATTAACAAAATCGACAAAACAAAAAAGAACAACTACATATTCAAAAATAATTAATTGTAAAGCGAGCAAGAATGAAACCAATAAAATAAGATAATTAAGATAAGAATCTAAATGATGAGCACATGAAACAAAAGGCAAATGTATAGTTAAAAATATGTGAGGGAAGAGGGAGAACACAGAGAACTAATGATAAAATACAGTGGTGAAAAGAAGATTGTTCTTTATTAAATTACTTGTCTTAACTAAAGTTAATTCAAAGCGGAGTTTCTAGTATGGATCTTCATCAAGTTTTCAGGATTACTAACAATGCCTTCAGTACTAGCTCTAACTTGTAACGAAGCAGCAGGTGAACTTTCACCCCTTTGAACCATATCATGTTTAATTTGTTCTAATCTAGATTTCTTCTTCAAAGTCTTACGTCTCTTAACTGATAATGCATTCAACTTTTTAGCAAAACTCATAGGACCTTTGCTTGTATGCTTTTCTAAATCTCCAGTAGATTCTTTTGTTGATTCACCACTTGAAGTGCTAGTAGCATGTTCTGCAGACTTCATTGTAATTTGTTTAGCGTGAGCTGGATTAGTTGGATCGTAATCATCCGGATAATTATCAAATTGTCCCTTAGAAACCATTTCTTGAATAATGTTAACATCGGATGGACTGTATAAACGTTTCAAGACATCATAGACAAATCTAGGTAACAAAGATGCCAGAATACCAATGAATAGACAAACCCAGAAACTCACATTACCATAACATTGAGAGGCAGCCTTGTAGTAATTATCTGAAATTTTCGAGGAAGTCCAAGCACCTGTCCATAAGAAAACAATCATGTTAGATAGAACAACCAATAACACAGATAACCAATCCCAAGAGTATTGTCTTAGTAATATATAAATATTGGCTGCAAAAATAGAAATATGAGCGGCATAAGTACCAACCCAGAATCTATGGTCCAGCTGTAAACCTTTCCAACTGGCATGTTTACCTTTATGGAAGATTAAATATGGGAAGAAAAAAGCAACTGCAGATTGATACAAACCATCCAACATATAGTAGAAAAATTTATATTGTGACCACTCAATACCTAAAACACCAGTTCTGTATAGTTGGGGAACAGCTAAAGAAACAACATCAGAAACATCTTGATCCAAGATAGCTAGCATGATAACAGGAACAGAAGTGAAGAACAAATTGAAACACATTAAGTAAGTAAATTCATATAGATAAGTACCATCAAAATTACAGAAAATACCGTAGAAGAATAAAACCATAACAAAATTAGCATTCTTATAAAAGAAACATGGAATCATTTCAGATAATCTTTTATAATCCCATTTACCATGAACCAACAATAATCTGGTCAAAAATCTAAATTGAGCAATTGCATAATCTGAAGACATAACAGCTTGTCTACCTTCTTCACCAGCAATACCGACACCAACATTAGCGCACTGAATCATTGAAACATCATTAGCACCGTCACCAATAGCTAAAGTCATGACACCTAAAGTATTTTTAACCATTTTAACAACATCAGCTTTTTGTGCAGGAGTAACTCTACAACACATAACTGATTTACATTGTTTACACAAAAGCAAAAACTTTAATATCAAATCTTTATCCTTGAAAATACTAGCTAATGACATACCATCAACGATAATTGCATAATTACTAATTGGAACCGAATGATCTTTTTTAGCTTTTTCAATTTCTTCTTCAGAACCGGTCATACCAAATTTCTCAAATAGAAATTTTTCAATTAAATCTTTAGCAGAATCATCATGTACAGCATCATCTTGAGAACTTTGAATGATTAATAGTTCCATAGCATTATCTAATAAATTACATGAAAATCCAATATTGATAGCTGTTTCAACTTTATCACCAGTTAAAACCCATAATTTAATACCAGCCTTACGTAGAGTAGAAATGGATTCAGGAACACCATCTTGTAATTTATCTTCAATAGCAGTACCACCTAATAAAGTTAAGTCTCTTTCAATCTCTTCACCGATTAAATCTAATTGAGCTTCTCTGTCGTCAGAAACTGAGCCACTCGCTTCTTTGTATCTTTCATGCCAATTTTCAAAAAATGATGGATTGACTTCTTTACATGCAATACATAAAGTTCTCAAACCTTCTTGAGCAAACTCACCTAAATGAATAGCTGTTTGTGATAACATTTCTTCATCAGATCTTTTATCTAATCTTTCATAAATAATATTATCGGCACCTTTGCAAAACAATATGATTTTACCTTCTGGTGTTCTTAAAATGATGGACATTCTTTTTCTTGTGGAATTAAATGGAATAATATCTAACATTTCATATAATCGAGGAGAACCTGAATCATACTTAGTGATAACCTGACCTTTACTTGTTTTTTCTCTGAAAACTATACCAAGATCTCTTGCAACTTGAACTAAAGCAGCTTCATCAGGAGATTCAGCTTTGAACTCCAAATAGCCATGCTTATCCTTTTCAGTTATAACTGTATGACATAGAGCCAAAGCTAACATAAAGTTTTCATTTGCTTTCTTTCTTTCAGGGTTTGTAGCTTGAAGACAATCCTTGACGAAATCACTTGAAATAAAAGTCAACTGATCATGTCTAAATTGGTCATTATCTAAACTATCTAATTGTCTACACATTTCAATTTTATCATTATGTATTAAAGCATTCATTTTTTCAACCTTTTCAATAACATCAATACCAGTTCTTTTATCCATACCTTGTTGAGCTTCAGTATATGTTATACCATACTGCTTACCTGCAATTGTACATTTTTTAAACTCCATGACATTTTGGGTTAAGGTACCAGTTTTATCACTGAAAATGTATTCAATTTGACCTAAATCATCTGAAATATTCCAAGATTTTGGTGTGCAAGAAAAATCTAATTTTGGATAGTACATCTTAGCGTCAGCATAGATAAAGAAAGCCTGAATAGTTCTAATAATTTCAATAGAAACATAGAAAGAAATTGGGACTAAAGTTTGGTATAAAATTAAGGCAGCAAAGAATGAAATGACACCATTGGCAGCAGCACTCCAACCTGCATATGGTTTATACTCAAAAGCTTTAAATGAGTTACCCTTCTTATGGTAGAAAATACCATTGATTAAACCTGAAATAAAACATAAAACAAATAAAATAAAGAAATTGAAAAGAATTGACAAATTCAACTGAGTTGAAATTTTAGATTTCTTAGTTGGAGTAACACCAGAATTTAGCATAATTTTAGTATCGGTACCAGTGGCAACAACAACACAGAGTGCCCATTTCGTATTTCTTAAAGTAGTACCTCTCAATAAAACATTATCTTGAGTGATCGCTTCTGAAGCTGGCTCACCAATTGTATCCTTTTCATCTGAATAGGAAATATAATTAACAACACCTCTGAACTTATATAACATCAAATTTGGAGCTTCAGTTTCAATTTGCATTTGGACTCTTTCAAAATCGCAAGCATGCTTTAAGCCATGACCACATTTTAAGGCATTTCTATTCTTTAAATTAGTCTCACCATCTAAATTTTTAGTTTCAATATAACAATTACCATCAGAGTCACTTGTTGATAGAATAACAGCATCTGAAGGAACTTCTTCATTATTTCTAACTCTAATAATATCACCAACACTAACATTTTTCCAAAAACTATTACGGAATTTATAATTTAGTTGAGGTTGCACATTAGGATTAGAAACGGTATAAGGTTGAAATTGAGATATTTTGGCATCTGACCTTGAAGCGAGACTTCTTCTTTGAGTTGCCATGCTTAATCTTGGTTGATTGGAACGAGTCGCAGTTCTAGTGACTAAAGAAGTTAAATCAGGAACATCCTCTTCAACTAAATCTATATCCTTTCTATATTTCTTCTTCTTAAACAATTGCATCGATTTTCTCATTACTCTTGTACAATATTTCTTAAATCTTCTCCAAGGACCAACATTATCTTCAATAACGTTTGGATTATGAATACCTGATATAACATGAACTCTAGAGGCATTCAATTCGAAATCAGAACTAGCTCTTCTCTGGTCTTCAAATCCATCTTTAATAGCAGTTAAACAAACAACGACAATCAAAGGAACCGCTTGCATACCTGGATTTTGGACACCAAAGATAGACCAAGCACCCAAAATGATAACGAAAAGAAAATAAATATTAGCAATGTTTGAAAACTGGAATATTAAATTTTTAGGAAGAAAAGACAATGGGGTGTATTTTGTAGTTCTGATCTTATTTCTTGGATATTGTACTATCGGCAGATGAGTTTTAGAATCTAACATATCACTTGGTAAAGGCAAATTAACAAATATTCTTCTGTTTGAGGTATCTTTGACTTTTTGTTTTGATAGAAACTTGTTGGCCATACCAATCAAGTTCCCACTTTCGTTACCTCCTGACGAAAACATGATTGACTATATTTTCACACACACTTGTAAGAAATGTAATGATGAATAGAAAGGGAGTAAATTAAAAGGATTAGTGTAAAAGAAAGCAACAGGTGATATCGTATTGGTTAGAAATTATCAAAAGTTCAATTTTAAAATTAGCTTAAATAAATTTAGCAGGACTTGATAGAAAAGAGATGGTGAAAGATAAAGCTATGGAATCACAGTTAATTTGTTTATATATTTACTGGAAGTAAGGAAAAGAAGATGTCAAATCCAATACCAGCAATTACATAAATTGCAATTTTGTTACTCGGATGTAAACAGGACCCTCAGAAAATATAGACATATCTCCTGCTGTTGCTCTTTGATGGTTATTCAGCGTTCACCTCTCTATTTACTTTCGCTTTAATTACAGCCGAGTCCAAATTCATGCTGCATCGGTACTGAAATTGCTACTTTTTTGACTGAACTGGCTATTTGAGTTTTTGACACCCTTCCTGGCCTTTCCGTGGCAAAAAAAAGTATCAGAATTAACTATCTTTTCCTGAACAGACTTCCAGTATTTCACTTGGATCAACCATCCAAATGAATTCCATTTCCACCACTTCCGGTTTCCCCGGCACAGGAAGCTACTGGCCCTACATATACCTGTTTTTTTCAATTCGGTTCGGCCTAAAATAGATGCCTGACATCCGACCGGGAAAAACTGTTAATTCCGTAGTTTACCACGTGATAAGTACACATGTTATTACAAGCCACTATTACAGCCTCCTGTGCCTCTTATGGAAGTGCTCGTAACGTAATTGGTGAATCAGTCTCTCGAGGTGTCGACGTTCATCTTAGAATTTTTCATTTTTCATTTCATCCACACTTAACATTTCTCTTCAACTTGTACTCACACTTACGCTTATATCTACCAATTTCTATAAAATGTCCCAAATCGAAGAAGTTCAAGAAGTCGAACAAATCCCAGAAGGCTCTCAAGTTCAAATCTTAAGTAAGAACGAAAAGAAGGCCAGACAATCCATTTTAAAGTTAGGCTTAAAGCAAGTCAAGGGTATTTCTAGAGTTACTTTCAAGAGAAAGGGTAACTTCATCTTATCTATTGATGCTCCAGAAGTTTACAAGTCTGCTGGTGGTTCTTATGTTGTTTTTGGTGAAGCTAAGGTTGAAGACTTGAACAAGAGATATGCTGAAGCTGTGAAAGCTCAAGAAGCTGCTCAAAACGCTGCTGCTGCTGCTCCAAAGGATGCTGATTCTATTACTGCCGACTTACAAGCTGCTGCTTTAGAGGATAAACCAGTTCCTTCTAAGGAGGAAGAAGAAGAAGGCGAAGTTGATGAAACTGGTTTAGAAAGTGCTGATATCGATATCATTATTGAACAAACTAATGTTTCAAGAGCTAAGGCTGTTAAAGCACTAAAAGAACATGAGGGTGATATGGTCAATGCTATCATGGCTTTAACTTCTTAAGTTTAGTGGATTAATTCTTGTATGTTTAGATATATTTTATTTAAATAAAAAAACACGTTTTAATGATTGATATTGAAAACAAAGTATAAAAATATACGTAGCGTTTAATTATACAAACTGTAGAGAACAAAAATATTTGGAAACGCAAATAATGAACACTACTTTTTTAATTGACAATTTATAATTTAGTCTTCTTGCTTTTCATCAACGAGAATATTACCAATTGCAGTGGATGAATCCTTAGTGCTTATACTTTTTTCGTTGTCCTGAATAGTTTCTTCTTCAGTTTGACCATCTTTCTCGCTTTCGGATACAGTCAAATCATCTCCATTTAGAAATCCACATCTAGGGCAAACATATTTAATTTTATTAGGGGTTAAACCAGGTGCTGCCAAACCATTATGCTGGAAACATTTAGAGCATATTAAGGCATATCTTGTATCAGCACTTAATTCATCATCACCCAGCATGAATTTTAAAAAACCATCATAAATCTTATTACCATTTCCACCATTTTTTATTGAGCCTGGATTTGGCAATTTACCTTCTTTAATTAACTTCAAGTACTCCTGCTTTTTCTTTTCAATTTCCATTGCTTGAACTTCTAATTCTTTGAAATCTTCACCATTTGAAAATCTTGTTAATAATTCATTGGTTTTGTAAAAATTGGTTTGCTCTTTTAATTCATCCAATTTCTCTTTATGTTGTGCTTTTAAGTTTTCTAAGTGTGTTTCATTTTGATTAATCATGTAGTTGAATAGTAAACCCAAAATATAATATGTTACAAAACATATTATTGGAGATAAACTTCCAATTAATATATTTTGTTGGCTCCACTTCTTGTTATTTAAAAAGTAAACATAACCAACAAATGAAAGATATATTCCAATCAAATATATCGGAAGTGCTTTTGAGTAGTATGATTTTTTTGAATACAATAAATGTAAACTTTTCTCAGTTTTTAGGATTCTCGATGAAATCTTTTTCAAATCCTGTTCAAACCGGTCAGGATTGAATTGTTTTTTAGAACCAAATAACGAGAACATGTTGGTGATGGGGGATATCAATGAAACTATACCAAATGGGGATAGGTGTATACTAGGGTAATGAATGAGAGGGCAGCTTACTTAAATACAGATAAGATAAACTTATTCCATATGCTCAAAGGCACCGCCATCGCTGTGTTTTTGTTTCGTTACACGTATTCTGAAATACCTTCAAATGTACCTTTTGTTTAGACTAGAATCTTACAGGTAGTTCTGGATCAACTTTGATTGGCAATTCGATTGAACATATGCTACTAGCTTATACTAGTCACATAATATTTGGACTATTGGATTTATATACAAATAGTCTAGACAAGCAGTTTTTCCTTGAAAATCTTCTATACTCAATCTAGTAGCGTGTACTGTGTGCGTATTTAAGAACGAATATATGCAATTAAACTCTAGTAATTGACGAAATGAATATAATGATAGTATAAACAATAATATGAATATGACAAAAAACAAATTTCTATACACAAGTACTCTTTAAATTCACGGTGTTTTTTCCAATTCTCTTTCAATCTTTTGTAATCTATCTAACTCATCATTTAGTTTTTTAATATGGCCTTTTTTATCATTCAAACTTAATCCAAAAACTTTAACATTATTGTCCAATTTTTCATTCAAATACCTTAGATTCTTATCTATCGATATTCTTAAATTTTCTAAATACCAATCTTTAAATCCATTCACCAATTTAAATGCATCTTTTGAAATATTATAGGAAGCTAAAGCAACACTTAAAACTGTAAAAGCAACCGCTGTATTTAAATCAATATAATTTAATAAATCACCTAAGGCACAAACTGCAAAAACTGGGACAACAGTATTACCAAAATTGTTTAATAATAATTTATTAACTTGTTCCTGTAATTGTGGTAGTTTGACAAGGCTAGTTTGTTTCTTCAATCCTTTTAGAGGATTGATTAGATTGTAAATTGAAGAAGATTCTTCTGCTGGTAAGATAGCATCAATTTTACCTTCTAAGTAATTCAATTTCGATGTTGAATCAACCAATGTACCATGACACTTTTCCTTAGTTAAACTGAACACTGACGTTTGAACTTCTTGCTCACAATCAAATAATGAGTTAGAAATGACTAATGCTAAATCATCAGAAAACCAAATCAACTGGGAAACCTTTGTGAACTTTAACATCAATGTGTTTTCCAAATATGGCGTTATTTTCGACTGTAATTCAAAATGTGATAATTGGGCCCATTCATTAATCTGTGATCTTAGTCTTAAAACTTCTTTTTCGATTTGTTCGTTTTCTGTAAGTTTTAGTTCTTTGGAAAGGTTATTTAACAATGAATCTAATAATAATATAGTTGGTCTATAACCACTTGTTTCTTTGTTTAATGTGAATAATGCCGAGCTAATTTTTGAGCTTTTAAGATGTGATAAATATTTAGAAACATTGCCTGAACTTTCGATTAAAAGATCATTTGCTTCAATAACTTCATCTAAATCAACTGAAACGCCTTCATTCGATGATTTAAAATTTGATCCAATCTCTTCCAAATGGTTGTTCAATATAGTTAATGAAGGATAATCATTAATTTCCACTAGCTCTGATTCTTTCGATTTAACATGAATATAAAGATGACATCCTTGATTTAATTTAGGTAATTCTTTAGAATTAGAAAAATCAATTGTTTCGGCATTTTCAACGCCCGAAAAATCTTTATAATTTAAATTATTTATTTCTATCAGATCTATATCATTAAACAATTCTCTTTTTAATAAGTTCTTAGTATTACCATGTCCCACAGTTTCATTCTGAATAGTTCTTAAATCTTTATTAAGAATTGGTGCGTTAACACCATATTTAGAACCTTCTAATTGATTGAATGTTGGAGAATATGTCAAAATAATGTTTTTATCTGGGTTTTCAGCTCTTATTTTCTTCAAATTATTAAAAGAATCTTGATCAGTGGACCAAGGATCGCAGATTAAAGCATTGATAAAGTGCCCCTTTGGAATTGAAGGTGTTTGAATTATACCAATTTTCACTCTATTTGGTCGGAAATCAGAATAATCTTCAGTCGCTGGGACTATTGTTTTTAATGTACTTACCTTAGATAGAATATTAGAACTATTTGGAAATAGTGTATTCAAATCTTGTAATAATTTATGCAAAGTAGTTGGCAAGTCAGTTGTGGCTTGCTGATTAGAGCTATCTTGAAGTTGTGAAGTGTGATTGTATCTCAAGCTGACCAACGAATTAGACTTAAACAGGCTTTTCTGGGTCTTTTTCGACACGAACGTAGCTACTTTAATCATGGTGATTCAGAAATTGACAATGTATGTTTTCGGTATTTTGTAAGTCAACTTGGGTTTCGCCTAATATCAAAAACAAGGCATTGAATGCTCAATTGTTTATTTTCTCACGCTGAATTTTAGAATTGAACCAAATTTATATCTACACATTGTGATCGGGGGCTTACCGGACTGTTACTGGATTTCCCTTTAAACGCCTACACAAAACATGAACAAGTTTATAACAAGACAAATACACTCTTCGTCGAAAGCTCTACATGAAAATCCTTTGGTATGTTCACACTCAACTTTTTAGTAACTCGCCTATCATCTCCCGGCCTTTTCTTTATTACTAACCAGAGATTTTTTTAGGGTCTTCCCAAATTTTCAAGACAAAATACAAAATTACCAATTAAACATACCTTACCCAATGTCAAGAAAATTTTATTGGTGTCCTCAGGTAAAGGTGGTGTAGGTAAATCCACCGTTTCGTCAAATCTAGCAGTTGCACTTCGAAATTCAAATTTAAATGTTGGTGTTTTAGATGCTGATATATTCGGACCCAGTATACCCAAATTATTTAATTTGAAAGGAGAACCTAGACTATCAAATGATGGTAAACTATTACCTATGATTAACTACGGTATTCAAACAATGTCTATGGGATATTTATTACCCACCGAAGATAATCCAGTTGTTTGGAGGGGTTTAATGGTT
The DNA here is from genome assembly GCA_003705185.2 of Ambrosiozyma ambrosiae. Lineage (NCBI taxonomy): Eukaryota > Fungi > Ascomycota > Pichiomycetes > Pichiales > Pichiaceae > Ambrosiozyma > Ambrosiozyma ambrosiae. The sequence goes on along the minus strand of PPHU02000026.1, from coordinate 45,230 downwards.
CAAAAAGCCATACAACAATTACTATTTGATGTTTCTTGGTCTGATTTAGACCTTCTTGTTGTTGATATGCCACCAGGAACAGGAGATGTTCAATTAACATTAAGCCAGTTACTGAAAATTGATGGAGCAGTTATTGTTTCTACAAGTCAAGATTTGGCTTTATTAGATGTTAAGAAAGGTATTTCAATGTTTAAAAAAGTGAATGTGCCTATAGTTGGTCTTGTGGAAAACATGTCTGTTTTTATTTGTCCGAACTGTAACCATGAAGAACATTTATTTGGATTAGATGGTGTCCTTAAAGAATCAGATAGGTTGAATATTGAACTCCTTGGGTCAATTCCTTTGACCAGACAAATATGTAATACTTCTGATCAAGGGTTTCCTATAACATTAGAAAAAAATAATAAGTTAGGCCTTCCATATTACTCCATAGCCAACAAAGTTAAAAGGAAGTTGTTCTGATAGTACCTCCGTGCGGCGGGTCACAGCGGCTTGCTATACACAAGAGCGGTCTGGGAGCACATGTCATCTTGTTCTCCTTATAGACAGTTTCTCATTTCTCTCATCTTTTATCCATGTATCTAACTTTTCTTTCTTCATTCTCCGTATATACACCTAAAAAAGTTTCTTTTGCTTTTATTTGCTACTATAAAAGTCTTCAAATCACACCATCACATTTCTATTTATATACACTCCACTATACTTTACCTCCTTTCCCTTAAATAACTGCGATACACAAAGCAAGTACCATGCGTGTTTCCAATGTCACTATAGTAGCTCTCATCTACTCTGTTGGTGCACTATACATACAGGAAAACATAAAGGATACCGTTCAAGATATTAAAGCAATCCCATCAGTTGAAAGAGAAAAGTTGAAGCATGCTGAACCAATTATTTCAGAATACACTCACAGTTCCGCAAGCTCAACCGTTTACGAAAGATGGACATCACCTGATGGTTCTTATTATGTTGTCCCTAGAATAAATAGTACTAATATTGAAGAATCTCAAAGGTATAAGTTTGGTTATAAGCTTATTCAATCTGAGAAAGATAGCGATTTTATTAAACAAGCTAATCTTCAAGAAACTGATGTTAATTATATTGAAGAAGAAGATGTTACTTCAATGGGATTCCCCTGGCTATGGGCTAAAGATGATTGTGGAGAAAGTGAGAGTAAAGAATCAAAGTTTCCATTTGGTGCAGAAAAGTTTCTTTTAGTTGGAATTAAAAGAGATAAGAGAGATTTATCTAATGTACAAGCTATCGAACTTGACCAAAATGAAGAAAAAGTTGATTCTGCAAATCTTCCCTTTTGGCATTCAGATGACTGTGATGATGGTGATGATGAAAATGAGAAATTGTTTGGTACTGATAAATTCTTCTTTGTTGGTATTGGAAGTGTAAGTGGAGATACAAACAAAGAAGCAGATCCGGTTGTTGATTCTGACACATCCTCGATAATTGCTCAGTCAAATTCTAAATCGAAAGACAGTAACTCATTATTAAAATGGTATTTAAATTTTGAGGAGCATGACAAGGAAAATGTTAACAGCACTTCAACTAATAGTACACTGGGATCCAGATTTAAAAAAGGAAAGCCAAAACCATCATCTTCGGTTGACTTCGATAATTCACAAGTTGCAGTTGGTAATGGCAGTTTTTTAATTTATGATAGAAATAAAGAAGATGAACCTTCTAGTGTTGATACTACAATTAATACTAAAACCACTGATCCTACATTATCATCTCCAACAAATACCCAATCTGTAAAGAATGACACCCATCCTAATGACATGTTTTTCCCTAAAATCAACTCTACAAGATCAATTTCAAAAGATGATACCTACCATCAACATAACTTTTCAACATCTAAGAAGAACTTTAAGAATGAAGCTATTAGAAATGAGAATTGGTCCTATTTTGGTGCTTTGGTCGCTTTAACAATCGCAGTTGTATTACTTTGATCCACTTATCTTTGAAGAGATTTTCCATTCATTTTTACTTTTTTATTTTATTGTTTACTGACACTTAGAACTTTCCATCTTTGATGTATATTAGAATATTAATGTTTTATAAGGCTTTACTAGGTGTATATTAGTTTTTTTTTTCTTAATTTCTTTGGGGTTTTAAACATTAACTGATACCACTGAATACTTTCTCGCCTAAAATTTTTATTTCTTTTAATTTGAGTATTTCTACTGACACAATTTGATAATTTTCTGATTTCAAACAACTTTCTCAAAATTTTATATTATTTACTTGTAAACATAAATTTAAAAATTAGCTTGAATTAAGTAATCCAAGCTGTATATTAAGGTTAGGATAAGTAAAAAAATGATAGTGAACGAATAGTAGAGAAGTAAATCATAACAAATTAAAGGACAAACAGAAACCAAATACAACATTTAAAAAAAGTCAAAAAACCACCAGGAGGATATACAGACCCAATTAACCTACTCAAATGTCTGTTATTGCAGAGCGTTCAATCTTTGCCTCATATTAGCTAACATTTGATCATCGTCATCAGACTCAACAATCGGTTGAGCCTCCTCAGGTTCAATAACATGTGAAGATATAGTTTCTGGCATAGATTGCTCCAGATCATCTTTATTATTTTGATTGCCTATCACAGAATTTAAGATGTCATCTATCTGTTCTTGTTCATCTTCATCTAATTCGTCTTCTAATTCAGCAGAATCTATAATATCCTCAACCATTTCGTCTATAACACCTGATTTCATTAGTTCTCTACTCAAATCTTGAAAAGCATGCGTCATTTCAGGTAATCTTACTAAGGTATTCATTTGTTTCATTATCACTGTTGATTTCTGCATGGAACCTTTAATTTTAATTAATTGTTGTTGTTCATTTAGCTTCATACCTATTGAATCTAAAGTAGCTCTTGAAACGTACATTCTTTCTTTATGCTTTTCAATGTTTCTGAACTCTCTAGCATACAATCTTGCTGTTTTGAGGTCATTTTTCTTAGCAGCTTGTTTTATAAGAGTTTTGGTTTTTTTTTCAACATTGTTTAAATCTTGAATTTCTCTATCTAGTTGTCTTTTATTCTTACGAAGAACAGCCTGGCATTTTCTCAATTGTTCCTTTGGGTCCGGACCCCATATTGTTTTCTTGACAAAATCCATGAACTTACAGTAGTCTGGTAATTGGCGATAGTGACTGAAAATAATCAAAAAAAGAGTAACAACATAAAAAACATTGACTAATTGATTGTTGGTCTGTTCCCTTGAATCTTGATTGATAAGAAGCATCCGTGCACTGGATTTCTTCGATAAATGAAAATCCGTCTACGCACGACCTCTTACACAAAATCACGACGCGAGAGTTTCAATTCTAGTTATTCAGTAGTTGAGCATGGTGAACTGACGCGTAGTAATCTCTTTTCCTTTTCCTTCTTATTTGTACAGGTATTCTACTACTCAAACACAATTACAGTAATCAATCCATTATGTTAGAAGGTAAATTTGATCAAGCTGCTCTGTTTAAAAAAGTATGTTTTTTCAATCTTTTAATACTCAAAATAAAAGCCATTTTTGACTTCATTAAAAATTCCTTCCAAACAGCTCATCCAATTTATTCAACATATACTAACGCAACCGCAATTTAATTTAAATAGGTCATCGACTCTATCAAGGATTCCGTCAAATTATGTAACTTCAACTGTTCTCAAAATGATGGTATCACAGTCCAAGCCATTGATGATTCCAGAGTTTTATTAATTGCTTTGAAAATGGATCCTGGTTGTTTCCAAGATTTCAGATGTGATAGAGATTTAGTGCTAGGTCTAGAATTGGAATCCATGGGTAAAATTTTAAAACAAGGTAATAGTGAAGATTACTTGACCGTTATTGCTGAAGATGAACCAGATTCTTTGCTGGTCATCTTTGAAGATAAAAAGAAAGATAAGATTTCTGAATATTCTTTAAAATTGATGGATATTGATTCTGACGTTTTAACTATTGAAGATATGGATAATGATTGTTCTATAACTATGCCATCCAGTGAATTTGCTAAGATTGCTAGAGATATGAAGACTCTATCTGAATCTTTACAAGTTTTAGTCACCAAGGATTCCGTTAAATTCAAAGCTGAAGGCACCATTGGTACTGGCTCTGTTATTTTGAAGCCACGTACTGATATGGATGAACCTGATGAGTCAATTAGAATTGACTTGAATCAACCAGTTAACCTAACTTTCGGTGCTAAATATTTAAATGATATCGTCAAGGCCACTGCTTTATCTCCAACTGTCACTATTAAATTAACTGATAAGGCACCAGCTATGTTTGAATACAAACTTCCTAGTGGTTATTTGAGATACTACTTGGCTCCTAAGTTTGAAGACGAAGAATAAATTTAGACAACATTTTATTTATACAAATTACATTACCTTTTTGTTTTGTTCTTCAAAATTTCTAGCTTCTCTGTTTCATTTAGTGACTTTTTCCCTTTCTCTCTTCTTTACTTTTGTATAGGTTTTCTAATGTTATATTCATTTCAAGTGCGTTTATATAGTATCAGACCTTTGTAATTTTATAGAGAAATTTAAATTTAATTATAAAGCGTACATATAAAACGAGAAGGTTTAATACTTTGACTCTATCAATTCATTTGGAGGCAACATCGTGGAAAACGTGGATCGTATAGCTGATCTTTCAGTTATTGGTAAGACGAGTCTATAGGCATCATGTTTATTCAGGTAATATCTGTATAATCTTTTGGTTCTAACAAATCCAAAATTCTCATATAATCTTAAAGCTTTTTTATTAACCACTTCAGTTTCCAGTATAATCTCATCGCAGTTATAAGAATCAACCATTGTTGAGATGTTTAGATCTATTAATCTTTTGGCGATACCTAAACCTCTGTATTTTTCATCAACCGCAAGCATACCGATATAACCTCTTAATCTAACATCACGATGAACTTCGACTTTTGAAATGATACAGCCGATGATTTGACCATTATGTTTAGCTAGCAAACATAACTCAGGCCAGTTATTTAAGAAAAATCTGTAAACATATATTGAATATGGTTCACTCAAATGTATACTTATTAAAGCCTTTACAGAATCTATCTGAGCATCTATTTCTTCTTTGGGGAGCGTGGTTGTGTCTAATGATAAAGGAAAGTATTCTATCTCTGTGGCATCAATCATAGTATTTGTTGCTGTGTGAAATTAAACACTAATTCTAGAATGAATATGCGTGTCAGTGGTACGTTGTACAGCTTCTGATAAAATAAACTCAACTGGTGTCAAACAAAACTTTTAAGTTTTGTTAATTTGACAAGCCTAAATAAACTAAAGGTAAAAACAATTTCCTAATTTGGAAAACTGATATTCGAAAGTGAGACAAATACGTTTTTAGGAGCTGGCACTATTTGATCAGGAAGTTACACCAGAACTGTAACCTACAGTTGGTAGTTGGATGGCATTGAATATAAAAATTATTATTTACTCTGGTCTAAAGTATATCGAGAAGATACATGGTAGTACATGATTTCTACGTATGTTGTCAATTTGGTGTTTTTTCCAAAACAGTAAATTTTTTTTGCAAGATAAAATGAGATATTTATTTGTCGTTTTTTTTTCACTATAACAACTGCACCTACCTTTTACTTTGATAAAGCATGTCAATTCAAGAACCAAAAAGACAAAAATTAGAAATACAAAATATGTCTAAGATTTTACAAATTTGTACTCATTCAGGTAGTTTCCACGCTGATGAATCATTAGCCGTTTTCATGTTAAGATCACTCTCTAGATTTTCCAATTCTAAATTGGTCAGATCAAGAAATCCAGAAGATTGGGAAGCATCTGATATTGTAGTTGATGTGAGTGGCAAATATGACAGTGTTAAATTCTTTGATCATCATCAAAGAGAATTTAATGAAACTTTTAACGAAAATTATAAAACCAAATTATCATCTGCAGGTTTAGTTTACAAACATTTCGGTAAAGATATTATTTCTGAAAGTTTACAACTTGATAAAGTTGAAAATGGAAAGGAAATTGAATTTTTATATGATAGAGTCTACAGAGATTTTATAGAAGCAATTGATGCAAATGATAATGGTATCAGTAAATATGAAAATCAAAATGAGTTGGTTCCAAAGTTCAGAGACAGAAATTTTGAACTTTCAAGTATCGTTTCTAACTTAAATCCATCGTGGAACACTGATCCAACTGATGCTGATTTTGACAGCAATTTCGAAAAAGCTAGTGAAATTATGGGATTTGCATTTTCAAATTTCCTGAATTATATTGGTAAATCGTTTTTACCAGCTAGACAATATGTTGAAAGAGCATTTGAAGATAGATTCAATGTTGACAAAAGTGGTAAGATTATTATTTTAGAAAGATTTGTCCCATGGAAAGAACATCTTTATACTATTGAAAAGGAAAGCAATGCCGAAGGTTCCATTTTATATGTTTTGTTTGCCGATTCATCAAATAATTGGAGAATTTCTGCAGTTCCAGTTAAAGCTTCCTCATTTGAATCCAGAAAGAAATTGCCTGAAGAATGGAGAGGATTAAGAGATGATGCTTTAAGTGAAAAAACAGGTGTTAAAGGATGTGTTTTCATTCATGCTGCTGGCTTTATAGGAGGTGCAAAGACCCAAGAAGCTGTTATTGAACTTGCTAAGATGTCCATTTAAATGAATTCTATTTTTTAATTTATTTATTAAATTTATATAGAGAGAGCTGATTTTTGTTTTGTAGTTTATTTATTTATTGAATTTATTTATATAAGGTTGATTCTTGTTAATACACATGCGATCCCAAAAGCTTTTACTAGCAGTTTCGGTGAATTGTTTGCTTTTGCATTAGATTCGATATTTCTACCAAAAATGGAAGTGACATGCAATGTATATTAGTTACATAAATAATGGAAAGAAAAAGATAACATGTTGGTTAATCTTACCATCTAATAGTAATGCAAAGAGTTGGGCAGACCGATGCGTTAAATTTTCATTTTTCATTTTTCATTTTTCATATTTCGATCAGTCATCAGAGGCACACTATATCGTTGGAATTACAGTTACAACTACACATAACTCTTCTACCTTTTGCTCCAAATATATGTGTGTGTGTGATTGTTTTAGCTACCATACCATAATTTTCTCTAGAGAAAGCCTGGGACTCAACGTAAAACTACCTACAACGCAACTTCAGAGTAGTGAAATTAGATATTTGTGGTACGCGTCAAGACAATCAGCAACCCACACTATGAGGATCCGCCTCAGCGGTCAACAAGAACAACCTAATTTTTGGAGGATTCCATGGACATGTCTTCAGATTGATCCTCTTACTTCTCTGTATTTCCCTCTCCCTGTTTCATCTTATTTGTTTCTAGTTTTATTTCCCTATTTCTCCAGTCTCCACACTTTGCTCTTTTCTTTGCTTCTAAACTTTCATTTATTTTGACACTCATACTTGAACCCTCCAAAACCACCTCCAAATACCAACTGAAACTTCAAACCAGAGTTACTTCCACCTTCCCTCATTTATCTAACTCATTTGTCTGCTATGAAGAAGTTACTAAATAGAAAGGACAAACGCAGGAGCCTTTCTGAAAGAGATAGGGCTGTTGCAAACACAATCCCTCTTCTAAACGACCATTACAATGAGAATGATTATTCAAGATTAAGAAGACCTTCTACTTTAGGTCTAAGAACAAACGAAAAGAATCCAGATTATCAACGTATGAACAATACTGTTAACATCAACAACACTACTCTTAACAACAACTCAAATAACAACAACAGTATGCAAACTCTCAACAACTCAAATATCAACTCTGTTAATGTCTCGAATCCTAAGCCAATAAACACCGTCAATCAAGATGTGGTGAAAAATAATGTTTCTGCTAAGCCAGTTAATACTTTGCTAAGATCCTTACATGTCAGTAAATCTACCTCTTCCTTACAATCTAGTTCCAATTCAAATTTAATCAACCGTGATCAAGCCAAATCTTTGCAATCGTTAGTCGATCCAAGCTGGGATCATCAAGTCATTAAATCTGGTTGGGTTAATAAAATTGATGAAAATGATAGTAATGCTGAACCTGAATTACGTTTTTGTAGAGCTGAATTAAAAGGTTCCATGTTATATCTCTATAGACCTCCCCAGGAGTTACAGCAAGTTAAACATTTCGAACCTGAAAGCAACAATCCAGTTCCCGCAAATGATTCATCTTCTGAGTTTTTGCCTCTGAGTAGAATGACTACTACTGACACTTCAAGAGCCGATCCTTTTGATCCAGCTAAGACCTTGGTTTTACCAGGAAGAAGACCTACTTTAACTGAGCTTGGTGATGCTGAAAGAGGCAGTCATTTAACTTCTCAGTCTTCTTTTACTTTAGGCTATGACCAAGATGATAACAGATCTTTAAGATCCAAAACTGCAATTAGTGTCAATTTAAGAGAGTTCCCTGATTTCGATCAATCTTCTTACACCATGGATGAGTTATCTTATGCTTCTGCTGCGTATCCACATCCTGATTTGGTTTTAGATGAAGATATTGGTATGATTTTAACTGGTACTCTAGAAAGTATTTGCCATACTATTTTATTTAATCCATCAGAAAAAATAGCTACTAAATTAATCAAAATTTTACCTCTGATTGATCATGTTATGAAAGCTTTATCTTACTTTCAAAAATATCTTGAAACTTTTGTTGAGTTAAACACATCCACTGAATCTTTAGGTGACACTTATGGCACTGTTTCAATTTCTCATGATAACTTTGTCCAAATGAACAATAGATTAGTTCTTATTTTTGAGACAATTTGCTCAAAATTCCCTGGTATGCTACTAGAAGAAGATATTTTGAAAGCAATGTGGCATCTGTTGATCTTATTAGATGGTCGTAAAAATTGCGATGAATTAAAAATGAAAATACATAAATTGCAATTAGATTTAACTAGACTTGTTGAGACTGATAAATCCGATTTAGGTCACGTGTCAATGATGTTGAGCTTCGAAAGCTTATTTTCTCACGATTTAATGGATGTTGCTCATGAGATGGATGCTATTAGTTTGAAATTTTCAAACATTTGGGATGCCAGAGTAGATGTTTCTTTACAATACCAAACTGTTCAAGGTAACTATACTTATTGGAAGAAGAATCCTTTAGTCTTCTCACCTGTAGATAACATTCATTACTTAGGTCGTTTGCTATGCTATCAATTATTCCATGATTCTAAGTATAGTGTTTCTCCTGAAAGTAGAGCTATCGTTTTGACAAAATGGATTGAATTAGGGTCTATTTTAGCTGATCTTGGTGATATGATTAGTTGGTTAGCAATTGCAACTACTATTTGTTCTATGCCAATTTTAAGGTTATCAAGAACTTGGTCTTATGTTGACCCTTCCTTAATTAAATCAATGTCTAAACAGTGGGCTCCAGTTGTTTTCGAGTTGGATAGAAGATCTATGGTTAGCACTTCTAGTCATAGATCATCCTCGCATATTCTGGTTCCTAATGGTATTGGTGAAAAATATGCTAAAGAAAATGCTGTTCCATTCTTTGGTGATTTGTTCGTTTCCAAAATTGAAGATGATGGCAACTTAGTTAAAGATTCATGCAAGATGTCCGATATTGTTAAGAATTCTTTAGAAAAATGGGATAAATACTTTGAAAAAGTAAAAAACAAAGAAAATTTAGAAGTTCATGAAAACCTACATCATTTATCTGGTACTTACAATGCAGATGTTCAGAAAAGATTGAGAGCTGCTTTTGCATATCATTCAGAGCTTCCTTCTTTAACGAATGAAAATGTTATGGAGGAATCTTTGATAGTCGAAAAGTCTTACTCTTCTCAATTTAACAAATACCATAATACTTCAAGAAGTCCATTATTTTTAGGTTCTTATCCATCAATATTATTTCCAAAGATTTTGGCTTCTTATAGTATTTATGATCAAGATTCATTGGTTGGTGCTTTAGGTGCTATTACTTCCGCTCAAAATTTGAATCAAAGCAATGCCTCGTTTCAAGGCAGTCTAATTAAAGATTCTTTATCGTCCTCTGAACATTTACCACCTGCTCATAGAAAAACAGGCAGAAACCAATTTTTAAGAAGTATTCGTGATTTATTCAACATTGATTCTAAGGAATTCCATTTTAGTGATAGTATTATTTTCAAAGCTCTAGAAATTATAGAACAAGGAGTTGTTGAGTCAGCTGCCCCAGTTGAAAACAACAATGGTGCTTATAATAAAACTTCTCTTAAAAGTCATAGCTCAATTTCAGGACGTTCTCGTCCTTCTTCTATCTTATTTGGCGAAAACTTAAATATCAAGAGATACAGTAGTTATTCAACAAACAGTTTTACGTTGGAAGAATATGTTCATACCTATCAAGATTATATGAAAGAATGTCCAAATTCTCCTGTTGTCAATAAAGTTGTTAGAGATTTAAAGAAAGAAGATGCCAGAGGTGGTAAAGCTTCAAATGTTTCATCTACTCAACTAGATGTGCAACAATATCAATACCAGCGTCAACATCATCAACACCAGCAACAGCAACAGCAACAGCAACAGCAACAATCTAGTGGTAAAACTTCAGGCTCTCCTTCATTACCAAAATCGTCTCAATCTCCTTTACAACCGGTATCATCTGCCGAATTTCCTCCAATTTCTTCCTCAACCATAACTCCATTGCAATCAAGTCCCGATGATGCAACCAACACTCAATCTAAATCATCCAATACTATTGAAGAACAAATTGATTCGCTTGAAAAGCATCCTCAAACTGTTACACATCTTCATACTAGCTCCTCTCATTCTTCATCCCCTCAGTTATCTGAAGATCATGCTGGAGTTCCATCAAACACCGTTCAAGATCCTGATAAATCGAAGAAACAACAATTAGAACAGAATGGTGAACAATATGTCTCTGACAATGAATTAACTCCTGTGAATTCTTATCAAGAAGAAACAACTGAAACTTCAAGTGGTGTCAGTAAAGATGACTTAGCTGAATCTCCTAAAGCTAGTAAAATAGTCGAATCTGAACATAAAGATAAAAAGATGAAACCAATAGAAGAGCCTGATATTGTTTCTGCTGATGCTGAGATTTCTGATAAAGAAACTGAACCTTTAGTTACGCCAGTCGTTCCACTTTCTGCTGTCAAGGCTAATAGTACCCAATCATTAATGAAAGAGCTTTCTGTTGAATTGTTGACTAAGTCTGCTTCTTTAGACAGATTATTAGACTTACTAGTTTTAACTTCGTCTTTGTTTAGTAGTCATATCACTGAACAAGACTTGAGAAATTTTTTTTCAGGTAAGAATGTTACCCAGGACCATATGAAGCTAAAGATGGATAACGGTGTCTTTACTGTGACCTTCTTTGAGACTTATAGAGGTTTTTGTTCCACATCCGAATTACTTGAAGGTTTAACTAAAAGATTTTTGGGTTCTACAGCTGCTGCAATTTCGATTGATCATTATACTAAAAATGGCTCTGTGGAAGATTTTGATAAATTCCCTGACTGGAATGAAAATGTTGAACTATCACCCCAAATCAACTGGAAGTTTGTTGCCCAAGTTCAATTAGGTATTTTAGAGACTTTATCCATTTTAGTTAAAAATTATTATTCTCATTTTGTTGATAATCTAAAAAACAAGGCTTTATTTGATAACTTATTACATATTATTGATGAGGAAACAATTGCTCATTGGCCTCAAGTCATTAATGTTATTTCTTCCACCACCGATCAAGATGTTGCAGTTATCAAAGATTTATTTGAAAGAATTACTTCAATTTATAAGCAGATGCGCAAAACATACGTTAAGAATTGTTATAAACCACAATTGAGAGCTCCTGGTATTAAATTTAATTCTGATTCCACAATTATTCCTGCTGATAAATTATTACCAAAACATAGTGATTTGGTTTCAATTGAGAAGTTTGTCAACTCTGTTGATGATACCGTTAAAGTAATTATGAACAGTATTCCAGTTAATGATTGGATTGATGTTTTTGATATTATCGAAGTTCAAATTGCTAAATCACCAATTAATTTGTTTAATTATGATGTTCAGATGTTAACTGTTCCAGAAGATGTGTTGATCATATCTAATATTTATCATTGGATTTCGAATTTGGTTGATTCTGGTAATAAACCGGAAGGATACTTTGTTAACAAGTTCCCACCTTCTGTTAGATCAATTTTCCAATTTTATTTTAAATTGAAGAATTGTATTATGATACAATTAGTTGATGAAAGTATTTCTCCGGAAGAAAGAGCTGACAGAATGGCTGCGTTATTATACATGTTACAGGTATCCAGATTGAGAATGAAGCAATCTAAATTATTTGATTCTGATTCTGAAGTTTCTTCAAGAGTTCCATCGTTAATTGAATCTTGTTTAGTTCATATTATTTTAGCCCCTGAATCCAGAGTTTTCTCTGATTGTTGGGTTTCTGCTGCTAAATTAATTAATCCAGATTTAACTAATTTTGATGATTTGAACCAAATGTTACCACTTGAATCCAAACTAGAAGAAGAACTAACTGTTAATGCTTCATTAACTCCATGTGCTGGTTGGTTCTTACAGAGATTATTAGAAATTGCATGTTTCATTCCTAATATGTCTGTTGAAAATACTAAGTTAATTAACTTTGACAAGCGTCGTTTTGTTTATAATTGTATTTCTAACATTGTTGCTATGATTCCAAATACTTATGGTAAAGATGTTGGTCAAACTGGTTTTGCTTTCCTAATTAGTTTCAGAACCCAACAACTAGATCTTAAATCTATTTTTAAGATGGCTAGAGAACATAATGAAGGCATCAGAATTTTTAAGACACATATTGCTGACCAATTAAAATTGTTAAGATTAGAGCACGCTAAGAGATCATTATTATTGAAACAAGAAGCTGAAAGAAACAAGTCAAGCAGGGCTACAATCAGTAGTTTTGACATGGTAAGCTTAAATACCATGGCTAATAGTTCTAATCCTTCCATTAAAAGAATGCCTGATTTTATTAGATCATCTGCTAAACAAACACCAAGTGGTCCTGTTGTTACTAATACCGTTACTCATCATCCACCATACAATTCTTCTCAATCTCGTGGTCCAATCTCTAGTTCTTCATCCTCTAGATTTAAACTTCCTGGTTTCTTTAAAAACAGCAAATCATTTTCATTTAACCATAACAACACCAATAATCAAACTACGTCCCAACAAGCTCAACCTGAAATTGTTAGAGTTAGAAAAGCTCATGAATTGCCATCTGGCGACTCGTTTGTTTCGACAAAGAACAACAAAGCAATTTTGGCTATTAATTTAAAAAATTATTCAACTTTCCCAATTTATAAAACTCCATGCAGTTTTAGGGTCGAATTAGAAAATGTCAGCATGACGGGTTATTCATTTCAAAGTTTAAATGAAAGCGATAAAGAAGATTGGATTCATAAGATTACTTTCGCTAAAAAACATTGGTATTGGTCTAAAACTATGAATAAATCAAAGAATACTGGTAATAATGTTGTGTTTGGTATTCCAATTGAATTTGTTTGTTTAAGAGAAGATAGCTCTATTCCAATAGTCATTGAAAGAATTATGACTGAAATTGAATACAGAGGCTTAGAAGAAGTTGGTATTTACAGAAAGAGTGCATCGTTATCTTTATTGCAACAAATTAAACATGAAATTGATATTATTGGTGATTTCAATATGGAAAACCAATTAGTTTTTGATGTTCATAATTTAACCGGTTGTATCAAGTTATATTTAAGAGAATTACCTGAACCATTAATTCCGGATGAATTTCTTGATTATTTTTCAAAGATTAAAGAAATGTCTCAAACTGAAGAAAGATTTGAATTGTATCATGATACTTTTGCCAAGTTACCTTCTTTCAATTTCAATTTATTGGAAAGATTAATCAGACATCTTAAATTGATTGATGAATACAAAGAGTTCAACAAGATGAATGCTTCTAACTTGGCTACTGTTTTAGGTGGTACTTTTATTGAAGGTTGTAAGCCAGAAAACTACAGGGGTTATTTTGGATTAATGACTTTCATTTGTGAAGATATGATTAATAATTACGAAGCAATTTTTGAAAAGGAAATGGAACAGGATGATTAGATAAGTGAGTGTTCCATTTTTCTGTGTTTCGAGTCTTTCCTAGGATTATTCCGCTTGTTCATTCTGCGTCGGTTTTCTTTTTACTTAATAAATTATCTTTTAAGCTTACTTTTTTTATTTTTTTTTCAAATTTACCTTATAATTATTGCGTTTTATTAGTTTTACTTGTGTTTGCTATGCTTTTTTTCAGTCTACTATTACCTCTTTCTTTTTTATTACTTTCTTGCTTTTGCATTTTTTATTTGTTAATGTTTATATTTTTAGAATCTCTTATACCTTTTTCAGCTTCATCATGATTTATCATACTTTTTTTATCCTTCTCCATGTCCTTAATTTTTTAATTTATTAGTCTGTAACTCCCTATTCAAGCCTCTGTGTCTGTATTCGTATAACCTATGCCGGTTGTATTTAAGTATTTAACTGCATGGCGGTGATCTCCGTCTTTTCTCAGACATGATAAGAAACTTTGAAATATCGACTTACATCCACAAGACTTTCAACAACATCCACGTATAAAAGTTCTTTATCCAGGAATATATACTACACCCTAACTTATACATAAGAAAATGGTTGTCATCAAAAATTACTCAACCTTGGAACCTGACCTGAAACCAATCAAAGCAGTCCCACTAACCCCAGAATCATTTGCCAAATATGGTGCGATTATTTCAGCTGATCATCAAGTTGCACAAGCTCCTAAATCGTCAGCAAACCAAGGAACTGCCATAAAGCTTCATAAAGTTGCACCAATTACAAATAAATATGCTGAATGCAAGTCCAAGGTACCTGCAACAGCAAATTGGAACATTTTTAGATGTTCCCCTCCAAAACATTTAATCAGTGAACAAAAAAATGGTAAATTTCATTACACTGCAAAAGTTTTGGAAAGACACCCTTATTCAACACAGACCTTCACTCCAGTAGGTAGAGATGCTAAAAAATTAGGATATTTGGTTATTTGTGCTCCAACTGGTGAAGATGGCATGCCAATTTATAAAAAAGCCGAAGGTTTCCTATGCAATGGTAATCAATCAGTTACCTACGGTTTAGCTACATGGCACGCACCAATGATTGCTTTAGGTGACGAAGCATATTTAGACTTTGCAGTTTTGGTTCATGAAAATGGTATACCTGAAGAGGATTGTGAAGAGTGTATTTACAATCCTGGTTTCACTATTGAATTTTAATTGTTGCTTATTTATTTACATTTATATAATATATGCATTCTGTTTCAAACACAACAATATATTATTCACAAAATTTATTTTAGATTACAAATATAGCATATCTCTATCTGTATTTATCTATTCGTCGATATCCATATCATCACCAGTGGTTGTAGGTTGTTCGCCTTGACCAGTTGTCGTAGCCGTAGTCGTAGTTGTACCTTCAGCAGTTTGTGTAACAGGAGCAGCTTCTTCAGTTTGTTCCTCATCATCATCATCCTCGTCATTATCATTCTGGTTATCTCTTGTTCTAGTGTTAGCAAGAGTATCTAGTTTATCTAACCATTGTTGAACACCTTCGTCATCATATATTTTAAAGTCTTCACCTTTACTAACAATAGCAACAGTTGTATTCTTAGAATTCAACTCTTTATCTTGTGCTAATGTATCTCTTAAAGCAATTAAGGAGTATTCTACTAATTCTTCTTTAGTTGCATTTGGGAATTTTTCGAATTGTCTCTCTAAAAATGTTCTTGCAGCTTGTGATCTAGCACCAATCGCAGCACCAAAGTATTCCAGCACGGAGCCAGATGGTTGGAATTCATATAAATGAGGACCTGTTTCATCAACACCAGCAATTAATAAGCCAACACCATATGGTCTACCACCAGCAGATTGAGTGTTTTCTTGTGCTTTGTCTGCAATTGAATGCACAGCTCTCGAGACACTCAATGGTCTGTTAAACACCATTTTCGAACTCATAGCCTGTTGACGTAGATAACTTGATAAAACTCTAGCATCTGGAGCCAACCCAGCTAATGCAACACCCATATGATCATCAATCTTAATCACTTTCTTTTGGTAGGAACCTAATTCTTCGGCATTTCTTTTAAGTGCCACCAACACGACATGAGTTTTTGAAACTAAACCGATTGCAGCTGAACCTTGTTTAGTAGCTTCAGCAGCATATTCAACTTGAAAAATACGACCAGTTGGGGAGAATGTCGTAGCATCGTTATCATAATTATTTCTGAACTGGTAGAAGAAATTGAAGGAGAGTTAGTAAAAGTGAACGAAACAAAAACTGATCGATTATTTTCCAATTGGCACAACCCTCTTACCATAAATAGCAAAAGCTATTGACAAACGCTGTTAAAATAGAGACATACCATATTCGGTGATTTTCAAGAGTGTTTGTGTAACTTGAAGGGTTTAGATCACGAAAAAAGGCGTCGACATCTTGTGTATTTGTATTTGCCACTTGAATTTAAATTTGCTTCAACACTTCGCAGCTTCTGAGATTCTGTCTGTGGAACAACACAACTATTAATTAGTTCAAACTCACATAGAATTTTGGCTTTAGACCATTCACACAACACTCCGGTACTCATCTCAGTAGCCACAAAGCAATTGAATTCTATAGCTTGAAAATTTGTACAGGCAATTAGATCTGACTTGTACAGAACACACACAGACAATTATCGAAAGCATAGAACGGAGCCGCCTTCTAATTACACCCATACTTCCATAAATCATCATGACCTTAAAGATCAACCCTTTAACCAAGATCATAGCATTATCATCTGTTTTGGCAACAGGTTTTTTGTTAGTTGTTTTAGCAGGAGCAATTTATGGCAATTGGTTCCCATTATTGATAGCGTTTATTTACGGTATAGCACATGTGCCTGTTCTTATCACAGGATATTATGGATACCATTATGAAGATTACTTGAATGATTCACCAACTGGTAAAAGTACTGATATTTTAGATTTTGGAAGATTTATGTCAAGTTTCTTGTTATGTACGGCTACGATGTTTCCATTAATATTATATCACTGTCATGTTTTAACTCATGTTGCTGCTGTTTTAACTATTGTCGGTGGATTCCTTATATACGGAACGGTGCTAACGTTTACTAGCTTTTTTGATAGTTTTGGAGGAGAAGATGAAGATCCGTTCAATTTTTAAATGAAGAAGATTGGTTACTTATTTTCTATACTACTTAAGATATTGATTATTATTATTGGATACTTTAAAATAGCATTTGTTTATCTCTTTATTCCTATTCTATGTTTTGAAACTTCACTTTGGGTACATTTATTATTTTTCTTCACTCAATTTATTCATAAAATGTCTCTATTCATTACTTTATTTCAATATCTCGATCTCCTTCATTTCATATCTTTTATCTTGTTTTGTTTTGTTTTGTTTTGTTTTATACTTCTAATTTTTTTTTTGTTGAATAATATATTGGTTGATTCATTCATGTCATTGTCAAGGAATTAATTGTTGAAGTCGTAAACCAATCCATATTTCAATGGATTCTTTTGGTAAGAGTTTGAACTATTATTAAGTTTAAATTTAACTATGCAGTATTGAAAGTTGAAATGGCTTATTTACTACTCAGCTTCAATTTAGCATAGTTGATTATAAAAAGGAATACTTTGTACTATTTCTCTTCTCCTACTATAGGTTTCGGGAAATCCTTATCTAGTGCAAAGATGTATAACTAAAGACGCTTTTTTTTCCATATCAGGATATCGAGTATCAATACAAAACTATTCAGTTCTAGTACTCAAATCACGTATCGAAATCCTATTATTCACTATTGAAACAAATATTGCTAGGCATTTCTGCAATGTTGTAATCGAAACTAACTCAGCAAAGTTATCAACAACAATAGCGTAGAATTATCAAAGTGGAAATTAAAAATTGCTGGCCGTTGATTCGATTGATACAAATAATTTGAGCCGGGTGTGTCGACCACTCTATTGTTTAGAAGTGAGCCGTAGACACAGGGGTTATCATACCAGATAACGAGTCTGTAATGTTGAGGCTTTATCTGATTAATTCTTCTAATAACGACTCTAATGCAACACTTTTTTGTTTTTTTGATTGATAACTTATATGTACCATATACCATCATCTAAATCTAGTTAAATTCAATTCTAGAAACTGAAAACAATACATCTGACTTAATCTCCCAGTCGCTTTTCATCTTTTGCCTGAACTTCGAAATCAGTCCTCCTTTCAATAAATAAATTATTACAGATAACAGGAACCAGGTAATACCAACTCATCTTTCCCCAGTTAAGTCGCAATACCAGAGGTTACATATTCACATATCCTCAACTGATAAGTTAGTAATCCTTCTATTCTCTTTTCTCTTTTCTCTCTACTTATTGGCAGACTGTTTCTTTACTATATTAACGACATAACAAATTCTCTATATCTAGAATAAGTACTTAGATAAACTCTTAGAAATTAAATGACCAAAGACTCTTCAAATTATTTCAAGATTAAATTTGTCAACGATGATACGTCTATTCCTATAACAACTAATTTAATGAAACGTTCCTGTTCCTCCACTACGAAAATATTCAAACCTAAGGTGAAGCAGCCTTTTATTCAAAGTAAATCATTTGTTGGTGTAACTTCAAGATCAAAAAATGGGTGTGATAATTGCAGAAAGAAGAAGAAGAAGTGTGATGAAATATATCCTGTTTGTGGACTATGTAAGAAAAGAAACTTAGAATGTGTTTGGAGAGACCCAGCGGCTGTGAAGAACAATAAAAATGGATTTGATTTAAACAATTTAATTAATTCACAAAAGTTAATCCAGAAAGAAAAGCTCAAAACAAAATCTATCAATCAGAAAAATGAAAAAAATGATAAGCAACCATTGTTGAAAAAAAGTAATGGCATTAATACCAATAACCCTTCAAATATAGTATTTGTTACTAATACAAAATATACTGATGTATCCGACCTATCTAAAGACAAAAGCAACCAATTTCAAAACATTGAAAAACAGCCTCTAGCTCAAGTTTCTGATCTGCATATTGAGAGATCTTGGTATGAGGGACCACAGATAACAAACATTCAAAATAATTTTGGCCATAAAAGTGTTATTAGAATCAATGAACCTTTACAACACGACTTGCCTGCTACCATTTCCCCTACTGCACTTCAGCACTGCCATTCATCCTCTGTTTCTTCAAATAATTCATATTCTAATTTTGATGGTGATTTAGATGGTTTACTAAGTAATGTTGCTCATCGTATTAATTCTCAAGATTTCAGTCCGGATACAAACATTATGGATTCTCTGTTTAATAATGCATTATCAACTTATCAAAGGTCTACAGATTCTAATAATTCCACAGATAATAATGGCTATGCATCAATATCTGAAATCATGACACCAGGATTCTTATTAAGCCAAAATATGAATAGTAATTTACTAAGTGCTTATAAAGGACCTTTAACTCCTGTTGAAAAATATGCCTCCTCATTAACTGGACTTCAGCAGCTACAACAACGGACTGACTCTTCTAATGAAGAGATTGATGAGGAAGATTACATTCCATTGGATGAATCACAGTTAATAGAAAATGTGTACGTTAACGAACAACAATTAATTGGAGTTTTAAAATCAAAAGAACTCATGCAATTTTTGAACCCTGCTATTCGTTCATTATTTAAATCAAACGATTCATTAACGTTTATCAATCCATCTTCTCAGTTGGTTCGAGGCTTAGATGATACCGGAAGATTATTCTTGGATCATTATGTTTCATACATCACCAATATGATTATTATTTGCAGGAACCCTCAACAGAATTTCTTTAAGCATTACCTTCTACAGCTTGCGAATAGAGATGAATCAGTTCTATATGCTATTGTTGCTTGGGGTGGTATGTTTCTATTAGGGCCAGAAAGTGAACTAGCTTTAGATTATTATAAAAGGGGCTTAGCTGTGGTTAAACATAGGATGACCAACAAAGTAAATATGAATAATCAAGAGTATATGGTGTTATTGTCTGCTTTTATTGCTTTGATTGGTAGTCGTATCTCTACTGGAGACACTAAATCTTGGTATCAATTGTTTTTACAATCCAATGATTTACTAAGACAATACGGTGGGTTTTTGAAATTTGCAGAAACTAATAAGAATACGAATGAAGGAAAATGGATTGTTTCTAATTTCTTTTACCATGACATTATGGCTGTTAGATCTTTGAATTTTGGGACATTGATTAACATGGATGATTATAGAAGAGTATTTGAGACTCGTAAGTTATTAGAAACCGATGACTATGGATTAGATCCTTTCCAGGGCGTTGTTCATCGTATTTTTGTTATATTGGGTGAAGTTGTTAATAAGAGAAAGCAATTGAAGAATCTATCATTTAAAATTGGTTTAATTAAAACCAACTTAAATAATACTAAGACTAAAGATTTCGTCTTGAAGGAAATTGATAATTTAACTAAGGTGTATAATGAACAAACAGAATTGATTTTTCAAGAGCTGGATAAACGAATTTTATACGTCAAACCAGGCCAAGCTACTTTAAATGAGTTGAAAGATGATCCAAAAATGTTAGAATTGCACCTAACTACATTTGAACTATTTCAGCTTGTCTTCAGGATTTACATTAGAATAATCATCAAAACTACTGAATTCACTGATTTTGAGATCCAAGATTTGAAAAGTCAAGCTGAAGTATTATTTGACTTAATTTTGAATTCTGAATTACGTTCTATTTTGTGTTTACCTTTGCTGTTAATTGGTCTAGTAACTCAAGGTGATGATCAGAGAGCATTGATGGTTTCTAGATATGAAAGATTGGTTAAATCTTATGAAGCAAAAAATGTTATAAGAAGCTGGGAAGTGGTTTTGTTAGTTTGGAAACAATGTGACGAGGAAGTTGAGCAAGGTGGGCGTTGTTACGTTGATTGGTGTGATATCTGCGATGATTTAGGATGGAATTTTTGCTTTAGTTAGTTGAGTTAGTTATTTCGTTTGGGTTGAATCATTAAAGTTATAGAAGTTATTTATTTATTTATTTAAGAGATTTGTATAATCTGTATTTATATAGTTAGAGAAAACGTTCACATTATTATTTATCAAGTTGATTAATTATTAGTATTTATAAAAAAAAATAATAACCCAATCCCCCGAAATCTAATCTAATCTTTTTAACGAATAACCGGAATTAAGAATGAAAATATGTACAAGAAAAGAACTAAACAGTCGTGTAAAATTGAAGTAAAGAATAAATATGATTGAGGATGTATATAAAAAAGCAATCTAATTTTTGTTCCTGTCACCATTATCATTATCATTTAAATGGTCCATGTCATCCTCAACATCCTCAGCGCCATAAAACTCTTGTGTCTCTCGCATTAAATCATGCAACTGTATGATCTGATCATCACTCATCTTAGCCAAATCCTGGGAACTCATCCTATATTTTCTCCAGTCATCATCGGAACTCTTGCTAACCATCTGTAAATAATCTTGCCAGGATGTTAAAAATCCTACTATGTGTAATGGATTATCGATGTTTTTGTGTGCTTTGAATTCAGCCCTTACGTATTTATCACCCAGTTCACGATGTTCAGGTGGTAAGTTTCTATGAGCTCTTAGTATTTCACGGTAAAGTTTTAATGGTGCTAGTAAAGGTGGAGTGTTTCTAACTGGTCTTCTTGGTCTGACTAATAAACTTAAAGTTGATCTCATGTTTTGGTAATGTTTGTCCTATACTTGTTTAATCCAATATGGTAGGTATTCTAAGCAGATTTTGTATAATGTTTAATCGTTAATGCTAATATATATGCTTAATTAATTGTTTCCAGTGAGTTTATTGATTCAGGTTATTGTAGACCTAAACTAAACTTCCGTGTAGAACCAAGTTAGTTATAAAAAGTGCTTTTTGTTTGCAAAATAATTTAAAAGGTTTGATTAATTAAATAAAGAACTTTTGAAACTTCTTAATACTTTTGATGTTGAGACTTTGAATTAATTGTTACACGATTCATAGCTCCGGGTCAAATTGTGTCGACAATATTTTTCTGATAATTGAGGAAGACACTTCTCTACATTTCATTTTGTGCACGTGACAATTATTAAATCAATGTCGACTTGTATTTATTCTAGCCAGGTTTGGAATTTTCAAGTGGAAGATAGCCGCTATTATGTAGATCAAAAAAGATTTTGAAGAACGGATTAATTTAACTATTAATTAATTCTTTTTTTTCTTATTCTATGTTATTTTTGCATTCTTTTTCATTTTTCAAATCACTCAATTGATCATAAACGAAACATTAATAATACAATTGACATGGCAGACTGCAAATTAGTTTTAGCTACTGACTGGGAACCATTAAGAGCGTGCCAAACAGAAAACCATGATACTTGGGGCACACCATTAACATTGGAGGATTATTACCAGAGAGAAGAAGACTCTTATCGTGGCTCACTATGTAATTTTCAGAGAGACTATTCCAAAATCAAAGAGGGTGTCTGGTACTGGAACTTAAAAAGAAGCAGTGATGATGAAATTGTGTGTGCTTGTGAAACGTTGATTTCCAAATCATTGAGTTATAACTACGAAACCGATAAGGTTGATGAATGTTACAGTGCTGTTGTCGGGTCAGTTTATACATTTAAGAGCTTTAGAGGAAACGGATATGCTACTTATATGATGAACTCATTGAATGAGAAATTATCTGAGATTTTAACTGGCAAGTATGATTTCATTTTCTTGTATAGTGAAGTTGGTGAATATTATTCTAGATTTGGTTACAAAAGTTATCATATTCCATTAATTGAGATTCCTTTCAACAAATCCAAGGTTGAATTGATTGACAACAATGTTTTGGATTATGAAATGTTGACAACAGATTATGAAAGGCAAATAGATGTTTATGATGAACAGATTCAAAAATTAATTCTGGCTAAAGGTAGAGCGATCAAAAAATCAGGTAGTGCTGAAAGTCCAGTAATATCCTTAAAGCCAACACAAATTAAGATTTCATGGTTTTATAGCAGAGATATTCATACTGGTGTCAAATTATTTGACTTGAAACCAGAAGATCTAAAGTTTGGTATTTCATTCAAAGATCCAAAAGATGGTTTCATATTGTGGCATTTGGATTTCAGAACCAATTTGTTGATGATCTTAAGCATTCATTCTAGTAATCTAACTAATTTGAAGATTTTATTGAATTTAATGTTGAATAATCTGCCCGATAAGCTATATGAAAAGATTGTCATATGGGAAAATGAAATTGTTGATTATTCAAATACCGGAAACACTTCTGAAAAAGAAGAAATTTTAAGATATTTGGTTAATCAATTTGACGCTAAGACTGACATTGAAAATGATTCTTTAAGTGCGCTAAGATTAGTTAATCCCAAGTTGAATGATGGAAATACTAACCAAGTTGAATGGGTTGGCAATGGTAAATGGTGTTGGTATTAAATGCCAGTTAATGGTTGAAGTAGGAGGAAGAAGATAGGTTATATAGAGAAGTATATGTAAATTAATTTTTCTACAGATACAAAGAATATGTGTAAAAAGGATAAAAAGAACAAAAAAAGGCAAAATATAAAGAACATGACATACTAGAACAAGAATATGAATGTATAAATTAACTAAGAGCAGTGAACGAACCGTGATCAAGCTCGTAAAAAAATAATCAGGCTCTAAAGACTAAAGCAAGTAGCAAAACCAAGAAAAGAATTAAAAGCATTAAAGCCATGTGAAGAATCGATGAGAATGGATATTTAAATGAATGAGGGGAAAATAACAAAAATATATGCAAAAGTATAAGCAGAAGAATATCAACGGCAAATAAAGCAGACAAGCAAGGTAGCAAGCTAGGCAATAAATATGTGCTGTCTATGAAAAATAGATATGAATGGATGATTTAACAAATATGAGTAGTGACAATGAAACTATTAGTAAATTAAATGCAAATCCTATTGTAGTTTTAAATTACTTCCCATTAAATTCATTGGATTCGGATCTTGAGACACTTTAGTTGGTAAAACAGAGAGTTTATTTGGAAAAATAGGGGTTTCCAAACCAACGCTTCTCAGAGAAGTTTCAGAAATAGAAGGAGAAGACAAATCTGCAGGAGAATAAGGAGTGTTAACTAAAGATGGAGGGTAAGAAGACATTGATGAATGTGCTGAATGGGACTGGGGAGTAATCAAGCCCAAACCTTGTATCTTACCTTCTTCTAGGTCATTAGAACAATTGAAAGCTAAAGGAGAAAATTTGCTCGATAAGTCCAGCTTTTCAAGTATTGGGGTTCTTGCTATTAATGGTAATTTGTTTGTTGAAGACTTTGCTGGAATTTTTTTCACTAAGAATTTCGCAGTGAAGAATAGGAGTAGAAACAAAACAGTAACAAACGAAATTTGTATAATGTAGTTTCCAGAGTTGTGATTTGACTGTTCAGGATAAAGTGATGATTTACTAGTATCCATTAATATGTAGTCAGAAAGGCCTAATCCAATTTCGTGAACAGGTCTAAAGCCAGGTTCATTTGCTTGAGGAGGTATAACTAGCCATTTATGTTTTAAATCTTGGTAAAGATGTTCTCTTATCAGAACTGTATCGTATTCTGGAGGAGGAATAGGCATATCTATTTATTATTATTGGTCAAGATGAAAAGATGAAAAGATCAAAAAATTAGAAGTTGAGTTTTAGGTAAATAAAGAAGGTAAGAAATTGAAGATCCAGAGGAAGAGAAATATAGAGTTCTTTAAAATGAGTTAAGGGAATGATCCAGTGTATGTAAAAACAAGAATTTATTAACTTATTGAAGGAATGGACACGAGATCGGAATTATGATGATATTTTAACTCTTGAATTCCTGATATTGCAACTTGTGAAAGGGATAAAATATAATCTATTGCAATATCTAATTAAGCTTATTGATATACTAACTAGATTTAAATTTGAGTTTGAGCTTAAAGGAGTAATGCAGGATCTATATATATTGAAGGAATGAAAATGTTTTAAAAGAAAGAACTAAATAAGGTTGAAAAAAGGAAAAAGGAAAAAGGGGCAATATATAAAAGACTCCTTTTACAGAAGCATCCATCAACAAAAAAAATTAAAAATCAAAAATTGAATCAACTTTGCTATAAATAAAATTTGTTAATTTTAAGTAAGCCACATTTATTATTCCAAGACATTTAATATTTGCGGAATCGATCAATCACTTTATATAATTGATCTATGATATTAATATATGATCCATCACTTGATCTGTTTTATTCAATATATAATTTGAATATATAATTTGAATATATAATTAGTATTGATTATTCTATAAGTCTACTTTAATGATCATTCAAAAATTCACTGAAATCAATAGATTACCTGCGATAGTTGGTTAACAATGAGAACGCGAGAAATGACGTGCCCCAGTTCCAACTCTTAAAACCTAATTTAGAAACTTTCCCTAATTGGGTTTAACCAAAACATTGATGAGCTGGTGCTAAAATCAGTCACAAAGTAAGATTAATTGTGTATATTATGACATTTTTACGTAAATTGTAGATCCATACATGAAAATATAGAAAATATAGAAAATTAACTTATTTAAAGTTTTAGTTAGGGTAAGGGTTTTATTTATTTCTATACAACATCCACTCATTTCATAAAACTTATGTTCAAAAAGAAAAGAATTCTCGACAGTTTAAGTTTTTTATTATTATCATTTTCAAACAATTGAGATTGGCGTAGTGTTCTTCAATTTTTTTTTAATTTTAATTTACTCTTATGAATAATTTAATTTGATTATTACTGTAGATATATTATAATACATACATATTGGATTGAATATATTTGATACAGATATGCAATTAATCAATCAATCCACAAAATTTGCAGATATTCAGCTAAGCATTTCGTTTATGTAGAGTCTAAATTGGTTGTCGGGACAACCATACTCTTCAATTAATCTGAGCGTTGATCCCGAAATGGAGAGATGAGCGACTCGGTTAATTTTTGGAATCCGAGCTTTCCTTAGTAGAGTACATCTAACCTAGTATAGATCTACTAAATCGCAATTTCAAAAGAGCATATAGATGATTAAATATAATAAAACAAAAAAAGCAAAAATGTATGAATACACCTGTATATTTAAATTTCAATAAAGACACAAAACAGAAACTTAAGGCAATGAAATGTAAAAAAATTGAGAAAAGAACAATATAAATTTCAGCAATGAAAAAAAAAAATTTGGAACTATGAGAAAAGTTATATAAAAAAAAAAATTAAGAAATAGATAGTTTAGTTGTAATTTTTAAATTTCTTAAATTGACCTATTGTTGGGCACATTGAACACCAGGTTGACCATCCTCATCTTCGTCATCCTCATCATATTTGCCACCTCTAGTCTTCTTATGTTTCAATGGATCAACTTCGGTCAAAACACATGAATCATCAACTTCAGCCTTCTTTGGAATGTTCAAGGTGGCTCTAGGTGGTAAGACTTGTTCTAATAGTTTCAATTTATTTTCATCTGCAAAATTGGCTTTAGGAAATTCAATTTCAAATTTAACAAACAAGTTACCATAACCACCATGTCTTGGAATTGGCATACCTTTACCTTCGACAACTTTAATTGAACCTGGGGAAATAACCTCACCTGGTATAATTTCAATCTTTAAGTAATCACCATTTAAGTGTTTAATTGCAAATACACCACCTGCTAATGATGTTAATAAATCAATTTTAGCTTCGTAATATAAATCATCACCCTCCCTTGTGAATTTATCATGAGACTTTTCATCAATCACAAAGATAACATCACCTGGAATAATATCTGGATGTTGGTCACCTTCTCCACTAAAGACAACTCGTTGACCAGCTTTCATACCTGGGTCGACATGAACTTCGAGAATCTTTCTTTCACTGGCTGTCTTCTTACCTTTACATGTTGTACATCTATCCTTAGCTGAAATAATATCACCTTCACCATTACATTTGTCACATGTGGTCTGGAATCTTTGAATCATCGGTCCCATTTGTCTAGTAACGAACTTCATACCTGAACCACCACAAGATGTACATTTTTTAACATCCTTACCACCTTTACCATTACATGATTTACAAAGAATGGTTTTGTTCAATGCTAACTTGGCAGTTCTACCTTTATATAATTCCTCTAAAGTACAACTAATTGTATGTTTGATATCCTTACCTCTTTGTGGTCCAGACCTTTGAGCACCACCAAATCCGCCAAATCCTCCACCACCAAAGAACTGTGAAAAGATATCAGAACCATCCATACCGCCAGCTCCCATACCACCACCTTGTAGACCTTCTTCACCATACTGATCATAAACTTCTCTCTTGTCAGGATCACTCAAGATTTCATATGCATGTGTCATTTCTTTGAATTTTTCAGCAGCTTCTGGAGATGGATTCTTATCAGGATGGAACTTTAAGGCACCTAATCTATAAGCTTTCTTTAATTGTGCATCGGTAGCTGTTGGGGAAACACCCAACAAATCATAGAACTTAGTATCTCTAGCCATTTTGTTTGTTATTCTTTATTAAATATACGCAGAACTGAAGTGATGAGAATATGTGTCTATTAAATTGTAAAATATTAAAGTATTGGGGGCAAAAAAGAAAAGGCTTCGTAAATTGAATGATCGATTCCTTTCTTAAATGAGTAAAAAATACAAGTAATACCTTAATGTAAAGGAGTCCTAATAGTAATGGGGAAATATCTGTATTAAATGACACCAGTAGCTTTAAGTACAAACAAACTCAACCAAATCTTCTGGATTAATCTCTTAGTAATGGGTTCAAGTTAATTTCGTTGAATTGACGAAAAAGTTTTAGGTGAAAAAGTCGCGCGCGTGCCAAAACATTCTGGAATTTTCTCCCAAACTGTTCTTTTATTTGGATTTGATATCTGTCTGATACGCAGTAAAAATCTAAAATTCATTTAGGTTTATACAAAACTCATGTACACTCTTTCTTGTCGTTTACTGCCCACAACCACCTATTTATGGGACTAATTGGGAAATTAGAGAATGACATTACCCTTGGCACCGTTAGGAAGAAATGGAGGGACAAATCTAGTACTAATAAAGATAGTTTCATTTCTAAAAACCTGGCCATCTGACGATGATTCCTTGATTTTAGCAAAATTAGCAGAAGTTATTTGATTATGCTTAGTGTTCGTATAAGAGTTTTAATCTTGCTTTCAATTCTGGTTTGAACCCGTTCTGTTATATCCATAATGACGACTTTCAATTTGTTTAGCCAGTTCTAGTTCTTTCTTAGCTCTTTAAACCAACTGTGTGGTGATCATAGTATGTATAACCGCAGCATTCCTAGTAGGACAGACATTTAACCAGTCAAAAAAAAAATCTACCAATTAAAGGAGACAATATGATTAAGAAATCAATGAATATATTAGCTTCTAGTTTAATCAAAGTCATGGGAGCAATATTAAACGTTTGAGCAACTTGATGGATTAACCTAGCGTGAGCAGCATACATTAATACTGACCCAATAATTGGAATCAAAAACAATTAATGAGGCTAACCCAAAACCATAATTAACAGGATAGCAACCAAGAAAGCATATGTCATTCATTTATGCTCTTTTCTGGCAATTTTAATATTTTTTCAAACCCATTTGCTTTATTTTCAGAGTACGGGTCTTTGGTTTGGAATTTTTTGCTTCAGCGTAGTCATTTCATTCATCCATTGTTTCTTGGAAAACTAGAATTTTCTCTAGCTGATCATTGACGTTTTATAAGAGGTCAGTTATTGGATCAAAAGACTAGTGAAGATTATGTTGAGTTAGGTTAGGGCAGTAATATAATTTTGGTTAAATGTAAAGGTATTGGGTTGGGCTTAAGAGTTTAAGAACTAATCAAATTTGAGTTAACTATTTGGCTGGGAAGAATAATTTTACTCTATTTGTAATTGGTATTAACCAGTTGTAAATCATTTATATGGCAAATAGCTTTCGAAATTCATCCCAGCAGGTATCTAATGATGTATAAAAGAGTGAATTGAGCAGTCTTTAGCGGGCTTTAGCAAGAACTAACTACGGGCCCAGGCCTATTGTATTTTAGATTTTCCGGTCGATATCGGCTCAATCAGAATTTCTCAGTTAGTGTACGGATGCTGTAGATAGATGAATGATCTTCCGATGGGTATATCCAGTAGCATAAGATAAGATGTAGT
Organism: Ambrosiozyma ambrosiae; assembly: GCA_003705185.2. Classification (NCBI taxonomy): domain Eukaryota; kingdom Fungi; phylum Ascomycota; class Pichiomycetes; order Pichiales; family Pichiaceae; genus Ambrosiozyma; species Ambrosiozyma ambrosiae. The sequence continues at coordinate 15,909 of PPHU02000026.1, read as the reverse complement.
GCTTGGACCTGTGATAAATTATTATTGAAGCAATTCATCAACAAATGCAACGAGATAGGTTAGATTTTATAATTAAACTCCAGTAATTCATCGTGTGGTATATTTCATTTAGAATTTAACCAGAATTGCCTATCTCTTTATCAAGATGGTAGTCGTCGGCTTGTTCGAGCGAATCAACGGAAAACATTATGTAAATTGGATTGATTACTTATTATAGAGATCGATGGCCCTATATGGCTTCATCAATAACTGGCTTTACTTGATTTCATTCAGTTACCTCAAATTACATCACTACTATTTACACACTGGCGTGGTCGTACTGACATGAATTGTAGTTTAAAGTCTTCTGGTAGCCAGAAGGGGAACATCTTCGAAGATAATTAAAAGTTCAGGTTCAAAAGAAAGAAAACTTCAGGAGAGTTGCCAAGTTGGTGACTTCTTGGCTAATGCTTCTTATATATTTTTATGGAAAATGATAAATCCGAGAATACAGGCAGATGATACTATAAATAATTCAAGAGTCTGCTACGAAATTTATTTCAACTTTTAGAAAGTTGAGTGCGCAAAGTCAAGCTGCTATTGTTTGTGTTTGGTCTATATTAATTGTTGGTACCACCTTAGCTAAAATAGAGGATATAGGTTGTCTAATAAATAAGATAAAGAACTTCAATGTAAATTTACAATTACCAGGTTTAATTCATGCTGTGGATTATTTATTTAAAAGTTGGAATGGTGCTCATGAAATTGCGGGGCAGGATTTGGATATTTTTTTGATAAAGAACTTTTAAGAAGTATAATATTGTGATCAGTAGCTTTTGAAGACCTATTAATGCTGTATTCAAGACTTGCATGACATATTTAATAAAATGATTTAATTAATAGTTTAGTCCAGTAATATGATTAACAGATCAACCCCTTTCCATATTCCAGGAAAAAATCTCACAATAATTTTAAAGGTTAGCTTCCGACACTTACCGATACATCTTTAGGTAGCAAATTAATGTCAGATCGAATTTCTTCCTTAATTAAAGATAGGAGCAAGATCGCAAAATAGTGGTAAATTTCTTGATTGGGCTTCCATTATACTGTAAAGAGAAAACATGACCAACTCATATATTTTAACTTACAGACTTTTTGAATAGTAATCTTTTAAAAAGAACATGTATGTGCTTTTACGGATTAACATTTCGGTTTACAAAGTGGGGAAAGAGGGGTTATTTAGGGTTATATTAGATTAAATTGATCTGATGTGTACATTATATTGAGTAATAAAAGAACGGTGAGATAGGAATTTCCCAGAGTTAAACTAAAACTAAGATAGTTGAGATTCTTTAGTTTGTTAGGTGATTAGTTTATAGGAATAAAATATTTGGGTTTAGGTTAAATTAAGTCGGAAAAGGTCTACTGCCTTTTCAGATTCACTGCAAAATGTGCGGCTAATAAGAATGGGTCATGTATTAACAGTATGAATTCATAACTTCATAACTTCATATAAATAATTATTTAGAATTGCGGGGATTTATTAGTTATATTAATATTTTAGTTTTATTATGTACTTTAGCTTTATGGGCAGTTAATTTTTCAAAATAGTTGATGTTATGATATGATTTCAAATATGTATGACCGTTTAAATAGGAATCTTAAGATTATTCCAAATCATGTATTACCTATAGGGAGTTGAATTTTATTGAAAAATCTTGAGATACAAAGAGAAAATAATATATGTTGTCAGTCATAAAGCTTAAATTTTCTTCCGAAAATATTTAGATAGGTATAGATGGATGGCGATGACGATGATGTATAAACAACTGGCTAATTTCCAAAAAGTCATATACTATAAGTAATAAATATTACACTGACTTATTTTAAACCGAATTATGATTCGGCTTCAAATATGAACATATATAAAATCTCATTAGTTGCTGCGGAGTCACTTTTTAAATAAATCCGGAAGAATTTAAAATATCTTGGTTTATTATAAATCCTTTCGGAAATAAAATGCCAGGAAACTGGGCACTGCAAACGTGCAGAACAGGTTATTTTTTCTTCAAAGCCATGTGGAGATCTCCTGAATTTTCCAAAAATTATTAATAATATTTTGTAAACTGGTTTATAAATGATTAATTATAGTAGGAATATAAATAGTAACATATACTGTCAAATCTAAAAGTATGGAAATCTATATTATAGTACAAGAAACTAGGTAGAATAATATCAACTCGACCCGCAGGTAATCTCAAGTAATGATTAACAAATTTTAAAACTATCTTCTCCCGAATGATCCGAAGTAAAAGAAAACACATAAAGCTTTGATCCGTCAAACTTTGTGGGGAGAGAGGGAGGGGGACACGAAAATCATCAGTTTCTCCATGAACTCCCGCACTATTTACATTTAAACTTGTAAATATTGTTGTTCTATACGTATATTCTCCTAAAAGCTTGTTAATAAACCTTAACTGTGAAGTCAAGATGCTAAATCACAATTGTTTAAAAGTATTTTTTTCATAGTATAAATATTTATTTATATTGATGGCAGGACGTATGAACTATATGTTTATAATTTTGATGATGATACTTCAAGTTGGGGATTTTATTAGTATACTAATGAATATATCAGAGGAATTAATGGAAATTCTTTATATAGAATTGTAACTTGTTTAAAGATCGGAAAGAGATTTACTGGTACCGAACAAAATTCGGATTATAATGTGTTCATCCGTGACCCCCATTCAGGAATCTAAGCGCGTCCGCATAAACCTAAGACCTGAGGTAATCTGCAGAGAAATCTTTATTCATTTGCCAAGACAAAAATGTCTGGAAAAGGAAATCTTAAAAAAATTAATAGTATGTAACATGATTGAAATTGAGTCACATGATTGAAATTGAGTAACTCTTCTATTAAATAGGAAAGAGTGACGATATATACTAAGTCAGTCTTCTCCTATGTCACAATGTCATCCAACAGTTATTTTTGAAATACTCTAATTAATTCCATATATCCCCTTCTAAAGCCGCCATGAATCTTTCCTTATGGACGGACTATTTAAAGGTGGGGTCTTTCCTTTCTCTTGAATCTGGATATTTTGAATATTTTTATTTTTGTGTCTTACTCATTAAAATAATTTATAAATAATGTCTAGTGAAAATTCAATTCACGAAAAACTCGAATCCCAAAATCCACTTGATGAACAAGATGATGTTAACTATATTCCAGAGGGTATGATTAATCAGTTGTTACCAGATTATGGTAAATACTCTTTTTTGAGAAAACCTTTCCTTCTTAAGTTAAATTGTTTGTTGTTTGTCGTTTCACTTTCCTCTACTAATACTGGTTATGATGGTTCCTTGCTAAATAGTTTTCAAACTATGGATGAATGGGTTCATTATATGGGAAATCCTACTGGTGCAGTTCTTGGTGCTTTAAATAATGGTGTTGTGTTTGGTGTGTTTTTATCTTTCTTTGTTGCTTCATATATTTCTGAATTAATTGGAAGAAGACATACCATTGTTTTAGGTGATATTATTATGGTTTTAGGTGTTATTATTCAGGCTTGTGGTCAAAATTATGCTATGTTTTTGATTGCAAGAATTATCTTAGGTGTTGGTAATGGTATTGCTACCGTTTCATCACCAACTTTAATCTCTGAAATATCATATCCTTCTCATAGACAAGCTGTCACCTCATTCTACAATACTTGTTGGTATTTAGGTGCTATTGTTGCTGCTTGGATTTCGTATGGTACTAGAAACCTATCCAATCAATGGTGTTGGAGAGTTCCATCTATCTGTCAAGGTATTTTCCCACTTATTCAACTAATGTTTATCTATTTTGTTCCTGAATCCCCAAGATGGTTAGTTTCTAAGAATAAAATTACCGAAGCAAGAAAAATTTTACTACAATACCATGGTGACAATGATGAAGATACAGCTGGTGCTTTAATCGATTTTGAACTGACTGAAATTGAGTCAGCCATTGAAAGTGAAAGAATTGCAGCCAATTATTCCTACAAAGATTTTGTTAAAACCCCTGCCAATAGAAAGAGACTATTTATTATCTTTTGGGTTGCTTTTATGATGCAAATGTCTGGTAATGGTTTAGTTTCATATTATTTGAATAAAGTTTTGAATTCCATTGGTGTTACATCACGTGATACGAAGCTTATATATAATGGTGGTTTAATGATTTATAATTGGGGTATCTCTATTATTATTGCCTTTATGGTTAACATGTTCAAGAGAAGAACCATGTTCTTGTCCTCATTATGTATGATGTTATTATTTTATGTTATTTGGACAATTCTATCAGCTATCAATCAAAAGAGAGACTTCAAAGACAAGTCATTAGGTAAAGGTGTTATAACAATGATTTTCTTATACTACTTAGGTTATAACTTTGGTTTGAATGGTTTACCATACTTGTACTTGACTGAAATTTTACCATTCACTATTAGATCTAAAGGTATTAATATTTCTTTGGTTGTGCAACAAATTTGGCAAATCTATAACGGTTTCGTTAACTCTATTGCTATGGATGCCATCGAATGGAAATACTATATCGTTTACTGTTGTATTAACGGTGTTGAATTGGTTGTTACCTATTTCACTTTCGTGGAAACCTCTGGTAAGACATTAGAAGAGGTTGCAGAAGTCTTTGGTGAAAGACCAGACTTCGATAACATTCGTAGATTAGAAGAACATAAGAATGGGGTCGAACATTTGGAACATCAAGACTCCGCTTTAGAATCTGTTTAGAAGTGCCATATTACCCTGTTAATTCAATAATTTTTTCCTGCTTTTTACTGTGTAAATTTTTCTTATATGATGTACCTCACCTACATAACGATTATAATTTATGAGCTCATGATTATCAAATTAGTTTTACATCTAAAATAGTAAAAGTAAGAAGTTCAAGATGACAATCTAACGATGAAATGAAGAATAAAATAAAAAAAAGTTAGATGATACAGGTAATCTCAGTATTATATATAAACTTTAGTTAAAGTACGATTGTTTGTATCAGTATAGGTAGTGACTAAATCACCAATTCCTCCAGGTGGAACATTGTATTTATTAATAAAGGCCATTATTCATATCGGACATTCAAGTTCTGGTGTTTAGAGAACAGTTCTGGGTCTAAGTGTAAGTGGAAGTAACTAAAGCACCAATAAGTTTCACCTTCTGAGATAATGTTTTTATTGGTGAAGGTTATATAGTCCAGATTAGGCAATTGCTATCAATAACGGTATCTCTTATTTAAGACAGAAAAATCAATAGTTGCAGAAACAAAAGCTAAATCAAAAACCAAAGCGGTGAATTTCATCCATGTTTGATAAATACTTGATAGAAATAGAACGTTTGTTTTAATGACTGTTAAACATATTCGAGTTTGAGTTAAATTAAATTAGACTTTGAAGCGGAACATCAAGTCCTTTTATACCACTCCAAATATTGGATAATTCTCATTAAGTGTCATATTTGAGATAATCTATTGAATCGGAAATAGTGCATCATGTACAAAGAAATGGAAAGTTAACACAGAAGCCAAAGGTTTGAGATTTGTTGGAACAGTGATATATAAATTAAAATTAGCCGAACATGAGAGAGAGGAAAGACCCTTTTCGTATTCATTCCCAAATCTAATCAAAAAAAAGGAAAATCACACTCAATCAATAACTGAAACTTTCGTATATTTAAAAATTTTTCGACTTCAGTTTCAAAACTGCTTCAAGAAGTAAGTTTTCTTATCAATCATGAAAATCCAATGACAGGACGCCTTTAGAATACAGTCAATAGAAGATACAAGAACATAAACTCCAGACTGATTAATTGTCAAAGTAGATCAAAAGAATATTAATAGTGAGAAGAGCTATTATATGCAGTACCAGAGTAACAGTAGTTATTCCACTGCTATATGTCTTAATTCTTTCCCGTTGATAACTATAAATGGCTTTGAAATAATTTAATGTACTTAAAATAACACAACCTATACCCATAATGACCATTACAAGACTCATACCAAATTTCAGCTTACTATCTATGGAAATGGGACCAGTATCATTATCTGGAGAATCTCCGTTTGAACTATCACCTGTAGTGTCCAATCTATAGTTTAAAGTCAACACAACGGAACAAAGCAATAGCGTGGAACAGAATTTGATCCAACTCAGAGTCGTTCTTTCAGTCATTAAAAAATCTCTTGGTTCACTTGTCTTATTTTCAATTATTAAATCAGCTCCTGTAACGAAATCTGACAAAAGATGGCTCTGTTCCTGGTTTTCTTCTAATGATGTTTGAATGTAAGGGATACTTGAAATGTCATAACCTGATAAAGAGTTTTGAAATTCTTTACTCATTTGTGGCTCTATATTCATGTTATGTTGCTTGCAGTGTCCCAACTGAATGTAATGCTTTTGATAGGTAATAGACTCAACATCGAACTTAGAAAGACACTGATTAACTGAAAGTTGTACAATCGTTTTTAGCGAACAAATATGTAACAAACCCGCTACCCTGCTAATCTTTTTCATAAGCTATCGTAAGACTTCTGACTATAAACACAGACTTTACTTCCATCTCTTCAGGATGTCAAATAACAAAGATAATATACCCTTTCCGAACCAGAACTTTAAGCTCAATGAAAATGTACCTTCGTCTTTAGTTGGGTTGAGATTCTCTATATCGCCATCTCAACTTATGAACTCCAACAATAATTTACATGATTACATTGAAGCTCTTTTTAATTACACATACAAAGCAACAGGAGAAACCTCTGAAACAATGATTGAACTATTAAAACAATCCAAAAATGTTCCTTATATAGATTGCTTGGATGGCTCGGTTCCTTGGATGAACTACAATTCGAAAAGTAAATCCAGCTTGGTAAACAGCAGCTGGTCAGTTTATGATGAAATTATGGTCTCCATAATTTCCCTTTCATTGATTTACAACCTCGTTACTTTAGAAACGCTTAATGAGAACTATGTGAACAACAGAAATTTGAGTGATGATACTTGGAAAAAATCTAACAATTTATTGAAGGCTTCTTTCTCATATCTTAATATATTCAAAGATGAGGTGCACAATGAAATACATGCCGATAACTTCAACTACGTTTATCATTTAAATTTATTGTTAATTCAGTTGATAATTGTGCTGAAAAACGTATTTTTAACTTATTCGGATATTGAATCCAAGTTTGGTGATTTTGATAAGGTTCCAGATAGAGTTACTACATATGTTAAGATAATAGTGTTCATTCATAATGAATATCTGATTCTCCGTCACATACAAAAGAGTTTAACTGGAAAGTCTCAATTTGAAACGTTTAAAAACTTTTTGGAAATACTATATTGCTATTATTTGTCTCTGGAATATTATAGTAAGAATCAATTAGGTATTTCTCTAGGGTTGGTAGAATATGGACTTGTTAACTCAATTGAACAAGATCCTATTAGAGCTAAGTTGAAATTGAATTTTAAACAAAAGAAAGAATTAAAAGAGAAACAAGTTTTCAAAGAGGTTAGCAAATTAAAGAAGCAGTTTACAGACGACACCATTCCTGAAATATTTAAACAAAACTTGAATATAACAATTAAACTGTTGAAGATCTTGAAAGTTAAAATTTCCAAAGAAAATAATAATCTAACTTTTGATAATGTGTTATCTACTAAAGAAGTTGCTACTCATTATTTGTTCGGTTCAAATAACTTGCCTAATGGACTTCAAGTTCCTCTGAATGATGTGAAACTATATTCTCCAAGCTGCTTACAAAATTTCAAAACATCTGACAGACTTACAAACTATTTTTGATTGAAGATCATGATGCTCTGCGTGCTTATCTAGTATACAGATTTGTTTTTTTAACCATTGGTTCTATGTTTTAGTATGATTTGGTAGCTTGATTGATTTATTACATTTTGTATTTGTGGAGCATAAAAAATCCAACTTTTTGGAATAGGTTATAAATGAAACAGAGCTGTAATTTAACAATATCCAAATAATACGGTCCTATTAAAACTAAATGCCAACTAGAATAATGTAACCTCTTTAATATATATATATATATATATATATGGTTTATTCAGAAACACCAATTTCTTTTCAAAACACATAGGAATTCAGTTCTCTTCCTAAGGAATCAATTAACAAACTCATTTCATTATTGGAGTTCTTCATGAACTTTTTTTAGTTTGATAACGACATGCTATCCTTTCAGCCATTTCTTTAGAACAATAAAAATATTCCATTAATTCGAAAGGAACTTTAGCAAAATCAGTATGACATGCTGTACCATAAAACTTGAATGGTCAGTCCTAGCTAATAAATAGTGCATTTTATGATCTGATTCCAGAGAGAACATAATTAATTGGATATATTTCTAATAACTAAGGTTTTGTACTTTACTTCGTTTCTTTAACAAAGCTGCAAAATTTAGTTGTTGATGAGTAAATTCTGGTATCTGGTTACAATGAATGGTCTACGAATAAAGAGGTATTTGATAGAATGGTGAATTTCTCTTCCCCTAAATACAAATTATGGTATAAGTAACCAGCAAATCTAGGTTTTTTTTTGATTATTATCTAGTTTCAAAACCGAGTATATTTTAACTTTATCATCCCAGGTGTGGAGTTTATCACCCTGACCGATTTTATTAAATCTGAAATTGTATAGTGTACCCTAGATTCCTAATCATTTTAATGTTTTTGGGTTTAATGGGAAATATTCAACTATTTTACCTGCTTTAAGTTTGAGATCATTTGTTTTAATTTGAGTCTCATAATGTGACATTCCAAGAGTAGAATTCAAGATAATCAGTAGATTTTACCTTGCTGTTTCAAGTCAATTGCCCCATAACTTTACATGTACGCCGCTTTTATTCCAAGACGCCTTTAGAAAATCTCTTATTGCAAAAGTAGCGCTGTCAATCAACTGTTATAGAATTTCAAGCTTTTTAATGATACCAGCGTAAGATGTAAGATAAAACTTAACTATAGTTTGAACTAAATTTCACTTTTAATTTTGATTTGCCATCATTAGTCCTGACTTCATCAAATTTGGCAGCAGAATCTTCTTCCAGAACACTTTTTAACTGGTCTTTAAATTGTCATTTAGTAAGTAATAAAAAATCATTACTTTTTTCTACAGTCATTCTAAATTTTTACCCCAAATTAGAAGCTTTATTATGTAAATGTTCGATCCGATCTCTTACTTCTTTTTGTTAATTTAACGCTTTATAAATTGATTCATCTATGAATTTTTGAGTTAATTTTTTGAGTTTTTTAATCTAATTATTAGAATTCAATGGTGCTTGGGATATCAACACAAATTTGATTACAGTTCTGGACAAGTAATTTTGTGGTTATGAAGTGAGCTAGACTGGATGAGATCAAACATCTTTGGGTATATTGATGTACTTCTATCTTATATTCCCGGATTAGAAGGAAATATTTGTGATCGACCAATTGATGTGGGTATTAAAATGGATCATATAACCAGTACTACAGCTAACACATCTGAATTAAGACAAGTCACTTATAAAATATTGATTAAACTTTTTTGAAATTAATATAAATTGACTGAAGAAAGTTCAATACACTAAAGGTTGATGGATTGGGTAACATAGATTAAAATGATTGTGAGAACCATGAAGAAACAAAAATAAGAAAGTTATAAAACATGACTTGAAAAAAAAAACAAGCAAAAATAGTAAAGGAAGAATTAACTTAAAGCACATATATATTAGGAATATAATTGCATACTGGGTTAGATAAATCGAATTAAATGCAACAGGAAAGGATGAGAAAAGCAGCAACTTAAATATTAGGGATATATCATTCAAATCAGACATTGCTTTTTCTGGTATCCTTCAAAATATTATAGAATATAATGCAAAAAAAGTGGATGGATAAATGTAATTTGATAACAAAAACAGTAATTATAACAAAAATAACATGCAATTGTAAACATGAATGTGAGCATGAGCATGAATATGGATATCATAGTTTATAAAATAATGCACTTGGTTTTCTTCTTCTTCTTCTTCTTTTTGATAGTGCTTGCTGGAAGTTGAGTTCTGATATTGTTTCCCATATTTACTGGGTTTTCGGATTTTTGGAAAGGTGCAGAGTTACCATTTGATTGCTGTCTAACATCTTCAGTTGATTCTTGTCGCTGAGTAGTTTGTTGTTGAGCCATAGTAGCTTGAACTTCTTTTCTTATTATTTGTCTGACCACATCAATAAATGCATCTTCAACGTTCATTTTGTACATAGCACTAGCTTCATAGAAAGGCACTTTATTCCAACGTTTAGAAACTTCAATACCGTCCTCTGGTGTGAGCTCTCTTTCATTTGTCAAATCACATTTGTTACCAATTAAAACCATAGGAACATTGGTGGTTTCTTTGATACGTAGAACCTGTTCTCTAATAGCCAGTAATTCTTCTAAAGATTGTTGATCAGTAACGGAGTACACCAAAAGGAAACCTTGACCTGACTTAATGTATAATTCACGCATGGCAGTAAATTGGGCAATACCTGCTGTATCTAAAATCTCCAAGTTGCAAGCTCTACCATCGACTTCCACTTCTTTAGTGTAAGAGTCTTCAATTGTAGGATCATAACTTTCGATATATAAGCCTTGAACAAACTGAACAGTTAGACAAGACTTACCAACACCACCAGCACCTAAAACAACTAGTTTATAATCTGATATAGGCTGATAGGGATAAGTTAGTAACTGTGATCGACTAGAAGTGTCATGTTTTTTCTGAACGGGCGTAACACTCTGAAAAACATTGAAATTATGAAAGAAAGCACATACCTCTCATGGCGTGATAACGTTATCTATATGGAAAAACAAAACAAAACAAAACAGAGTAGTTTGTGGGAAGAATAAAAACTGAAAGCCTGTGGTATAGAAAGTAAAGTCTATGGAAAACACCTGAGGTGGATAGTGTGGCAACAGACGACAGAAAGAAGGAACACCTTTTAAAAAACAGTTTCTTAGGCGTGTTAGTTGTAGATCTCGTTAACCCAAAATCAAAAATGAATAAAGTAAAAAAAGTTGTGGGCCGACGCGCTGTTAATTTGAAGGGGCTCAAATTTAAGGTTATTTAATGTATGTCTATCTATATACATTTATAGGTGACTAAAAGGTCTTTTAAACAGTACATATAACAAGAAAAAGAGACAAGGGAAAGCACAGAGACAAGTAAAACTAATAAGACATAAAAGTAAAACACAAACTAAAGCTTTTGTTTCATAAAATATCAGAAAAAATGGAAATAAGAGCTTCAGATAATAATTCAGCTTAAAAAAACAAGACACATTAAATAGAGTAACAGAGAATAGGATAAAATGACAAAAAATAAAATGAGTGAATAAAGTAAAAGTAAAAAATAAGAGTAAAAGAGAAAATGAAAACAAAACAAAATCAGACAAAACAAAATAAAACGAAACAAAACGAAACAAAACAAAACAAAATAAAATAAAACAAGACCGAAAGTAACAATAGAAGGACGTATTTAAAAGCAATAACCTAATTCTTTTTTCTTTCTTAAAAAAAAGTAAAGTACAAAACAATATATCGGTATTATATATGATCCCGATTTTAAAATAATTCTAAAATAACATATAGAGTGAATGACAATAAAAAAACAAAAGAATTTATTATTCTTCATTAGGGATATTTTTTCTTGGTCTACCCCTTGGGCGTTTCAAATAATTGTGATCAGCAGATTTGCCTAGTTTAGCAATAGAAGCAGAACGCTTCGAACCCTGTTTTGTATCATCAACATCTTCATGATGTTGCTCAACACCACCATGGATATCATCTTGCTTAATTAAGCCAGTAGAATTGTCTCCCATAGAACCAACAGAAACTGCTTGTTGAGTGATTGGAATTGATTGGGCGGAATTAACTTGAACTGGAGCACCATTAGAATTCGACCCATTCTTCATTGGAGGATATTCATCTTTCTTAACGCTAGTGATTAAACCATTCTTCTTGTACTTCCACTGCTCCATTGGGGTATTTAATGCACATTCATCAACATGATCAATGAAACTCTTACTATTAGGGAAGTATCTACCACATGAAAGACAGTGACCAGCATCTTGTCTTCGAACTAAACTATCAGATTGACCATCTTTAGATTCTGGATCAAAATGAACTAATCTTAAATGTCTCTTCAAAACATCAAGTCTATTAAAAGAACCTTGGTTTCTATGTGGGCAAGTAGCATATTCAGGATGCCAATAAGGACAATGATATTCAGGAGATCCATGAGAACGAGCATGACGACGTAAATCACTATGACGAATAAAAGCCCAATTACATTCAGCACACTTGTAAGGCTTACCTTCATTCTCAGGGTCAGAAGGTTGGATGTTTCTTCTATAATTTGCAGTTTGAGGAGCACCATTTAAATTAGGCTTTAAAGCTTGAGCAGAATAAACACCATTCTTAAATAACATTTGTTGTTGAACATTGGGATCTATAATATAACCTTGAGGAACTTCTAGCTGCTGAGTTTGACTATTTGGACCAGGAGCATTTGGACCAGGTGAGCCTTGAGGTTGCTGTCGCCCAGGCTTATAATTAGGATTATTTGGTAAACCTGGATATTTGACATTAGTAGGCAAAGTACCAGGAGCAAATCTTTGTTGAGACAACTGCTGAGGCTGTTGACCAACTGGAGGACCACCAACATATTGATACAGTGGTAAATAATAGCCAGCAGCCTGTTGCATAGGAGGAGGTAAATAGTTTCCATTAGCATATTGTTGGAAATATATTTGATTTTGCATAGGAACTTGTTGATTTGGTCCTCCTGGCTGTTGTTGCTGATTTAGTCCTCCAGCTTGTTGATTACCAGAACCACCTTGAGAAGATTGTCCTTGTGACTGTTGAGGTTGCTGAGATTGTTGAGATTGTTGAGATTGTTGAGATTGTTGTTGTTGTTGACTTTGACTTTGAGGTTGTGGCGATTGTTGCTGTTGACTCATCTTATCAATTTAATTATGCAAAAGATATATAGAAATTAGTTATTTTTGTGTAAATGTAAAATTGACGAAGCCGTTAATTTGGGTTGTTTTGAATTTCGATCAAACAATTAAGAAATGTCGGAAGCAAAAATAAACAAAGATAGAAAAAGATAAAATATTTCAAAGAAAAATGATTAGATAGTTATAATTTGTTATATCTAACAGATAGATGTTATGATATGTAATATTAGTATATATATTTATATATATATATATAAAAGAAAAAAGAAGAAGTGTAAGAAGGAATCTTAAAAAGAGGAATTAGTGTTATTCATATAAGCTGTTGATTTTATTTGAAAGAGGAAGGGGCGAATCACAACGAACCGCACACACCGCACGCCCACAACCACTAAGCATACCGACTGATGCGCGGCAGCGCGGGATCCGTGGCGGCATAACTAAAGTTTGCCATTTATGTAAATAAAGTTCGAAAATGATTATATATAATAGTTTTTTCAAAAAATAAATAATAAATAATAGTTTTATTCTTTAATAGGTTATTATGAAAGAGAAATTACCAGAAAATCTGAATTAATATTAATGTATTTTACCCCCTCTATTATTCCAGCCGCCCACTATTTGGTGCCACCAGGACGCACCTCGTCCTCGCGGCAACTTCTTGTAAAACAAGGTTCAATGATTCCATTTATAAATTTCCTTTTAATTCATACTTTTTCTTTTTAGTTGTGAGAAGAAGTATAATTTAAAATTCTGCAAATTTTATTGGTAAATAATATATATATATATATATATATATATATTTACATAAATATAAATATTCCATATCGATTTACAGTTGACTTACCAACTAAATATTAAACCGTGTGATTGTTCAATATCTACTTTAGCTCACCGCCAGGCCGCTCTTCCGGTCTCGGGGAATTATATAAACAAAATAAAAGTTTTTTTTGTTTATTGCTGATGTAATTGATTAATTATTTGACAAACTTTCTTCGTGATTACAGAACTTCGAAGTTTTTTTTATATCTATGACTGTAGTTTCAAATTCTCTGAAGAGATTTATATTTATATTAACTAATTGTAGTAAACGTACTATATACAGTGTTAAAGTATTTAATCAAAATATATGCAGTTTACGTTGATTATATAATCCTAAAGAATTGATGATTAAAATATTGACAAATTAAATAATCTGAGGAGACTCGTGTGTTCGCGGCGATACATTTTTTTATTTAACTAAGTCGTCGGGACTGTCCGAAAGTTAAAATCAAACTAGGCCTTTTTTTATTCAAAAAATTGTTTTATGTTATTGAAATCATTGCATTGAATTCAAGTAAGTTAATTAGGATTAATATAATTTTTATCAAATCTTTTTCTAGATAATAAGACTGTAGATTTATTAATACTAATACAGAATTTTGAAGAAGAAGTGGAAAAGCAACTAGAAAAGTCTTTGTTTTTTACCTTTGATTCCAAAAAAAAAATAAAATCTTATAAAGTTTTAAATTCTGCTAGAGAAGTGAAATAATGAAAAATATCAAATTATCTGACTTTGCAATTCTTTAAACTTCGAACAGAACAGACATCATCATTGATCTCACTACCCAAGTAACTAATCTCATTTTCACAACCAGTGAAAACAACTTTACCGTTTTCATCAGTTTTGAGAAATTGAGCAACCTCAACAAAATGTTTAGGTTTCAATTTTCTAAATTCATTGGAAACTGGATAATAACCTTTAAAGAATAGTGATTGACCAATAGGCAATGATTCAGGAGGATTCACTAGCTCAACTTTAACTTCATTTAATGGTAATCCGGGGTTTTCATTAGATGCTGCTAATAGCATTGCTTCCGATTTAACTCCACGCATTTTCGATGCCTTTAAATTCATAACTAAAACAACACGAGAGTTTAATAATTCAGACTGGGGTATGAAGTCGACTAATCCACTGCAAACTTGTACAGTTCTAACACCACTAGTGGAATCATCTTTTTCCGACTGTTCTTGTTCTTGTTCTTGTTGAATTTTGTCTTTTTCTATTTGAATTTGTGAAACATATAGTTTATCAGCATTTTCATGTCGTTGAACATTTATGATTTTTCCAATTCGAAGATCAATAATTGAAGGTGTGACTGTAAATTATTTAGGTGATGTGTTTCAACATCTCTAGATGTTAGTATATCTTGCTAAACATCAAAACATTATCATGGATCTAAATTACATACCTAGCGGCTTCACTATTGTTGAGTTAAATCTAAGAAATGCTTTGGTAAACATGTATAAAATATCTAATGAATGTAATATCTTAAATTATATGAATTCTACTTACAGTTAACACTTGTACATGGTGTTGTTTTTTAGAAAACCTGCAGCTCATCTGCCAAGCTAGCACAGCCGTGAAAAACGTCTACGATGAACCATACTATCTATGGCTGTCAGTTAAAGTCAACAACGCAATAAAGTGAAATGTAAAATGTCAAATTTGAAATTCAGATACACGGATACAAATATACTCACAAAATAAAAAAATAAAACCAAATTATAAGACAACTCATGCTTCAAATACCTTATAGATGGGTGTGAATGAAAAATAGTTATTTGTCCAACGGATAAACGTTTGGAATTGGACCTAGAGGAGTAATTCCATGTGGGTTAATATCCTTATGAGATTTAGTATAATGGAACTTAATATGATCAAAGTTTGTAGTATTTTTGAAAGCTTCATTACCCCAATATAATTCTCTGACCCATTGATGTAAGTGAGGGAAATCAGATCTAATTGTACCAATATTACATTTAAAATGTTGAACATAAACAACATCAAATCTAATAATAGTTGTAAATAGTCTAATATCTGCTTCAGTTAAAGTATTTCCCAATAAGTACTGTTCACCTTTTT
>PPHU02000025.1:0-204576 GCA_003705185.2 Ambrosiozyma ambrosiae | reverse complement strand
CTATTGGTTCTAAAAAAATCATCGTCGACCATGAATTAGATCCTGATGAAGCCGTTATTATGGCTTTAGGCTATAAGAATGAATTCAAGAGAGAGTTTTCATTGTTCACTACTTTTGGTGTTTCGTTCTCCGTCTTAGGGTTGTTACCTTCAATTGCTTCGACTCTTTGGTATTCCATTTGTTATGCTGGTAATGCAGGAATCACTTGGGCTTATTTGATTTGTATGATTGGAATTATGGCTGTTGCTCTTTCAATGGCAGAGGTGGCCTCTGCTTTTCCAACATCTGGTGGACTTTATTATTCCACTGCTCAACTTTCTCCTCCTAAATATAAAGCTATCTTGTCTTGGATTGTTGGTTGGTCCAACTATTTTGTTCAGGTTACCGGTGCTCCATCCGTTGCTTATGGTTGCTCTTCTATGATTTTAGCTTTGAAGCAAATGACTGACAGCACCTACACTTATGAAGACTGGCATTGCTATTTAATGACTACTGGTATCACCTTCGCCTGTGCAATTGTTGCATCTGCTCCAACTAAATGGATCGCATGGATTAACTCTGTTTCCACTATATTAAACCTAGCGTTTATTTTTATCAGTTGGATAGTCATCTTAGCTGGAAATGAGAGGGAAAACTTGGGTTATCCTAAATTCAACAATAATTCATATTCTTGGAAAATTACCAATTACACTGAATGGCCAGATGGAATCGCTATTTTGATGTCTTTCATGGCTGTTATTTGGACCATGTCAGGTTATGATTCTCCTTTCCATTTAGCTGAAGAGTGTACAAATGCTCAGCAAGCTATTCCAAATGCAATTGTTTTGACCGCTTCCACTGGTGGTTTTCTTGGGTTTGTCTTCCAAATAGCCATGGCTTATACTGTTATAGATATGGATGCTGTTGTTAATGATGACTTAGGACAACCTTATATTTCCTACTTGAATCAGATCTTAGATAGACCCAAAACATTAGCTTTATCTTCAATGGCTATTATTACTGCTTTTGCGATGGCCTTTTCATGTATGATTGCCGCTTCAAGAGTTTTGTTCTCGTATTCTAGAGATGGCTGCTTTCCATTATCCAAGTATTGGTGTCATATCAACAAAGTTACAGAAACTCCAGTTAATGCAGTTTGGGCTAATTGGTTCTTGGGTGAACTATTGTTATTGTTAATGTTTGGTGGTGTTGCTATAGACGCTATTTTCTCCCTTGGTGCTATTGGATCATTTATTTCATTTACCATTCCGACTTTATTAAGAATCACGTATGCTAGAAAAAGTTTTATTCCCGGCCCTTGGAATTTAGGCAGATTTTCAATGTTATCGGGTGTAATTGCTGTTTCTTTTGTCACGTTAATGATTCCTATTTTAAACTTTCCTCAATATAAAGGTTCTGATAATACACTACAAACAATGAATTGGACGGTGTTAGTTTATTATGGGTCGATGCTTTTGGCTATTGGTTGGTATTTGGTGTATGCTCATAGATTTTACAAGGGGCCTAAAACTAATCTTGATAAAGATCAATTGATAGATGAGTCAGATGAAAATCAGATTATTGATGCTATCGTTAGTCAGGGGTCTCACGTTAGGGTTGGTTTGAGTAGTTATGGAGATAAGAAAGAAAAGGTTTAATGTGAGTTGTTTTTTTTAATCTTGTTTTTAATTTTTGATTGAGTTTCTCTTTTCAATAATAGTACGTACTGCTTAACGTAATTCTTATCAATTGTGATATATATTTACTTAATAAATCTCAATAAATTGCTCGTATCCTTATCTCCGCAATTAATTGCTGTAATTATTTTTTTCAATTAAAGATCAAAGGCTAATCAATCATATATTCATTTCTTGCTTCATATCTCATATCCAAACTATCAAATTTTAGAAGGAAATCATACAGTCACCGGGTTATAAAAATAAAGTGCGAAAAGGAATACAACGACGAACAATGCCTAAGTCCGTTCTAATAGTAGGTTGTGGTGTCTTTGGACTTTCGACAGCGTTACAGCTTCTTCAACAGGGATACAAAGTTACAGCAATAGACAAATATGAACCACCATCACCATGGTCTGCAGCGAATGATTTCAACAAAATTATTAGAACTGAATACACAGATATCAAATACAGCAAACTAGCAATTGAGGCAATTCATCTATGGAGAACGAATACTTTGTTCAATGGTAATGGAATTTACAACGAATGTGGTAGATTGATGATTACTCCTAGTCATCATCTTGGTAGACAAGAGTTTGAAAGAATTGGAATTGAGAATTTGAAGTTGTTGGGTGAAGGAACAAACATCAAGTATTTTAAAGGTGGTGATCAAGTTTCAACCCACTTTAAACATTTTAAGTATAATTCAATTACCAAGGTGGATGAATCTAAGTTTAATCCAGAGTCTGGGTTAGGACATGCTGCTAATTCTTTGATTGCCGTTTACAAGGAGTGTGAAAAGTTAGGTGGGACGTTTGTGTTTGGTGATGATGGTGAAGCTGATCATATAAAAGTTGATAAAAATGGTCATACGTCAATCATTACCAAAAATGGTGGTGTTTATTCCGCAGATCAGATTTTAATTGCGATGGGTGCTAATACTCAAAAATTAGTGGATTTGAAAAGTCAACAGTCAGCAACTGGATTGTTTGTGACCCACATTAAATTAACCACTGATGAATATGGATTCTATAAAGATTTACCTGTTTTATTCGATGCTGAAATGGGTTATTTCTTCCCTCCAGATCCTGCCACTAAGATTTTAAAGATAGCCTTGCCTGGTTCAGGTATTTCTAATTTTGTTTCCAATCCACATGGTAAATGGCTTAATGACTCCAAGATTTCGTTACCTAGATTCCATAATGATAATCCCACAGATACTATGCCTCAGAAATCAATTAAACAGGCTAAGATGCTGTTAGCCAAGTATGTCCCAGAATTAGCATACCATAATCTGTTTGATTCTAAGATTTGCTGGATTGCAGACACACAAGATTCTAATTTTATTATTGATGAAGTTCCTAATGCTAAAGGGTTGTTCGTAGCCACAGGTGATTCTGGACATGCTTATAAATTTCTACCAAATATTGGGAAATACATTGTTCAGAAATTAGAATGTAGATTGGACCCAGAGTTAGATGCAGCCTGGAAATGGAAAGAAAATGGAGCTAAATTCGATCCGACCCAGTGTTCCTGGAGGGTTGTTGACGACTTTCCCGACTTATCCCAGATTGAATGGGTTAAGGAGAATAGTAAGTCAAAATTATAACATTTCAAAAGCAAAAAATAGAAATTAATTTTAGAAAAGCAATGAAAATACGTTTTATCTTTTAAAAAAGGGTTTATATATACATACATAATTTGTACACTTTGAATATTTTAGCATTATCGTGGGTATCTATCCAGTAATTAGATATCTGATATATATCAAATCACTCAGTGATATTAGTAGAGTTCAGTTGATTCTCTAACTCCTTTTGTCTCTTTTTCTCTTCCTTTAATTTTCTAATTTCATCTCGACGAGCCATACCTTCTTTCATTTTTCTAAGTCGTCTTTCTTCTTTAGTTTCTTTCTTAGACACCTCTTTGGAATTTATGATCTGAGTGTCAATTTCTTTATAAAATTGCTTTAGTTTCTTCTTATTTTCTTGAAATCTATCATACGCTAATCTAGTGATCAAAGAAAAATACTCTTCACTAACAAGAGAAACAATACTACCATTAGTCGGCTCTAAATATGCAATGGGTATATCTAATCTAATTGAGATTCTGATGGCAACAATGTTATTTGTACCAATCCCTGACTCTCTAAATCCGCAGTTCATTGCTGTGGTGTATAATTTAGAGGCAGATTCGAAATTACGGGTTTTCACATGTAAGATTAAAGGTTCAAACTTAAATAAGACGTATCTTGTAGATAAATTATGATCATGACCTGGGGATGGATTAGTGAGCGTGTTGAAGATAATTTCTTTGTCTTTCCACCAATTGTCTAGTTGGTTATCGTTATGTGTGACGAATAACCAGTGACCTCCATCACCTTTTGCACCAATTTTGAAATCTTCAGTAGTACCAGTGTTGGTGAGGTTGTATGCGTCGGAACCATTTGATTCTTCAACATATTGTTGTTTTTTTATCTTAGATCCTTCAACAAAAACACTCACTCTTCCTGAGCAACTGGAGGTAGTAATCATATCTTGATGACTGTTGATTAATTTGATAATAGGTATGCATAATTCATCGATTGTACCTTTTGGTGAGGCATCTGGATTATCAGATGTTGTAACTTCTATTTCAGATAGGATGCTCTTCTTTTTTTGATCGAATGGATCAGACATTTTTGTTATCTGTATTTTTGTTTATGTTTGTTGGGTCAGGAGTTGAAAGTTGGAAGTTGGAAGAAGTTTAGGTCGAAAAAAAAAATTGGAAAAGTGAACCGCCAAAAATCGCTTCAACTTGAGCAGTTTCTCTGTTGCAACAACCACCCCTGGATAAGATTAATCACAAACTCCAGCACTTTACAACTCCATATTAGTTACCTAATGACCACTGATACAGAAAAATATACTGATATACCAGAATACAATGAGTCATCTTACCCTACACCTCTATTCACTTCAATGGGAATGCTGATCATAGACGAGATTCACTTCCCAGACAACAGATCACTCTACGACATAACAGGAGGAGGAGGTACGTTTGCTATCCTTGGAGCACGAATAATTTTAGGATCTAAACGATCAAGACAAAGTGGATGGGTGGTAGACATTGGCTCTGATTGTCCTGTTTCTGTACTGCAGGAACTTCAATCATGGAACACAGGAGCAGTGATAAGACATGACCCAACACGACTAACTACACGAGGATGGAATAAATATGGTAACAATGATTTTAGACAGTTTAAGTACCTTACGCCCAAGAAACGGATTGAAGTTAAAGATTTGTTAAGGTATGACCATTTACTCCAGTCGGCATCATATCATCTGATTTGTTCGCCTGAACGATGCGTCGAAGTATTGTCAAAGTTGAAACCACTGAGAGATGTTAAAGGAGACAACAAGCCAGTTATTATATGGGAGCCCATTCCTGATGACTGTCTGCCTGAGCATTTAGATCGTTGTGTGAGTGTGTTGAACCAGGTGGATGTGTTAAGTCCTAATGCTGCTGAATGTGCTGCTTTTTTCGGAGAGGCCGAGCCAATGGATCAGGTGAATTGTGAACGAATTGCTGGTATGTTTTTGAAATATATGACCAAAAATTCTCATTCTGGGATAGTGCTACGATGTGGTGCTTTGGGTTGTTTATTGTTGACCCATAGTGAAAAGAAATGGTTTGGTGCTTATCATGGTGATCCAAATTCAGAGAATTATAATGTTGTTGATCCAACTGGGTGTGGTAATGGGTTTGTCGGTGGTTTTGCTGCTGCTTTCGTGTTGAGTGGATACGATTTCAATGTTGGCTGTGTGTGTGGTACATTAGCTAGTGGGTTCTGTATTGAACAGTATGGTATGCCTAAACTCACTGCAGTTGAACATGGCGATGAGTTATGGAATGGAATTAGCTTTAAAGAGGCATTAACTAAATATTTGATTAGAAATGAAAACATTGGATTAAATCCTGAGCAGGTATTACGGGCCTTGAAGTTATAATAAAAAATATATTAGAACACAGTTCCAATAAACTAGAATTTAAAAAACCAGTTCAGATAAAATAAAAATTAATTATAAAGAAATAAACACACACACATACATGTTAAAATTTTAATAGCATATATTTATAATAATTCTTTTTCTAATTTAAAGAATACTTCAGAAACAATCTTAACGATAAAGTCAGCATGTTCTTTAGTGAAACCAAAAGCTGGTGCCATAGTGATGTGATCACCGTAAGAAGTAACATTACCCTTATCATCAATAGTAGAATTGATACAACCTTGGGCACCCATAACGTATAGTCCTTTTTTCAAGCATCTGGAACTGATAGTTGGGCCAACTTTAATAGAAGGATCGAATGGTTCCTTGGTAGTTTTGTCCTTAACGGCCTCTAAAGATATGAAATTACCAGCACCTCTGACATCACCTAAAATCTTACAGCCCTTCAATGCCTCTTTTAGTTGATCTTTTAAGTATTCACCATTGTTTTTACAGTTTTCAATTAAGTGATCTCTGTAAATCTTCTTTTGAACAGCTAAACCAACTCTACAGTTGAAATCATGAGAATGATATGTTTGAGCACCCATAATGTATCCAGAACCTTCGTCGAACACTTTCTTAACTTGAGGAGAAATCAAAATACCAGCAAGAGTAACAAAACCGGAACCTATAGTCTTACCAACAGTGCATAAATCTGGACCACCAGTGGATAAACCAAATTCAGGATGCATGAAAGTATATGGATAACCACATCTACCCAGACCACACATGACTTCATCAAGCATGAAGAGGGCAGAATATTTGTGACAAATGTCCCTAGCACCATCTAAGTAACCCTTTGGTGGGGTTGGAGTACCGATGGTCGAACCACCGACAGTTTCGAAAATAACACCACAAACGGTTTCTGGATCGTTGTCAATGAAGCATTGTTCTAATTCGGCTAATAAAGTCTTCGTGTATTCTTCTTCGGAACCCTTTTGATTTCTGTATGAGTAGACATTACTGACTTTTGGGGTTTGTTCATCGGATAATAGGATTGGCTTGAATGGTGGCTTTCTTGAACCATCACCAATCGATAAACTACCAATTGTGAAACCATGGTAACTTTGAGTTCTGGAAATGAACTTAAATCTCTTTGAATCACCTTTTTCCAAAAAATATTGACGCATGATCTTCATAGCATTTTCATTTGATTCGGAACCGGAAGCAGTCCAAAGAGCAGAGGCAAAGGCACCCTTGGAATTGTCACACATGAACTTACCTAAATCTTCTGCAGCATGATTAGCAAAGTAAGCACCGAAAGTGTAAACTGATTCCTTAGCAAATTCACCCATAGCTTCAGTAATTTCTGGATCACGATGTGGTAGTGAACTAACAGCAGCACCACTGATACCGTCATATACAGTCTGACGTTCTTTGGTAGTGGAGTCTTCTAAGATGATGGAGAAACCATCTTTAGTAGCACCAACACAAAGTAAACCAACGTCGTTGATTTTTTTTTGAAAGATGTAGGATTGTGGTTTGTCAACAGTCATTATAAGAAGATTTTATTGATTTTAATTGATTCAATTGGTTTGATATATACAATATAGAAAGTAATGAGAAGTTGAATTGCTAACAAATTGTACAACTGTCTTTCATTTATATACATACAAAGGAATTAGAAAAGCAAAGTGCGTTATCGTTATCATTTCGCCAGTTACCGTTTTAGGAAGGTCCCGCTTAGTAGTCCGCAATTATTATTGTTAGCGGTTAAATCTAGGTTGTTTTAGATTTTTGTACAGGTAAAACATACGAAAGGGGTTGTTAATCTTAAAAAAATCTATCTTGAAATATAAAGAATTGAAGGAAAAGTACATAATGGGACATTCTGAAGTCTGGCGATCAAAAAAACTAATGAAAGTGGAAGCGGACAAATTAGAAAATTACATTGAGAGAACTTTTGTTATATTTGGTTTATCTTATTTACCTTTGTGGATAATTCATAATTATTGAGGGAATAGATAGAGCATATTGAAAAAGCTAAAAGATTTCTTACTTTTCTGGGGAAAAGCACTTAGAATATCTCAAATACTCACTCATTCAATCAACTTTGAAGAAGATGAATGTTGTTTGACATCTGTGTCGGACACTAACCAAATAGCTCTAGTACCTATCGTATATGCATGCAATAGATAATAGATATAGATAAAGATATATTTAATTTTTTGAGAAATTTGCTGGATCGAGGATCTGAGAGGAATTAGATTACCTGCTGCCAACTACTTATTAACTAACTAACTAACTAGTCCCCAGCTGGAGAAGCTACTTGCTGCCTATTTGGCCTGCGCACCCCACCCCCCCCACACACAAACACACACAGCTAACTTAGCTGGACTTATCCTTTTACTCTCTCATTTAATTTCTCAACATCGGATAATATTTAATTTGAATTGGCTTCATATTATTAGAAATATTATATATTATTAAATAATAGACTTTATAGAAGAATAAAAGTGACACCAAATCCACAAAATACATATTTTTACTATTAGTAGTAGATTTAATTCCAATACAAATACTCGTTTCATCTAGGTGCTGTGCCCATGCAAGAAAATCCAGGACCCGACCCCTGGAAGTCACCCGTACACAGGTTTAGAAATATTTCTTTGAAATTCTCTCCATGGCAAGGAAAAACTGAAAAGTTGAATCGTTGTTTACATTATATAAGGTTTCAACTTTACTTACAAGCAATTCCACCTAACTATTGTACCATAAAATCATTTCAGGATGACTGACCTCTCTAAATACACCTTACCCCAACAAGATACAAACTGGCCAGTCAACAGCTCACTCAAAAAAAGAAGTTTGCCTACAAAACTAATTAAACGATCAACAAAACAAAACAACTCTGATTCAGATGAACTAGGTGATATCTCTTCTATTTCTACAAATCCTCCTTCTGCAAATAGTATAACGACCGTCCCTATATCATATGATGAGCATGAATGTAGTGATGTGGACGATGATTCAATTTCTAAACCTCCGAATAAATCTATGTTTGATTTTGAATTGATTAAGAATAATCAAGACGATTCTAACATAATGAATAAATTCTCTAATTCCAGCTTTCAGATTAAGCCTAATGAATACAAGAATATTTTCAATAAAAATGTAAAGATAAATAATGATAACGCACTAACTGAAAAAGATGACTCTTCAAATCAGGTTAAAATTCTGCCTTCTGCTGTGCTCATTTCCGGGTTTGATAATTTTGAACAAGTGCTCTTCCAATTCAGTAAGTACGGTACTATTTTAGAAGAATTTATGCAACATCAGCAGCAAATCACAAGTGTTCGAGTTCCTATATTTATGGGTGATAATTGGTGTAAATTGACTTACTCCACTCCAGCAGCTGCCATCAGAGCTCTCAGAGAGGCCAATGACTCCCTTGTGGTTGAACCTTACACCAAAGCTCGTCTTGAGACTCTCCTGGGCCATGACATCCCACTATCTCTGGATGTGGGATGTTCGCTCAGCGACCTGAATAAGACGCCGTCTGACTTAGACGCGCCGGTAATTTCCATCTCGGATCGCCTCAAGGACGGGTCGAATTTGTTTCTCCAGAAGAAGCCCACTAAGAAGCTTTCTAAAGTTTCTGTGAGTGACGCTGTGTCATCATTTTTCTTTGGAAAAACCCTTGTTTAACTTTCTAGTTGTATATCTGCATTTAATGGAATCCCTAGTGGCTATCCACAACACGCTCAATTCAAGTATATACAATTTGGCCGTCAACAAAGACGTGCCGCTAGCGGACCTGAAACTTTGTTTGAAACAGCTGAACATAATGATGAGCAGGGTCCCACCAACTACTACAGGAAATTTCAAACATCTCGTTGAACTCACTATTAAATTGTACGAGTCAGTCAAAACGAAAAAAAAATGGTTCCAGACGACAAGTGATACGCTTTTATGGCTATGCTCCAAGATTAACGACGAGTTATTCTTTCCGTATGATTCACAGATCGGTGTTTTCTTATCTAATGAAATTGATCCCCTCCTACACCCAGTGGATTTAAATGATAATGAGAATCTAATGAATCTTTATCAGGACACATTAGTCACTTGTTCACTTGTATCTTGCATTCTTTCGATTGTTGCCTCTGAACATCACCGTCTGGCGTTAAAATCTATAATCAAGTCCAATCTATCATCTACGCAATTCATCATTTTATTTAATGTCAATGGTACAACACGAACAATACAGATCACATCTCGATTGCCATTGATTGATAGTAACTCTGAAAATGACAAGCCTGTAGTGTTGAAAGATAGCAACGATCAAGTAAAATGGCCCTACTTAATCGAAAAAGCATATATAAAATTATTTGGTTTCAAAGAAGATTACAATTCATTCAATTCACAATTCCAAGGTTCAAATTTTTCTAATGATTTATTTATCCTTGTTGGATTCATACCTGACTATCACAGTTTGTGTGATCCGAATTCAGTGCTCAATTATCCTGATTTAGTTAAGCGGTTTGAAAATGGTGAGGTGCTGTTGGGGTTGGGTACTGGAGATTTAACCAATGATGAGATTAAAACATTTGGGTTGATTCCGAATCATGACTACTCAATAATTGGGTTTACACCTGAGAAGAATGGATTTGTGTTAAAAAATCCATGGTTGAATAAACGAGATGCTGTAGTGTTGTTTAATGAATTGTTTAAGTTTAATGTGTTGTATATAAATTGGGATCCTGGTTGTTTCAAATATTATAAAGTTTATAATTTCTTTCAAAAGGTAAACACCAAGGAAGTGTGCTTGTTTGATTGTTTACAATTGGCTATTAAGTGGAAAAAGTCACACAGCAAACCAGGTAGGATTTGGATATTGTTGGAAAACCATATGGATAATAAACCCGTTAGAATAAAATTGACTTGGTTTAAGTCTGGGTTCAAAATATGGCAAGAAAAGGATAAAGTGATTAGTTTGAGCAATAACAATTCAAGATTTTTATTATCAAAATTAAACTCTATCGATGCTGATGTAACCGGTGTTTTTAAAATCAGCAATGATGAGCAGTTCACTACTACTTCTACCACAAATTTTTTTTCATTACATGTATATTCAGATATTCCAATTGATGAAATCACCAAACCTACTAATAAATACCCTTATTATAAAGAATTGACAGATTATTGGACCCCCATGCAGACTGGTGGAAACTGGTTGAATTTCCAGTACAACAAAAATCCCCAATTTGAGATTGAGTTTCCAAGTGTTGGTGAAACACCTGGAAACACTGATTTAGTTGTTGGGTTGGTTAGTGGTAAGGGTGTGAAGTTAAATATCAGTGTTTTTGACAACACGAGCAATAAGTTCAGGTTTCTAACAGATTTGTCGACGCGATTGGTAGGCCACCAGTCGAATTATGATGAAGGATATCAGTTTTTAAAGATGAGTTTAGACACCAACAAGAAGTACTTATTTGTGGCATCGACTTATCACACTGGTGAGTTTGATCAGTTTAAGGTTGTTGTTAATTCTGAGTTTGAGTTTAAAGTTTCTAAACTGGATGCGAGTTCGTTTACTTTATTTGAGTGGTCGGTGAGGTTGACTACGAATGAGAATTCCTTTGAGTTGAGTAGAGAATCTAAATTGATAGTTCATGTTCTTGAGAAAGGACAGACCATTAAGTCAGTTAAATTGACTAGAGATGGTCAAATCATTGATGAATCTAGCAATTGTAGTCCTTTTGGAGTTTACCTTGGAGGTGGTGTTTATTCTAAGGGTGTTTACACTGTTAGTGTTGAGTCACTGACAGATGATGTTGATTGTAACCTCACCATTGGATCATCCGTTACCATTAATCCTATATATATATAATGCTAAACGTTCGTAATAATTAAATTACATTTAAAATATGTCTTCATCAACAGAAGGTCAAACAAACATAAAACAAAATAAACGAATAATAAATAAACAAATTATGCCATTGCACGATTTTGATTTCAAATTAGGATGTATTTTATTCTTGGATATGTTGATGTTGGATGGTGAATTAATGATGGAGGTGTTCTTGTTTTCAAGGTTGTGGTTAGAGCATTAAGCAGACAAAGCCGAGAGAAAACTGCGAGCTCGTAAATCCAATCAAACAGCCCGACATTTATACTCTACTCAGTCTATGATACGAACACTATAGAATGGAATAGAACTGCAGTAGTTAGTATATTCATGAGCAGGGAGTTCGAAGGTGTCTTCTGGAAGGGAAATCACCGTATGAGAACTTAGAAAGGAGAGCAAATTTCATCCATTAATAAGTTTGAAAGGAGTACTTACAAGAACTAAATTTATTTTCTTATTTTCAAGCAAGAAACATATATACCTATATGATACAGCAAGCGTGATATATAATCATCCATACAAAATCATTCATTTGGAAAATAATAGCACATTTTTTAACTGGCGTACATATATATATATATAAATATATATTGATAAATAGAGAATAGTTGTATAGAAGACCATTAGCCGAAAGTTATGAACGGCAATTCCTTTACGTAGATGGTATAAAATCCGTAAGTTAGCGTAAATACATAGCAGAGAATGAAACAGATGAAATTGTGGCAATTTCAAACGCATTATTAATATTCATATTGATCTTAACTCATGCATACCTGTTATAATATTTTATCGATATCGCAGCTTTGGTATAGTATTTATGTATATGTTTGAATAATTTAAAATAACAAGTTAACAACCATCGAAGTTCAACTTCTTTGGCTTAATTTCAACTTGCTCTTCATTCATATCAGCCATGACTTTGTTACCTTTACTGCTAATGTATTCGATCGATGTCTTCAATTTAGAGTCATCATATTGCGATTTTTGTGAGCGTTTTTCAAAATCTAATTTTCTTCTGGCATTAGAGGTTAAGAAGAATGGGTTAGTTGACTTTGATTTTTTGATTATTTCATCATCTTGAATTAAGTCACTAGACTTCGAAGGATTGATGTTTAGTGGATTCATTTTAACTTCATTTGTTGGAGTACTCGGCGTCTCTGGTGTATCTACCTCTTCAATAGGGATGTTACCAAAATCTAAAATCTTAGGCTTGATTGATTTTTGGAAATCACTTAAAGGTTTTACTATTCTTTTTCCAGTTTTAAAATTAATTAATTCCATTTCATGGTCAAATCTAGATGAATTTGTATCAACTTTTCTTTTAGCAACTGTCTTACTATCATCAATAAATGGATTCACTAATTCTTTTTTTTTGACAGTAAATTCCAGGACCTCTTTTTCTTCGATAATAGGATCCTCTCTAACACCCAATTGATAAGCTTTATCTTCTGTTAGAATCTGACATGCTGGAGTTCCAGGAACTTCTAATTCTTCTTCAATAGTTAAACCAGTTTCACCAAAATCTAATCTTTTCGTAACTCGTTGTAATTTTTCATTATCTGAACAGCTTTCATCCCCACTTGATGTTGAGTTTAAATCTTCCTCCAAATCTGTCAACCTTGATTTCGTTAGATCTAGTTTGAATGGATCTAAACTCAATTTCCCATTTACTGAGCTTGAATTAAATGACCTTCTTCCAGAACCAATAGTAGAATGGGCCAATGGGAATAAAATTGACCCTGAAATACCCGTTCCAGTGGATGAACTAGAGGTAAGAGTTTTTTGATGTGAAGATCCAAATCTTATTGCATCTGATAATTCTTTACGACGTTGGACTCTCGGTGTTAGTTCAGGAGTCTGTAATTGTTGAAACAACGCGGTAGCGGTAGTGTGAGTTGGTGTCGTAAACAAATTCTTCTTTCCTCTAATCTGATGATGGGGCGTTTTCGGAGTAGCAGTACCATAATGATGATTAGTATGTCTTAAGGATTTAGGTGAGAATGATTTTGGAGTTTTCAGAAGACGTTTGTGAGTTGAGGGCGGAGGTGAAAATAGTGGATTTGACTCCAAAGGTGGTGTTGATGGTTGTTTGTTCTGTTCAGTGGAGTTCATAATGTTTCTGTTTTTTTGATTATTGTTCCTTGTTAATTGTAAATCATAAATTGTCTGTTTAATATGCTATTCCGAAGAAAATAAAAACCGTTTTATAAATAAGTTAAAGAATTTGGTGGTATATTCAATTATTTAAACAAAAGCGTATAAAGGTTTTTTTCTTTTAATCAGCAGATATGGGACCAATATATTGAAGTCAAACGTGATGTGAGTATAGTCTAATAAGAAATTGAAACTACCTTGATCTTCACAAATCAAAGTTTCTTATAGAAAGGGAGATTTTAGCAGCATATATAGCAAGTATGGGAACTTAGACTGAAACTTCAAACCAGCCCTCCTGTGTGCGAACCAGCCATTCGAAACTTGACGTGTCGCGTACGTAAGCCGTTGGCTAATATATTACTTGTCTATTTACCACTATTTACCAGGTTGGATGAAGTATGTAACAGTATACACGTTTACGGAGCTCTTCTGTTTCTAAGGGTTCTTCAGGGAACATTGGGTGATCCCAATGTACCATCTCTACAGACTCAACATCAAAACCAAACAACTCTTCTGCATCAGTGAAAAACTTGAAATCGTTATCAACCTTCCTCTTTTCAGGTCTGTGAGGTGTCCACACTACTAGACATTTACCACCTGTTCTTTTAATGCTTTTCTCCTGTAAAGGCTTAATCAATTCTTTACAAGATTGAAGTAACTTGTGGTGTTCACTATGGTTGAAAACCAAATCACTCATAATTAGAAAGTCTGCATACCCATTATCACCTAGCTCTTTCTTAATATCGTCTGTTTTGTGGCCCCATATAAACCCTTTGATTTTAACTATATTGTGAGCCTTATCATAACCTAAATGATCAAGATTATATTGCATATTCTCTAACAATTCATTATCAGGATAATCTGTAGAAATAACTTTAGAAGCACCATTTAAGGAGCATAGTAAAGAAGGTAATGCAGAAGCAGCACCAAATTCAACAACTTTTTTATCTTTAATATCCTTCGAATTTTTCTCAATATGATGGCCTGTATATATACCTGCATTCCATAATAAATGTCCCCATAATGGGGATTTACCAACTAATCTTAAATCGATTTTGGTAATTTCTGGATGAGCTGCTGGTGAAATTGGTGTTAATCTATCATAACGAGCAAAATGCGCTTTTGGTCTTTCTGGTAAAAAACCTTCTGGTTCTTCAAACAAACCACCTTCTAGTGCAAAATCTTCTTCTTCTGAGGACATACTTTTTTATTGATTGAGTTGATGCTTGCTTGGTATATTTCACTCATTCGTAATTGAAGACCTAAAGAATTTTGTTTTGAAGAAAAAAAAAGAAGGTGAAAGGCTGTGTAATATGCGCCGATAGTCGGGTCTGCAAAATTTGTCAAACTACTATGTTAATATATTTTATAGCATAGTATACAATTCAAGAAGAACATTCAAAAACATTTGAAAATAGTAAGACACAAGTTCCAATATAGTTCAAATCTCAGAAGCAAAATCAACGGTGAAAAGAACCCACTTAAAAAAGATAAGCAATTTATTTAAGCAACAGTAGTTACTTCCCAATCAGAAGGATCGTGAACATTTGGATGCTCTAATTTTTTAACTTCAGACTCGGATAATTCAAAACTTAAAACATCCAAATTTTGAGAAAGTCTACTAATAGTTTTAGTTTTTGGAATTGGAATATAACCTTTCTGTAAATTCCATCTAATTAAAACTTGAGCCGTCGAAACATTGTGTGCTTTAGCGATTTCAGAAACGGAAGGATCTCTCAATCTAGAAGCATGGGACAATGGAGCAAATGCAATGACATGAATACCTTTAGATTTACAAAAATCACACAATTCTTTTCTCATACACCATGGATGAACCTCAATTTCATTAACAACAGGTTTAATGGTCAGACCAGGCCAAGATAACAACTGTTCAATATGCTTTTGACCGTAATTTGAAACACCAATCGATTTAACAATACCTTCATCAACAGCTTCTTGCATTGCTTTCCAAGTTTCTAATCTTTTAGTTGGACCTTCACATGGCGAATGAATCAATAGTAAATCAATGTATCCTAAACCTTTGACTTTATCAAGACATCTCTGAATAGCGGCTTTAGCTTGATCATAACCATGCTCATGATGCCATAACTTTGTAATATAATAAACATCTTCACGTTTATGTGAAGGATCAGCATCAAGCCATTGTATTATACCTTTACCACATTCTATTTCGTTCCCATATAAAGATGCTGTATCGATTAATCTATAACCTCGATTTAATGACTCTTCAACTAGATTTGGGCAGTTGGTTAGAATTTCCCAGGTTCCTAAACCCATGAATGGAATTGAGGTTCCATTACTTAGCTTAATTGATTTTCTTAAAGGCATAATATTTATTTGATATAATAACCATAAGGATTATGATAACAGTCTAACAAGAGCGTAGGATAAAACGAAAGGTGTGACTTTTAAGTTCTTTAAGTACATGGTGTTAAAATTCCGTTTTCGTCGCTAAATACTTAGTATGGTTTTCTTAGGAAATTCGAAGCTGTAAGTCAAGTAGGTGATTACAATTGACGGGCCAAAACTTTTAATTGATTATATAATATTTCTCTTAGATTTATCTGAAAGAAAAATCATTTGCTTTTAAGTAGTTTCTACATGAACTGCCATTAGTGTAATAATACTACTTAGAAGGTTGTTGAGCTGGTTGATAACTGATCCAAACAGAAAGCTTCGAGGAAAACCTTTAAATATGACTCTTGACTTTGCCTACAATTACAACTCATGACATATCATTAAATAGGCCATCTTATGGTGCTTTAACATACATCATTAATACACAAACCTTTTCCGATAATCCAAATCACAGCTTATCGCTTGATTTCACCAAAACGGCCAAACAATTTCGTTTTTCAAATTTCTTATCGCTGCTTCAAAATTCAAATTAAAACATTTCTAGTTTCTGAGCTTATTCAAACAGCTAGCTGTTTCTATCTACTTGCATCTGTTCTGCCTCATATCCTACATACGTCTGTCTTACACTACCATAAAATAATTTATACCAGATTTAGTGAGCTGTATATTGCAATTTTTATAGACTAAGTTTTTATGCATTTTGTTTTGTGTTCAAGCTCAAACTTCTACTTGCTTATCAACTTTTAATTAAAACTATCAAAGATTTTCTAAAAGCAGCCAAACTCTTTTAAACTTTTTCAATAAAATTTATGTTTCACAAGTGGTACCATTTATTTAGATATATTTTATAAGAATATATATATATATATATATTTCATCCAAAATCATGGAAAGTATATCATCTCCGAAGTCGCAAGACTCAATTACACAATCATCCAGATCATTAGTACTACTAAGATCCCCAGTCATTCTACTGAAGCCACCAATCATTCATAATCCACATAAGAAACATTTGTTAAACAAAACCTTATCTCATCTTTCAACCGCAAGAAGTCCGTTGTCACCTTTCCATAAAGCAACAAGCATTTTTAGATCTCCCATCGGTGGAACAACAAATATAGGCGGTTTCGATCAAGGTGAAGTTTTAGAATCAACAAATGAACAGATTGTTGATGAAATTGTCGATATAATTAAAAATGAGGAAAGAAAGAAATATTTAAAAGGTTTATTATACTTATTTATGGTTGTTGCAACATGGGTTATAGCACTTCAACTAACTAATAATATAATGAAAGATGGCGAATATGAACATCCTCTGTTCTGTGCTTATATTAATGGATCCTTTTTTATGTTGTTTGGTGTGAAACGATTTTTCAAATTTTTTAAAAAGTCCGTAACGAAGTTGTTATTTACTGATAATATCTCTTATAGTCCTAAATCTTTTCCATCCTCTTATGGTTCAATTTGCAATGAGGAAACTTCAGAAGAAGAAGAAGAAATTATAATAGACACTCCAGACATTCAATTGTCTTTTAAGCAGATGTTCATAGTTGCTTTTCAAGCTGCTTTCTTGTATTTTTTAAATTGCTCTTTAGGTACTACTGCATTAAGATTTACAAGTGCTTCAAACCAAACCATTTTAGCTACCACATCTTCTTTATTTACCTTGATTATAGGCTCTATGTTTAAGGTTGAAAGAATCACATTGTTAAAAGTCATCTCTATTATAGTTAGTATCAGTGGTATTTTATTGATTACCATTAGTGGTTCTGATAAGAATGAATCAATAACGAAAACTATTTCACATATAGGGGCTACTGAATTTGGTAATCTAATGGCATTGGCAAGTGCTTGTGCCTATTCAGGTTACTTGATTTTACTCAGACTTAAACTAGGCGAAGAAACTAACGATGAAGATGACAGTATAGTGTATGGTCTTCTTGGATTTAATACTTTGGCTTTGTTATTTCCACTCTTGCTCTTAGCACAAATGGTTGGTATAGAACCATTATCATTGCCTAAATCGAAAACAGTTTTGCTATTCATTTTAGTTAGTGGTATTTTAAATGCAATTTCAGATTACTGTGCTTCTATTGCATCATTATTAACATCCCCTTTACTGACTTCATTATCTTTATCAACTGCGATACCGGTTAGTATGATTTGCGATTCTATATTTTATAACAATGTCAACACCTCAATTTGGTATTATTTAGGAATTATTTTAATTTTCTCCTCATTCATTTTCACATCATTGGAAGATGAAGAACAAACAACAAAAACAGCAGTTAAAGAAGCTATTGATGAAGCCATAGCACATGACGAAATGATATCGCCTCTGATATCTCCTTATATTTCTGGTAACTTTATTTCTCAAACTTCTTTGAATTCAATTGATGATGATATTCCTAGATTTAATATTGATGAGTCTGTTGCGTTACCCTCAACTAGTTCTCAATTTGTTCTAGCTGATGGTAAGAATCATAAGTATTTCATTAGAGAGATTAATTCTCATGTAATTGGAAGCGCAACTGGTAGTGTCAGACAAATTAATTCTAAAAATCAAGTTTAGTCTAATTTTAGTATAGTTTCTTTGCTTATTGTTTTGTTGGTTTTATCTTATATGTTTTTCTCTTTATCTGCTAACTTTATATTTACTATTGTACATCTTAAATCTTGGCTCTTATTGTTAAAATGTTTTCCAATTAGAAATTTTGTTTTTATTTAACTAGTATCTATTCTCATATTATATACTCAATTTATTTCTCAGTCTCTATTTAATTTACAAAATTAACTTATTGTTTTAACGCAATTTGATAAAAGCAACTAAATTACGGCAGGTATTTCATTGTGATCCGGTAACTTTGCTATCGCATCACTTATATGACTTCTTATATGTGTTGCTATTCTTCCTTTGTTCCTTTATGGATTCAATCCTATTGTTTTCTTTTAATTTCATATATTTTACTGCTAATGTGACCATTATTGTTTGAAGTTAATAGTTTCGGTCAGAATTCTAGAACTGTGCTTTAATGTTTTGTATTTACATGGTATCTCGTTCAATGAATGTATTATTTAAAAATTATGGTTTTTTCTAGAACCTCTTATTTTCAAATCAATTGTGATACGTCTATAACCAACTAATTCTTTTCATATAGGTATATCATTGTTCAAATTATTTGATATAATATGCTCTCAGATATATACTAGTTGAAATAGAGGACATATTAAACCTTGAATTGTTCCTAATAATGTCTTTTCGGCGCTAAGTGTAGACCCAGTAAGTTTATTAAAAACTCAAAAACTAGTTTTACGACATTTTGATCTATTGATTATAGCTGGTATACTTACTGTTCAGGTTCTTGAGCCGAAGGAACAAAGAACAATGCTTCTGCTTTGAGAGTTGATGAATTGGTTATATTTTGACCAATATCCATCCTCTTTATAATTAGAAGAACAAAATTAGTATTTTAATATTGTAATAAAAAACTGTTAGCTAGTGGTAAGGATTATGACTTGAATATGCCTCCTTTGAGAAAGAACTTAGAGAATGGCAGGTGAATTGATCAGAAAGGATCTTTACACAACTCTGTAAGTCTGTCTATCCTCCGATTGTCCACTAGAAATAGCAAAGATTATACTGCAGGTAGGTAAAATTTAAAGACCAAATAACCGTATACTTTTAGTATAGCGTGAAGCAAAAATTTCCAAAAGAAATCCAAGAAGCATCAAAAGTAACTTCGAAAAATAAAAGATTGAAGAAAAAGATTAAAACAAAAATATACAATATATATATAGGCATATAAGTAAAGAGAGCAAACAAGCATCAATCATGATTGTTTTTTCCAAGCACCCAAGAAATTATGGTTCATGTAACAAATTTCACATTCACCAGCAAATCCTCTAAACGATTTGACAGGATGAACCATAACATCATCTATCAAAACTGGGTCTATCAGACAGGTCAAAAATTTCCAAGAAATAGCACTCCCAGGATCAACATCAGGTCCAAATAGTTCATCATTTGCACAACTTCTCTTTGGGTTTATATCAATAATAGTTGGATTTTTTAATGAGTTTAAATAAGCATAGATGGTATCAGTGAAAATACCAGGACCAGTCCAATCCATGATATCGACAGATTTACAACGGTCAACATTGTGGAACTCTTTATAGTATGGTCTCATTTTATTTTCCTTTTTAGCTTCAAACGTAGTTTTAACAATAGTTGCAATCAACCTTCTTAATATTGGATGATGAGGTTGAGATTTGAAAAACCATTGTTCTATTTGAAGTCTTCTTTGCATAGCTCGTTGCCAATCGTTTCTATTTGGATCAGCTTCAAGACCGCACACAAAACCTACGTTTCTATTGGAATCCCACCAACTATCAACAGGCCATCGTAAATAAGTATCCAAATCACTGTACATACCACCATGCAAGTACACTAATAAGTATCTAGAAAAATCAGATTTAAGAATTAAAGTAGGCAACATTTCCAAAGCCATTGTAACTTCTGGAACCGTATGTCGAAATTCATCTTTCAACTGATCAATTAATTCCTCATTTGTATTAAAAATATATTCATAGTTTGGATTCATGTTTTTCCAACGTTCACCAAGGTCACGATAAGGAAATTCAGAATGAGATTGCTTATGTTTCCACATCTGATAGATCTTTTTAGGAATTTTTGAATCTTGTGTTAATTTATATTCGTAATGCTTAGCTAACCTTGCTTCAGTTATCAAGGGATCATATGGATTTGCGCCTTTACCATAAGACATGCGTCTATTCAAGACCAACAATTCTGCATTGATTATTCTTTGTTCCACAGGAGTGCAAAAGTCTGTGAATAAACCTAAATAAAGAATTAATACTGTTGATATGGATAAACAAACCCAATTTTGTTTGGAAGAAAATACAGAGTGTGATACCGGTTTGACTGTTGAAAATGAAGCAGTCATCCGTTTCTAAAAGTGATAATTAATATGATTAAGTTTAACAAATAAAGTAACAATATTTCTAGCTAGCTAAAGAAATTGGAAGCGTTTAAATTTTTATTTGTGTAATAGGAGTTTTTTGCTACTTTAATTAGATTGAATAATTGTAAGACAAAGAAATGACTATATTAAAGTACCCTTTTAAGTTCTTAATTTTAAGACATAACTGCTGCTGATTTTTAAAGTTGAAATATTACAAATTACTCGTAAAATTTAGTTATACATATGATGATATATTAAATATAATTACTTACTTTGATTGGTCCAGAAGTTATTTTTTGTGCATCCAAAAGTAGAAGCTACTCTGAGCGCTGCAGGTAATAATTTTTTAAAAATCAAGACAGCCTAAATTTAGAAATTACACTATTATAGTTTCACAGAAATCAATAAATATTAAATAGTAAGTTTTATGAATATGACTGTAAATAAATAAATATAATATGACAATTACAACTGGAAAGTAAAGTAAAGCAGCAAGATAATTAAAGCAATAAAAAGAAAATGAGTATTTAAAATTCTAAAATGAAACAAAATGAAGTGAGTTTAAAGACTAAAAGCAAACACGAATTAAAGAAAAAAAAGACCATAACAATAAAAATAGCACTGAAAAATTAATTAATAATTCAACCTCTAATACATTTTAAATCACTAAATATACTAACCAATTCACAATACAATGCATCCATATCAGATCTAACTAAACCAGTAACATTTGGATCTAACATAGCAACGCATTTCCTTAAAACTAAAACATTAGAACAGTTTTCAATTCTAGTAATCAAATGATCTAAAAATGCCATCAAATCAGTCTCTTTATCCAATTCATTATCTAGATGTCTATCAACATCTTCTAAGAATTTGTATTGCCTCTTATTACTGGAATTCTGAACTGCAACTTTTAATTCTTCGTTGGATAAGAAGCTGCAGATTTTCTCTAATCTTAATGATAATAGTCTTAACTTCCAAACAGTTTCAGATGTTATACCTGCAATCAATTTATTCCCTTTATTTTCAATACGCCCATTATTAGTTGTAGTCAACACTTTCAATCTTGATCCTAGATGTTGAGGTAAAACCAGCCAAATATTTTCAGGCGTTTCTAGACCTTTTAACTTTCTTGAACCGATTCCTTCTTCAACCAAACCTATTTGATCCAGTGTATTCATATGCGTTTCTATCAACTCACCTAATTCTTTATCTTGATAAACAGACGAGATTCTAGAACCCTCTTTAACTTTTTTATGCATAACCTTTAATTTTTCAAATTCAGAATGAAAATCACTACTAATTGTAATTTGTCCACCATCAGCAACAGCACTAACTCTGGCTGCTCTATTAACCATAGGTCCAAAATAATCCATTCTCTTAGTAGTTGGATCTTCTTCACAGACAGGTTTACCCCAATGAATACCCATTCTAACTGATAAACCTCTGAACACAACATTACCTTGATCATCCTTCACTTCACACCCTTGATCACTCTGTAATATTTCAGCTGGCCATTCATCAGTCGATAACAACATCGATTGGATTTGAAAACACCATAATAATGCAGATGTTGCAGTTGGAAACGAAACCATGAACGCATCACCTTCAGTTTTAACTTCATACCCACCCACGACTCTTAACTGTCTTCTCATTAAATCGTTATGAACTTTAATTGCAGATCTCATTGCCATTTGATGGGTGTCCCATAATAATGTTGAATTTTTAATATCTGTGAAAACCATGGCAACTTCTCCAGTAGGTGGTGGGATTTCATCTTCTAAATTACGAACCGTTATATCTTCATGATGAGTAGTAGATGTTCTTTCATAATGTTTTTTAGGCTTAGCTGAGATGAATTGTCTTAAAGATAACACAACGGCAGTAGCTTTATCTGTAGTACCATATGAAATTGCATAATCTCTTAATTTAGCTGCTGCAACTTCAGGATTCGATTTGTTTTTCCTAACTATATCAGCTGCCACACCAAACGGAATCTTTTTCCAAACTTCATTACTAGCCAAAGCAATAGTTTCTTCATTCGAGGTCAATCTAAATTTATGTATACTCGGAGATGCGTTGACATGGGGAATCAATTTAAAGTAACCAACGGCTCTAGAAACGATAGCAACACCATCTAAATAACCCTCAGTATTAACATACCCACCAGATTCTCTAATTCTTTCATATTCTTCAGGAGCGTAAGGTTCATGCTTAGTTGTTATGATGTCATATTGACCATCAGATTTAGTAACTATGCCCATGGTATCACCAAGATTGGCAATATAAATGTAATCACCTCTAACATAAACAATAGTTGCAGCACAACCAGTCAATCCATCTTCTTTCAAAGTTAATTCATCTGTAGTTGTGGTTCTGTGAGCAGCAGCAGAACTAAAAGTAGAAGATTTATCTCTATTAATCAAGATATTCATTTCGGAATTCATAGTCAAAAAGGCACCCCTTAAACAATCTTCGACATTTTTAGCAGGATGATCAGGACCAGGTGATTTACCTATATTTTCCAATTCCTTAGCTAAATGAATTTCAAAGGTTTCTTGAATAATTTTGGAAATTTTATCACCATGAGCTTCAGAGCAATTTTTACCATCATATATAGCAATTAACATTTCATCTGATTTACCTCCAAACTTTTCAATGACAACGTCTCTTGTGGTTAAATGTAAACCATCACCCAAAGTATCAGAAATACCATAACCAAACTTTCCCATTTGAGACGCAGTAGATCTCACTCTGACATCAACGCTTTGGTCAGGAACTGCTTCAGTAGTAATAGTAACATCCATCAATCCTAAAAATCGTAGTTGATTCAAACATAAAAATGAATCAAATGGTTCCTCAGTACCATCACGTTTGTGCTGTGGTTTAATCTCTAACAACTTATTACCTGAAAGATTCAAATACTTTAATTTTTTGTTATAAAACCAATTCCAATCATAAGCAATATTTGCAATATTATATTTCAATAAATTCGACCCGGCATCAAGAGCAGATAAATTAACAATTTTGCAAAGTTCAGCTGGCAAACTAGTAAAACTATTACCATTTAAATGCAATGTAGTTAGCTGCTTGAACACATCTAATTCATCAATAGGCAATGACCTTAACCTGTTACCTGATAAATATAAACTTTTCAGATTACCCAAATTGTAAATATACCCAGATGGAATTTCCAATATCTCATTATAGGACAAATTCAAGATTTCTAAATTCTTAAAAACAGAAATCAAACGAATTACAGAATCACTCAACTTATTATCCCCCATACTTAGCACTTTCAACGATTTGGCAAGTCCCGTCTTCTTACCTCTTTCAATTGGATCTTCTTCTATCGATGATCCTTTGTTATCATTATTACTGGTAATTGTACTTTCAACCTCATGAGATGCCTCAGATGAAGTTGAAGCAGTTTCAATTATAACCAAAGGAGCAATTAAATTGTTATTATCATCAGTATTACCAGAGGAAACATCAAGTAAACTTGTTTCAGAAGAAATAGTTAGATTTTTCTCAAGAACAGGGAAAGTCTCAAGAATTTCAATCGGTGGATTAGGGAATGTTTCCAAAACATTTGTTGAAACGTTTAACGTTTCTAAAGAATCTAATAACCAGATTTTATCAGTCAACTTACCAATATTGTTTAAATGGACATCTAAATATTTTAATTTCTTCAATTTGCCAATTGACTCAGGCAGAGCCATTAGTTTATTTTTAAATATAGACAAATGAGTTAAATTTTTCATTAAGCAAATATCATCTGATAACGATGTAATTTTATTGTGATCCAAAAGTAATGTATCAATACTCGGTAGAAATTTAAAAAACGAACAAGTTGTTAATGCACCTTTTGAAAAATCAATAGTTTTTAATTTCTTCATTGTAGTTTGAAAAGTGATTAAAGTTAATGGATTGATATTTAATTCCAATTCATACAACATTTTTGCAGAACTAGTAAAGACTGAAATGTTGTTACCTGTAGCTCTAATAACTTCTAAAGTATGTAATTCTTTCAAAGAATCAATTGAATCAAGTTTATTGAAACGCAAATCGATTTTAATCAATGAAGTAAAACTCTCGAAAAAGTCTGGTAAATTTTTAGACAATCTGTTAGCAGCCAGCTGTAACATTTCTAAATTTCCTAAATTAACTAAATTTGGACTGATAATAGAAATCACATTATACGATAAATCTAAATTTCTTAAGTTTTTCAACTTCATCAATGGTTCTGGAACAGTTTCAATTCTATTTGATGATAAATTTAGGGTGTGCAAGCTTTGCAACTCAGCAAATGATGAAGGTAAATGAGCAATTCTATTACAAGCTAAATTCAAAACTGTTAATGTTTTCAAAAATGAAATATCAGAAGGGATATATTTAATATAATTAACCTGTAAATCTAATTCTTCTAATCTTGGGGTATAGACAACAGGTAATGGGAATTTCCTACTACCACAAGAAGCAAATTTCAAAACTTTCAGACTCATACATTCATGCATGGATTCACCCGTGAATTCAAATGAAGGATTTTGAGATACATCTAAAGATATAATTTTATCCCAATATAAGAAGTTTGGAATTTCTGTTAAATTCCAATACTTTAAATCAACGATTGTAGGATTAATAATTCTTTGTTTTTCAAGTGGGATTAATTGAAGTTTCTTTTGTTCAACAATAAACTGGAACAAAAAACTTAAGTCGGTTCTTTCAATGTAGTCTAAATTATCTCTTTCGGTGTAACCATAAAAAAACAATAAATTTCTCTGGATTTTCAAAGGACGTTCATCGGGCGATAAAGTTCTAGTTAATCCACCATACTTCAAAACTATATTGTAATTATAATCATCCCCTGTTTTGATAAACCGTTTTCTTCTCAATTGATCTAAAATATCGTGAATCGTAGTATCTAAACAGCAAGCCAGCACTGTACTTTGATCAGCTTTGAAAATTCTAACAGATGATCTAGAAGCACCTTTTAATCCAAGATGATGATGAACAGCTGATGTTTCGCTATCTTTTCTATCCATTCTATCTTTAGTACTACCCCTACGGTTATTTTGAGCAAAAGTTGATTTACCAATTGTACCTATGGAATCACTTGAACTTGAATCTAAATCAGATAAGGTATTAGCAGTATTTTTTCTAGACAGCGCAGAATTAGAATTATAATGTTCATTGAAAAGTTCAGTTTCATCAATTGTAGGCTTGACTTTCCATGATTCAGGTGCTTTCCAGTACGGAGCGGAATTTGATTTTGATAAAGGGTCAATTACACTGGCTGTAGAACTACCTCTACCCATTGGGGGAGCATCAGGTACATTTGATATAGATTTTATATCAGTCATGGTATTCTTTAAATTAACCTTTAAATTGAATATGTTTCCACCAGAATCAGAAGCTCTTGTTGGATGTGGAATACTTAATGTGTTTTCAGAATTATTATGTGCTTTTAAGGGAACCTTATCAGTTGGATCAGAAGTTCTACCATGAAACAAAGAGTGAGATGTTTGTTGATGCATTTGTTGATTTTGAAGTTGAGGATGTATTGTAGATATATTAGACCTTTGACCTATATTCTGAAATTGTGTTTGATCAATTGAAGGAGAAAGAGAAGTACCGTTTGCTGTGCTTACCGGTTCACTT
Source organism: Ambrosiozyma ambrosiae (assembly GCA_003705185.2). NCBI lineage: Eukaryota > Fungi > Ascomycota > Pichiomycetes > Pichiales > Pichiaceae > Ambrosiozyma > Ambrosiozyma ambrosiae. Next base: position 177,863 of record PPHU02000025.1, on the reverse strand, counting down.
TCTCTTCTTGAATTCGAAAATAATTTTAGAAAGCTTGAAGTTGTAGGTCTTCTAGAACCTTTTCTTTGTTTAGCTTGAGACTTTGATGAGACGACACTATTTTTACCATTATCACCATGAACTCTTAGGTTTAATCCCATTAAAGAAGATTTAGATTTCAGTGAATGTCCCCCGCCTTTAGAATTGCTTCCATCATTTGCAACAGTAGACAGAGCTAGTGTAGCATTAATACTTGAACCAGACTCGCTGGAATGATTGCTATGAACCGAATCTGTTGTAATTGGAGAAACAGCTGAATTAAGAGGCCCTCGTCTTTTCGAATCCATTTGGAAACCGCTGAAATTTTGAGGAATTGGAGAAACATTCAAAGAATTTGGAATTTGAGTAATTGATTGATTGGGTAATGGATTTGAAGAATTATGATGATGGTGATAATTACCATTGTGTTGAGACTGTTGAGGTGAAGGATGGAAACTACGTTGCAGTTGATCTTGCAGTTGATCTTGCAGTTGATCTTGCAGTTGCTGTTTTGGCTGCTGATATAAAAATGTTGGATTTGAAGGAGAAATTGGTCTCAGAGAACCATGTCTCGTTGTACTGTCTATTGAGTAAACTCTAGAACCAGACCTGCTCTGGGGAGGAGTCAATGTGTTTGGATTATTTGGTAACAGATCATTTAAAGACAAATCTTTTTTATTCTTGCCTTTGACACTGGATCCAAAGCTTTCATAGTCGTTATCCTCCGTATACTTTGCATTAAATCTAGGTATGGCAAATCTGGGAATTTCATAAGCAGAAGGTGGGGGGGAAGGACTATTTAAAGAGTATATGATATTGGATGCTGAGTTGGAAGACGTAGTCGATTGGTGATCCTCCTCCTCTTGAAGCTCAGGTGGGTAGCCTGAGAAACTGCGGGAGCTCTTAGGCATTTCGATACTGTATCTGATAGGCAGACAGGAATACGTTTAGTAAAAGATGAAAACAGACGACAAGGCAAAGAAAAAGGGAAACTGATAGATCAAGGTTCGTAAACTCTCGTTTCGAAGATTCGATTCGTTCGGCTGTTTTTACTGCTTCTCACACTCTCCGATATATGGCCAGTGGCAGCAGACCACTTGCTACTAAGTGAACATGGCTCAGCTGTTTTGAGACAAAACAGCTGACCAGATAAAAGGAGAATAATTATTGTTATAATGTAGTATCACACTATATAATATGACATCTAGTGGTACAATATCTACCAGTTGTAGAAGAATTGAGGGTACTGTCTGAAAGGTACGTATGGCTGGTTCTGTAGCATGATTAAAACTGGGACTGGGACCAGGCTTCGTTAGGTAGCATGATCAATCGAAGGGGTATTTATGTTCTATCTCCTAACCACTAACTATTTTTAAGTGGGTGACCTCATGACTGCTTGTTCCTACTCTTACTCCTAATCCTGATTCTAATCCTAATCTTAGTGATCAGAAAAATTGAAAAACGTTTATCGGAATTGTATCGGAATTCATACTGGTAACGAAAAAGGCCAACTCAGAATATGAGCATCTCTGCACCAGTCTCGATCCTAATTCCCATCATGCTTCACTTTTCATACATTTAGTGTAGTACTTGTTTTGATGATAATCAATAATTCTCTAATAATCATTTACAACAGTACTTGTACAATGAATATAGAGGAGCTTTTTTCTTCAACTAATAACAAAAGAAAGCTGGAAGAAGATCAAGCTCAAGATTCACTTAAAAGACCACAGCAGACTGCTCAAAAACAACATGAAGATGAACGAGATGAAGAAAATGAACTGACAATAGCTTTAAAACTTATAGACACAATAGAAGAAACAACTCAAACAGAGTATAATAATCAGTTTGTTGGAAAACTATTTTACAAGCTGCAACAATTATTGACAACTAACTCAGAACTAAGATCAAACTATTCATCATCAAATTCATCACCATACACCAAAAAACAGCTATTTGATAACGAATCAGAACTATTATATGAAATTAAAAATCTGTCTGAGCTAAGCATTGCTCTATCTGAATGTTCTGATTTTTCTCAAGCTTATCAAGAATTAATTAATAATGGCGCCTTTATTCAGTTGATATCATTGATATCAAATCATCCAAACATCATAATCTCGAGGCAAATAATTCAAATATTGAATGAATTAGCAGAAGACGACGAAGATTCCCAAAATAGTAGATTGAAATGTAAACATGATAAATTAGGTGATTTTTTTTTCTCTTGCTCCATTTCGACTATCCTTTTAAATTTCATAAACACACTAGAATCCGACGAAACCACCAACAACAACTTACAAATCGATGAATTCAAGGAAGAGTCAGTTATACTTACTTTAACTTTCTTAGTAAACCTCTCATTATTCTCAAATGAGGAATTAATTAAATCACTAATTGAAAATAACGACTTAAACGACTGGATAATGACATTATCCACTTCGTTCAGATCACCATCAAGCATATCTGTAATCCATCAATACTCAATGGAATACTTAACCACGCTATTTACATCAACACAAAACTATAAATCAATAGATATTAACACTACCTTAACCACAATGTCTGATCTTCACCTTGATATAGTTGAACTTTTATTAGTAATTTACAACAAATTCAAAAAATCCAGAATAAGCGCACAGTCTGAGGAATACATCGAAAATACAGTCCAATTGCTATGTTACTTATTATCCCACTCAATTCAAGCCAACGACCACTTTGATTTAAATGAAGGTATGGAGTTAGTGTTAATGATAATTGATTTAAATACGTCAAGTTGGCACATTCGTAAATCATTCACGATACTATCATTTGTGCAATTTACTTCCACTTCAGTCAAGTCTTTCATAACCAAGGGAGGTCTCAAACCACTGTTTAAACATTTTGTTAAAAAGGGAAAAGTACTAAATCATACATCGTTGTACTGTCTTAAGATAATCAATTCATTACTCAAACAATTGCCATTTCACTCTGATGAAAGATTAAGGTTATTGAATAAATTCATAAACAAAGACTATGCTAATTTGAAGAAACTAATAAATTATAGAAGTTTAATTGATGATACAATTAACAAGTATATTGATGATGATTCGTTGAATGAATTAGATTTAGTTTTACAATTGGAATTTCAAGTTAGTCTATGTTTATCTTGGTTGGTGGTTGATGACTTAATTGATCCTGAATTAATTAAAATCAAATTATCTGAAGCAAGTCTAAATTTAAGTGAACATATCACTGATGTTTTAACATCTAGAATCAGTGAATTAGGTAATCACGATGAAAAAGATGAAGCAAGCATGTTGAAAGATCTAGTTGGCTTCTTAAGCAGTATTTAGTCGTGCGTTGCGCAAAAAGCATTATCAAATTTCTATGTCTTGAACTTTTTGAGCTGTTTTGTAGTTTATATAGGGCTCAAATAACTTCTTCTGCGTATTGTATATACTGTACACTTTGGTATATCACCAATTATATATTCAAAATATGTCGAATGCTCAACCTTGGAGCCGACTAAGAGGAGAAACTTCGTCTGTTAAGAAACCTCAACAACAAAAATCGTTTCCAAAAGGTAGATATCATGGAATGAATAAGTTATCCGATTACATAATCTTGGAACAACTAGGACAAGGTACATTTGGTATTGTTTCAAAAGCTAAACAAAGATCATCTAAAAAGCTAGTTGCTTTGAAGAAATTGATCATACATGATAAAAAAGATGGTTTTCCAATTACAGCCTTTAGGGAAATCACCATTATGAAAAAATTCAAAAATATAAACGTTTTACAATTATTAGACATGATTCATGAACGTTCAGATGAATCCACTAAAGATTCAACTTGGTTTTTTTATACTGTTACTCCTTATATATCCTCTGATTTGAATGGTCTACTGAATAATCCAAGAATTAAATTAACTATTCCACAAATAAAATGCATAATGAAGCAAATTTTAAGTGGAATGAATTATATACATAATCAAAATTACCTACACAGAGATATCAAAACAGCAAACATATTATTGGATTATTTTGGTGTCGTTAAAATTGCAGATTTTGGTTTGGCGAGAGTGTACTTTGGTGCACCACCTGAGAAGCCCGAAGACGGTCCAGGTGGGGGTAAAGTTGAATATACAGGACTGGTGGTTACAAGATGGTACAGACCTCCTGAATTATTATTAGGTGAAAAAAAGTATACCACTTCGGTGGATATGTGGGGAATTGGCTGTGTCTTAGGTGAAATGTACAAGAAGAAACCGATCTTAGAAGGTAATTCGGATTTAGATCAGGCTGATATAATATTTAAGTTATTGGGTGCTCCAAATGAAATTAATTTTCCAAATTATACCTCAATTAATAGAAATGGTGTTATGCTTAATGTGAATTATGAAAGAACTTTAGAACAAGAATATAGTACATTAATGTCTCCCTCAGGTGTTGAGCTTTTATCTGATTTATTAATGCTAGATCCTAAAAAGAGAGCAAATGCTGCGAAGGCATTACAAGCAGATTATTTTACAACAGAGCCATTACCTTGTAAACCTCATGAACTTCCTAAATTTGAAGAAAGTCATGAATCAGATATAAAAAGATATAAAGAAGAAGTTAAAAGAGCAGTTACTGTTGCTTCAACTGCTTACAAGCCCAACACAACAATGGAATATACAAAGTATGATGATCATTCAAAGTATGGTGGTACTTATTTTGGTCCTGATGAATCTTATAATGATCAATATTCAAACAATAATGGATCAAGATTAGGAAGATCACGCTCTAATTATTCAAGATTCATACCAAATGAACAAGAATTGGATCAAAGAAGCGATGCTTATTATGATGAGTACTATCAAGGAGGCTATCAAGGAGGCTATCAAAGAGGCTATCAAGGAGGTTACCCACCACAAAGTTACCCACCACAAGGTTACCCACCACAAGGTTACCCACCTCAACAGGGTTATATCCCACATGGTCCACCAGGTGGTGATTATCAAGGTGAAAGTGGTTATGATTTTTATCAAGGAAGTTATCCACCAGAAGAATACTATCCTGAAGTGCAACCTAAAACGAAGTCTTCATGGACTCAACAGCATAGAAAAAAATCAAGGACAAATTTAGCCAGCTCTTACAGACCAGAATCATATAGAACAGATTCGTATAGATCATCATCTTCAAACGACGTTTATAGACCTAGGGGTCCTTTTCCTGCGGTACCTAGAGAAAGACCAAGTTCGAAAGCTAACGGTAATGATTTATACGGTGATGAACAAGGTAGTAGTTTAAGTGCTATTAAAAATCTGTTACATGGTACTAAAAAGCGTAAAGATGATAATGGTGGAACTCAGAATGATGACTCTTCTGAAAAGAAACAAAAGCAAACTTAATGGTTTCAAAAACTACCGGAAAAGAGAGAAAGAAAACAAGGATTATAATTTAAAATTCTTGCTACTGATATTACATTGTGTTTATTTTAATCTCTGATGAAATGGGTTTAATTAATACTGTTTTTTTCTTTTAATATGTATTTTACGAATATAGATTCTTCCTGGAGATTTTAAGAAGACAATTTGGATTTTGTATGTTCATTGTTGAATTAACTAAACAAACAAAGGCATTATATTAGGAAATAATTGTAAAATAATGAAAGATAGGAAACAATACTTTGCCACAAAATATAAAAAATATAGGAAATAAGTATAAATGTACAACCAAAACAAAGCATAATTATAAAACCACAAGTTCGAAAAATGGTCGAAACTGTTGATCTCAAGGTCACCATAAATACCTACCTTCAGCAACTTTACAATCAGCATCAGGCAGGACATACCAGTCAATATTATCACTACCAAACAAAGTCAAAATGGAATCTTCGACTTTCATACTAGCAGTTACAACAGCGGCAGGTGACCTCGCCAGTCTACTATCGTTATTAACTGGTGTAGTTTCCTTATCTTTAATTTCTTTACACTTCACAAATTCTCCTTGATCTTCCTTAACTAAATTAAAAATACTACCAAACAATTGAGTTTCCTTCTCATTAAATGCAGGGCCCATTTCAAAATCGCTATCGATCACATCCTTAATGTCTTCAACAGACTTAATACGTTCCATCAATTCTTTATGATACCTGCCAGCATAGGTCCAAATGAAATCAAACACCAACGGAGTATGTTTACTATTATCAAACTCTAGTGTCTTATCTTTATTCTGTTCGATGAATGGAAATATTGGAAACTCGTATTTTTGATCAGGGTGGTTTGTTTGGACTAGGGATCTAATATCAACGTTCATCTCATTGTACCATTTATGAAATTCAGTTAAGATGGCTTCAGTCTTGTGTATTGGGATCTGGGCGAGTAATATATTGATGTTTGTTTGTAGCTCTGGAATTGTTGTAGTAACTCTAGGGGTAGCAGCAGTAGCCATTGTTGCGTTCGAGTTTATTTTTACTGTAGTATTGTAATCCTACTATAGATGTTGGTACAAACAAATTGAAACTAAATAAGCAGATTATCCTGATCAATTTATATAATTAATGATTCCAATTTTCAGTATGATACTTAGGCTCCAACCCATAAGCTTGTCGTTATCTGACGTACTAGGAACCATCTACTGAAGACCCAACTCTTTTTGTGTAGAAACTCAGCGTAAGAAAGGCGTCTAATTGTTTAGAGTTAGCTAATGGGCTTTTGCATTTGGGGAGAAATCTAAGGAAACAATTCAAACACCTACAATGGATCACATAACTCCGATCAGATGATTCAGAAACTCAATTTATTTTGTATCTTGTTTGTTAAGACTTAATATATCTGATAAAGAGTAAAAGGTACGATTAGTAAGATAGCAGCAAGTTCACTATGCAGGTGATAGGCTAGGACCGTAACCAGACTCGTGAATCGTTCATCTTACCTGAATCAATATATCATGTGATCCATTGGAGTGATTCAGTTCTAACTAATTTACAAAGACGTATTTATGATATATGATCACCAGCAAATAAAAGAAGACAAAATATTTGGGTTGATTGAATTAAGGAAGGAGTTGCTATTTCGCAAATTTTCTTTAGGATAACTCAAAACGTATAACAACTGAACCAAACTAGTCATTCTTAAGAGCTGTATCTGCTACGAACGATCAAATTAAAATTCAAGCAAACAATACTTGGTATTATATGTGAAACAAAAAAATTTCATGGTATAGACGAAAAGTAAATAATAAAACAAAAAGAAAATTAAAAAACAGCCAACATCAAAAACTTAGTAATATTCTATTGTATATTAGAAGCATTCAATCTAGCCTGTAACTCCTTAATATGACTACCTTTGACACTACCACCAAATTCAACCCCACTGTCAGTCGAAGAACCAGTAGTACTATAACTTAATCGTTTAACAGGCTTAGGAGGAAAAACCTTCTTTTTCTTACCGATTAAATCATCAAGACTATCAGAGTTCTGAGATTGAGAAACTGAAAAAACAATAGGTTTAGCTGATTTAGGCGGAGCTGGCTTACTTTTACGTAGCCCAATGTCATCGTCTAAATTATTCGACATCGACACTTTATTTGGTTTTGATGGAGCAGTGTTACCAGAATAACTTAAGATAGGAGATGATGATTTAACTACAGTTGAAGATCCAACTAGTTTTGCTGGTTTTGGAGGAGGTTCTTTCTTACATGAGATGCCTGTAGCTTGTTCATCTAAAGCAGACTTATATGATGATTCAGTAGTTTGAGAAGATAATGATAGCTTTTTTGGTTTTCGTGGAGGCGGAGCTTTCTTATTGGCCACCGCGCTTAACAATTCATCATCAGAAGAAGGAATATGTCTTTGTTGAACTGGCGGAAGAAAAGGGGAAACAGGTGCTGAGTTCTCTGTAGGTAGTAAAACTGGAGAAGTGTGGGTTTTTGGAGGAGCAACGAGAGAATTAGGAGGAGATGAAGAATTTCTTAATGGTAAACTTGGTCTTGGTGAGGTAGGTAATGACGAAGAAGCATTCGAAATACTTGAAAAATGAGAGTTCCTATCAGAATAAGACTCATGTTTCTTATCATCTTCATTATTTCTATTTAAAGGTGGGACTTTTGGTGGTGGAGGACCAATTGAACTAACATCAATTAAGTTGAATTTCTTTGGAACAGCAGGTGAAACTTCAGAATCAATGGAAGATACTCTAGTAGGGACCTTTGGAAGACCTGTTCTAGCATGAGACTGTGGAACAGTCCTCATATCATGGCTTGAAGCAGCGGGTGTAATATTAGTTGGTTTAGGAGCACGGGGAGGGGGCTGAATCTTAGAAATATCAACAAGATTAAATTTCTTAGGAGCAGTAGGCTCATCAGTTTCCACTTCTACTTCAGCTGCATTCTGAGGGATTGATGATGATGACTCCTGTCTTGGAGGGACAGCCGGAGAAGACTTCTTCTTAGGCAATGTAGGATTGGAAAGACCTGTTAATGAAGTTCCTGACGAAGCAAATTTAGCCTTAGCCAAAGATTCTGCCTTCATTGCTTCCATTCTAGCTTTAGCAGCCTTCTGTCTTTCAAGACTTTTTTGTTCATCTTGACTTCTAAGAGGTTTGGGAGGTGGAGGACCAAACTTATTCAGATCAAAATTCATTAGACTATCTGCAAATTTTGGTTCTGTAATAACTTCTTTTGAAGTCTTCGATTCCGGAGTTTCTTTTTCCTTGGGAATAGCCAAAGCCGAATCAGTAGTTGCAGTAGTAATAGTCGATTTGGGTGGAAGATCAGGGACGTCTCTAGCTGGTAAACTGGAAGACGAGGCATTAGCTGAATAAACTGGTGGATCTTGTGTATAAGAAGGCTGTTGAACAGTGTGTGAATGCTGTTGAACAGTATATGAAGGAACAGGTTGATCCTGTGGAGTTGACTCTACTGCAGACGCAGACAGACTATTCAAATGATTTCCATAATCCCTGATTGGTAAAGTAGGGTTAGAAGTAGTAGCAGCAGCAGCAGAACCATCAGCAGTTACAGATTGATCAATATTTTGATAGTAGGGATTTGAATAAGAAACTAAATCTGGAGGTGTTGTTCTAGATTGTAGTGATTGCTGAGAAAGATGTAAATCAGATGGCTGCTGCTGAGAAAGATGTTGAATTGGTTGCTGAATTGGTTGCTGAATTGGTTGCTGAATAGGTTGCTGAATTGGTTGCTGAATTGGTTGCTGAATTGGTTGCTGAATTGGTTGCTGAATTGGTTGCTGAATTGGTTGCTGAATTGGTTGCTGAATTGGTTGCTGAATTGGTTGCTGAATTGGTTGTTGTTGATAAGTAGTTTGAGATTGGGCTTGAACAAATTGCTGCTGAATTGACGGTGGTTGGTAAGGTTGTTGGTAAGCATTTTGAGCTTGTTGTTGTTGAAATAAACTACCAGCAAATGCACCCGCTTGTTTTAATTGATCAGTAGTTAAAGTAATTCCACCTGGTTGTTGGAATTGATCTTGCACCTGTCCTTGATTTTGGCTTTGGGGTTGCTGTTGTTGAGAATTAAACAAGCTTCCAGCAAAGGATCCAGCTTGTTTCAATTGATCAGAACTCAAAGTAATTCCACTACCTTGTTGAGACTGTTGAGGCTGATCGTAAGCAGGTGTTTGACCTTGCTGTTGAACTTGTTGTTGCTGATTACCAGCTATGGAAGATAAAAATGATCCAGCTTGCTTCAATTGATTTGTAGAAATTGTAATTCCACCTTGCTGCTGTTGCTGTTGCTGTTGCTGTTGGTATGGTGGCTGAACTTGTGAAACAGAAGCAGGAGCAGGGTCATTGGCCCATCTTTGAGGTGGCAACGGTCTTGGAGGCTGAGGGGGAGTCTGCTGATATTGAGCTTGAACTTGAGGTTGTGAAGTTTGAACAGCTGGCTGCTGTGGATATTGCTGCTGCTGATACTGTTGAGAAGGTTGTTGGTATTGAGATTGAACCTGTTGTTGTTGTTGTTGTTGTTGTTGTTGTTGTTGTTGTTGTTGTAGTGGTAGTGATGGTTGATGGTAGACTCCAGCTGCAGAAGGTAAAGACTGAGTTGTAGTAGGTTGCACTTGTTGTTGAGGTTGTGAGTAAGACATTGGGGTTCCGGTAATAGCTTTGTGTCTAGGAGGAGGGGCAAAAGAATGAGGATCCTTTAAATTATTCAAAGGTCTAGCTTCAACTGGAGCTTCTTCGGCGCCTTCTTTACCGGCCTTACCAGTTTTGTGATTTTTGTAGGCAGTCTTTCCTGCGTTATAACTATATTTAGTTGCAGACACAGTAACTTTTCCTGCACCTTTTGCCAGAGAACCTCCACCTTTCTTGATAGAATCCTTATTATTTTCCCAGAAAGATGACATATTGAATGGGTATAAGATAAAAGACTGAAACTGTAGGACGAGGACACATATGATGAATATATATATGAACTGTAGAAAATGTTGAAGTAATTCGCGGAAGGTGAGAAGAGCGCAATTTGATTTGCGATCAAGTAGAGTCGTTGTTGTTTTGGCGTCTGTTCGGTGTATTTTGGTGTCTACATCATTTGGCTCACAACAGAAAAGCAGTATGTCAAAGGTGTTCATAGACAAAAATTACAAGATACACAGACTATTATCCATTCAGAACTGGAGACTGCCTGATGATCCCCATGTTTCACAGTCAGAAGTACAAGAAGAATCCATAATAGACCAATTATGTTACGTTGACCACAGTTCGAACCCGAATATTAAAATAATTAAGAAGAAAATAGCTAATTGTATTTTATTAAATGAATTGTACAAGTCTTCTCAAAACAGATTTGTGGCAGACTCTGGTCTTATTCCAGCTACATCTAGATTATTCACTAACGGTCGAACTATCAATGATAATTTAGAACTGAGTGATATTCTAAAGCATTTATTAATCAAAACGAAAATAAACATGTTTGAGTATAACAATAAGTTATTAAAAATTGGTCATTTTAGATTCAAGTTTTCAAATATTATTCCAGTTCAATTTATAATCTTGATTGAGATTAAACCAGGTGTTTTATTATTGATGACTAAATGCATGCCTAAACTAAACAATGTGTTTAGTGACTATTTAGTTAATGATATGGGATGTTTCATCAGTTCATTGAATCTATCAAATGATTTTCTAATGGATATAATAAATGATACCATTGCAAGGATAAATTTAATTGACATCGGTGGATTGGAATTAACTTATGGTTCAATTAAAACACAAAACAATGCGTTAAATTCAATCATACTTAATTTGGAGAACCACGACATATCAAAATTTACAGATGATTCTACTGAAACTGATACACCATTTTTACAAATATTTTATCAGCATTTAGATAATCAAACAGCCATAAATTTTAATCAGATTCAATTAACTAGAATACGATGTTCTTTATTTACTATCTCGACAGAAGGGAAAATAAGATTCACTAACGAGATGTCCTTCTTACCTGATCCTGAAAATTACCAGGATCTCAGACCTTCGATTTGGGGAATAATGTTTAAGATTTGTGGTTTATGTGTCAGTGACCAATCCCGCAGAACTATTGATGATGAACTGATTCTTATAGAGAAAGACAATTAGTTATTATGAAAAAAAACTAAAATAAATAAATGTGTATATTAAAACTATGTAACCAGTGTACTGTATAATACCATATGACTCAACAAAGATCATAAGAAGAGAAAAAACATGAGGTATAATTTTAGAATAAATATAGCAAAAGTAAAGAGTAATGAAAGAAGGAAGCATCGGCGTTAACGGTATCCTATTCCAATATCAAAATTTTTAATTTGAGTCTTGTTCAAGCTTATCAAAATCAAAGTCAAAAGAAGACCCACAACCACATGAACTTTTAGTATAAGGAGAATCGACGACTTTAAACTGAGAACCAATCAACTCATGTGCATAATCAATTTTAGAATCTCTTAAGATCTCTAGAGAGGTTTTATCAATAACTACCTTAGCACCACCTCTCATAAACATTGAATCTTCCTCAGTTGGTTTAAATTCATCTTCAATATTATCGACTAATTTCAAATTATATTGAAATCCATGGCATCCACCAGATTCTACACTTATACGTAATCCTAATTTGTCGTTATTTTCCTCCTTCGCCAAACTATTCAATTTATCAGCTGCCGATTTAGTTATTGCTAAAAATAATGGTAATTCATTTTGATCACTAAATTGTTGATTTGTAACTTTAGTTCTACTGAAATCTAATAATGGATTATCATTTTTGGATTTCAAACTCTTTGGACTCACACGAATGCTGGAAGCAGTATTGTTTGTTATTGGTGCTGGGTTAGAGTTGTTTCTTCTAAACTGACGAGATTGTTGTAGGAATGTTTGAAATGTATTATTAATGCAAAGTGATGATTGGGGCAACCTCTTGGGAACGCTTAATAGCGTCATGTTGTTGTTTCTTGTTAGTTGCCTTGTTGCTCTTCTTAAAGCAGACATGGCTAAGAATGAATTTTTAGAATATTATTTATAAATATAGACCGTTGTTACACAAGCAAAGAAGTTGAAAAGCAGTTTTAACAAAAATAAATAAAAAATAAAGCGACTTCGCAAAACATAACCTATGGTGCACGGATGTCACATAATAATTGGTCATTCATTCTATTCAGCTTATCCAATAGGCAAATAAGTAGGATAACAAACTTCCAAACAACAAACTAAGGTTTACCAAAAATGCTGTAAATCCAGCAGCAGCTTTCTTTTCATCTTTATTGTTAAGTAGTTCACCGATTAACATGAAACATGAAGAGAATATTTGGCCGTTAGTTAATCCAAATAAGAATTGTAAAAGCATGTAACCAAAATCACCAATAAATCCACCCCTATTTTTAATATTACATCTCATTAATAGAGGAACAAACATTATTCTTGAGCAAGAGTACAACATCATTAACAATTGGTTCTTAATTACAAACTTAGGAGAGGCACATAGTATTCGACCAACTAAATCACCTGAATTCCAAATCAAAAAAGCTAATGGGACATACAATTTTTTGTTCATGCTCCCAACTGATTCAACACTGGCTGCATAAACTGGAAAGATTAAAGTTAACGAAAAAGTTAAAAAGATTGATGTTTGGACTAACTTCAAAATAGACCAAAGATAACTAAACGGAATATGTGTTTGTTCTGGTTCTTGAGATTCTTCTTCAAAAATAACTGGTTCAGATCTACTTTCTTCAGTAGTATTAATCTGTTGATAGTATATTTTGTCTTCGGATCGTTGCATAAAGTAAATAAAAAGTAAAGCAAGAGAAGCAACACAAGCACTAACTAAGAAATAATTAATAGCTTCTTTATTTCTATTTTCATTTTCAACAACTTCGTCAACATGCTTCGTACCACCATTTAGTATAATAGCAAGAATTAGAGAAATTGAAGGTAAAACACCAGAAACAGCATTACCAACAACGTTAGCATTAGCAAATATTGCACCTTCAACATTAACTAAAGCTAAAACACCCACTTGAGCTAGGCATGAGCCGATTGAACTTGCCATCACGCAACCCATAACAAAAATAAAATAGAGTAATGCAGATTTAGGAATGAAAACAGTCAGTGTCATTATTATAAAAATACCCACTTGAATTGAATTACCTATAATTAAACGTGCTGTATAATCAGCACCTTTTTGTCTTTGAGAAAGTATATAATTAAATATTGTTGAAGTTATTGTAGAAATAGTCATCATTGTAGATGAATAATTATTAGCCAAAGCTGGAGAAGATTTGAATGAATCTTGGAAATATTCAGAGGCAGACAAAAAGCAATTCCATGGCCATAAGTTAGAAACACCACATAAGAAGAAGGTCAAATACTTAACAGAGGTTAAAGTGACTGACTTGTTGATGAACGGTATTGTGAAAAGGGTTGGTGCAGCAAACTTGGCCGAAACTTGTGATTCAGCCTGTAATGGTATATCATCAGCCATGTTTCAATATTATGATTAGACTTGAAAGGGTGTGCACGTTATTAACGTGTTTGTTTTTAAAAAATAACGTGTATAATAGATAAATAGATAGTGGTGATGGAGTGATAAGCAAACTGCTAGCTGTTAAGTAAGAGCAAAAAAAAAATTAAATCAATCAATTCGACTTACCCAGACTGCAAGACTTGAATCTGCCGACGCTCACTTTTTTTACATAGATAAGAGCAATATTATATGGGAATCTAAATTACTAGATCCAAGACAGGGTAGTAAGTAAAGTTAATTCCTTTTCGGAAATATCATTTTAGAATTTATTCATCATATTCATCCTATATTAATTAGAATTAATTTTCATTCAATATCACTTAACATAAATTAATTGAACTGCTTCACATTTGCTTGCTTCTTTTCGTTTTTTTTTAAAAAATTAGTTGAGATTTATTAATAATCATCATTTATATTTTAGACGACGAACCGTATTTGTCCCAAAACATACTGCTTAAGTATATATATATTACATATTATATATATAGTAAAAGTAGTATTTCAGTAGTTTCCGTCCGGTGAGATCCGCGAATCTCAAATTGTGTATATCAATCAATAGCAGCCAGCATCAACAATATACTTCTCTAATAAAATTTACTTCTAAGTTTCACTGATTAATAAAGTAAGCCACATTTCTATTTTTCTGTTGCTTCTACCACTTCTACTTTTTCTTCCTAGTTTGAATTCTTTTTTTTTGTATCTAATTGATTATGTTTAGCAACAAGAAATCCAGTTATCAGGATATTGAAACCAATTACACTACAGATTCCGACTCCGACTCCGACTCCGTTTATCAAAACGAAAACTTGAAATCTGACTATCCAAATGCCATAGATTCACGTACTTCACTCAAAAGCAATAATAGGAAGTGCAGAAGAAAACGTTTACACTTGATTCCTTTGCTGTTACTATTAGCTGGTGTATATCTTGATCCATTAGGTCTACTGACAAGAAGTTATAAAAACGAAGATACTAGCATTCAATTAGAAAATATTTCATTTTCTCCTTATGTGGAAGCAACTTCTAAAAAAACTGAGTTGTGTCCAATTTACGAAAAGGCAGTCATAACCAACACTTCTGCTTCTCAATTTATTTTGAATGATCCTGGTTTCAGAAACTCTTCTGCTACCAGATTATCGAAAGCTGTTCAAATTCCAACATGGGTTGATGATAAGATTACTGATTACTCTAAGTTTGCTAAATTCCATGAATTTCTAGAAACTGAGTTTAAGAATGTTTACGCTGCTGCCTCTAATGTTTATCATGTTAATGAGTATGGTTTGATTTGGGAGTTTAAAGGTAGTGATGAATCATTGAAGCCAGTGTTATTCATGGCCCACCAAGACACTGTCCCATTAAATGATCCTAAAGATTGGGAACACCATCCATTAAGTGGTTATTATGATGGTACTAATATCTATGGTAGAGGTGCTTCCGATTGTAAAAATTTGTTAGTTGGTTTACTAGAAACTTTTGATTTTTTAATTAAAGATGGTTTCTTAAATGGTGGAATAAGAAGAACTATTTTGTTATCTTCTGGTTTTGATGAAGAAAATCGTGGTTTTGAAGGTGCAAGTAAATTGGCCAATTTTTTGGTTGAAAAATATGGTGAAAACAGTATTGATCACATCATTGATGAAGGCCCAATGGCTTATACTGAAGCTAAAACTGGTGCAATTGGTCTTATTGCAACTGGTGAAAAAGGTCGTTTTGACACTGTTGTTGAGATCACTGCTCCAGGTGGTCATTCTTCAATTCCAAGAGACCATACTGCTATTGGTTACTTATCCCAATTTTTGGCTCGTTATGAAACTGAGAAATACTCTCCACTTTTACCTAACTACAATCCTTTTTTGGGCACTCTACAATGTATTGCTGAACATTCTACCATTTTTCCAAAATCTTTAAGAAAAGATATATTGAATTCTCACACAAGTAAGAAGTCTAACAAGAAGGTTGTTAATTATTTTGCTGATGGTTTATACACAAGATATTTATTACAAACTTCTCAAGCAATCGATATCATTGTTGGTGGTGACAAAGCTAATTCCTTACCACAAAATGCAACTGCTTTAATCAACCACAGAATCACATATGGTAATAATGTTAACACCATCTGGGATAAAATGACTAAATATGGTTATAATATTGCGAATGAATACGGTTTAGGTTTAGAAGTGAATGGAGTCGAATTAATTAATGCTACTTTGGACGGAAAGATCACTATTAAAGCATTCGATGAATCATTACCAGTTGCACCAATTACTCCAACAAAGGATGATATTTGGATTAATTTATCTTCTCATTTAAGAACATTCTATGAGGATATTGTTTACCCTCACCATTTTGAAGACGACTCTATCTTTGTTATTGCTCCAGGTATTATGACTGGTAATACTGATACTAGATGGTATTGGAAGTTAACTGACCACATTTTCAGGTTCATGCCTGGTAATTTTGCCTCATTGGGTGGAATTCATGATTTAAATGAATACATTGCAATCGATTCTCACTTACAAATCATTGCCTTTTATTACCATTATATTAAGGATTACTGTTAATTCTCTCCCATACCTATTCTTATTTTCTTGTTACGGAAATATTGCTTTTTTGCTTGTTCGAAATCTCAATGCTAATCTAGTTAGTTTATATTATACATCTTTTATTTTGATGTTATATTGGAGCTATATTTCAATAGATAAGCTAGTAAAATGAAAAAAATAAACTTTTTCGTTATATATATATATATATACAACATTGGAATCTAGAAACATATTTTTCATAAACTATGAAAATGTAAGTTACTGGTTGGGATTAAGCTCCCAATTCAAAAAGCAACTCCAGTCGGCAACCCCAGTCGGCGTACAAGCCAAATTAACTTTGCGCTATATTAAGTTTATAAGCAAACGCAAGTTTAATTGTAATGCGCCACGCCAAGACTTAAAACTTACAGATTGCGTCATAGAAAAGCAGGTTAACTTCAAGTCGTAATGGATCCAAAATATTTTATTTGAAGCTACAATTACTTCTCCGTCACTTGTTGTTCACTACTTACTATTTACTGTTCACTAATTATCATTCCTTAGGTTAATGCAGTTAAATTCATATATAATTGAAGTATCATTTAATTCTCTTTGTTTAAAGGCATAAACACAAAAATACTACATTAAAACGCCATAATAACTTAACGCATTCTTGATGCAAGAACACTAATGATATAAAATAAAACAATGATAAAAAACAGAAGGATCGGTTAAAACACTAACTCATAATCTTACAGAAACATCTAAAATCACAATTAAACATTAAGAGCAAGTACCAGGCTTTAGCATATCCTTACTATGCATCTAGAAAATCCGTACATTTATATAAAACAGGTCCGTTTGCATCTCTCTCAACAACATTATATATCAAGTTCCATCTACCAGTATATTTACTCTTATTAGCTTTAAATATGTACAATCTCTTCAACATTGGTGTAGTAATTAAATACTTATTAAAGATTGAAGTCTCTCTATGGATAGTAATCCTACCTAAGCAAATTCCAGGTTGGACGAAACTTAAACTTTCTAACATCTTCAAAGACTCCATGTCTCCAGACTCATCTTTGTTGTTAATAAGAATCCAATCAAAATGATACCGTCTTATCGTCTTCAGAGTGGAATAGTTGGAGGCGTCAGTAACTAGATGGATATGGGACGATAAACCTGAAAGTTGAACTAAATATTCAAATAATTTGATGTCTTGTAAGTTCATATTAAAAGTCGATAAAACTGCACAAATTTTAAATTTTGACAATGGATTTCTAATATGGAATTCATGTGTTAGGTAAATCAATGAATATGCTAAATCATTTTCAACACCCGTAAGAAGGATTGTGAGTGGATCACATCTAATAAAAGGTTGTACCAAGCTAGCACGTTGCCTAAACTTCATTGTAGTTTCAGAATCAATTTTTTCACCAAACGATTTAATAGTCGATAGAATTAATGGCGGATTGTTTTTTAATGAATTGATATTTCCAGATTTCTGCAAAAAACTGTACAAGTCCTCGTAAACTGAAGTTTTTTCGTGGAAAAATTTCTTTAAAACAGAGTTAGTATAATAGTCAATGGTTACACAAACCAGAAAAGAAGACTGAAAAAACTACATACAGGTAGCAATATTTCTCTTGTCGTTTGAGCATCTAACATTGTAATAGTATTTCTTTTATAATCAGATGAGATTAAAAATTGATGGAAAAGTGAAAGAGGAAAAGAGAGGAGAAAAAAACAATGATATGACGAGTTTAAATACGGGAAAGTAAGTTAATTCAAACAATCGTGAACAGTATGTCATTCATTAATGAACAAAATGGTCGGATTGCTCATACTATAGGCTAGATTAAGATGCAGAGGACTTATTATATTACACACATAAATACCGAACCCTAGGTACCGAACCGAAATCGGCGGAATTCAAACAAATCACTTGACTTGATTGACAGTAACTTTAAATTAAACAAACCAATTGGAGTGCTTTTTCAACTAAGATTAGAAGAGATTAGCTGTTATCAAAAACAATCACCCCACGAAGTATTGCGCGTGAGTCGCTCGTATATAAATTATCCTAGATTATAACAACTCGGAATCGGAACTTGAAATGTTTCTAGTGCCTTCTTTCTTATAATCCAATTATTTAAAGATATAACTGGCTTATATTGAGTAGTGTCATTCCTCACCTCAAAACATGTGATCTGGGGTGGACTTTTTCACCTTATCAAAATATTCTCAAGCCCATTCTTTCACTCTGACTTAACCGAAGAAAGAAGCGGAGCCGCAGATTGCGTAATCATTAAAATAATTTGAATTCGAACTTAAACTATTCAGACTCCTATAACAATCTAACTTAGACCAACTAAGAATTAATTAGAAAACATTAATCAAATCATGAAATCTACGATATTTAGATTTCAGAAGCTCTTATCAACGCCATTGCCAGAAACAGTTAAGCAATGTAATTCCACTTATCAATTATTCAAGAAATACTTTCTCAACCCACCAACGTCCGCAAAACAATCCAGAGATGATAAAACAAAACTATCAATTCTAACGTACCTATTCGCTATTCACTTAACACAAATGTTAATGGTACAATACGAGTCTCCATCACTAACAGAATCAGATAAGGACACAATCCTTATAGTGTTGAACAACGTCATAACAATATTAGAATCAATCAAAATAAAACAATTGAAAATAGAAAATGAACCAAGTTTATTTAAAAAATTTGGTGGTGGTAGTTGCAGTAGCAATACCAACGACAAGGCAAAATTTAGTGATGTTATTAGTGATGATGAAAAAAGTCGGTTATTTTTGAATGAGTGGTGCTTATGCAAATTGAATGAAATTAAAAAAGTTTTCAATAGTGGACTTGTAAATGGTGATACGGTTGATATGTTAGTTGATTGTTCTGCTGGCTTACAAGTTAGTTTGGGCTTGTTTCCATATGACAATAAGGAGATGAAGTCTCTTGAGAATGAAGTTAAAAAGGAAATCCAGGAGTCAAATAAGGAGACGATTGAACTCAAAGAAGAAGGAGAAGACGAAGAAGAAGAAATTTACGAAAATGGTGATAGTAATAAAGCAAAAGAGGAAGTTAACTGCACCGAAGAAATTGATATAAAGAAAGAGTTTGATTATTTTGAAGATAAATTAAGACTAGCAGAAATTGAAATATCCAAGCCAATAGTAGAACAAGTAACACAACCGAACGAAAATCACGAAGATCACGAAGATCACGAAGAGGAAGAAGATTTAATGACAAAAGATGATATACTAACTAAAATAAAGTGGTGCAATTATCAGATATCAAGAATAATCAATTGCTTTAAAGAAGGCAAAGATCCAAATGAAGATTTTACAGGATTATTCATACAACCTTCATCAAAGGAAGATTCGAAAATATCACAGGATGAGATCGACGCTGTTATTAACGAAGCTTTAGAAATGAAAGATGTAACTGACAACGACTTGGATGGATTTAAAGAGGAGGAATACTATTATGATTCAGATGAAGGGGAATACGTTCACAAGCATCAATTTAAACAAATGAAATCTAAATTTCCTGATACCCCAGATGATTGCCCAAAGCCCATAATTTTGTCACTAGATAATGAAACCGAATCTGAGCTCCAGTCTGATAATAAAAAAATCTCCAAACCTAGAAGAACGCCAATTCAAAAGGAAGAAACAGCAGCTGACTTAGTAGCAAGAAAAGTTTCGTTGACTAATAAAATCCCAACTAAACCTATGGATTTAGAAACTCTAGAAAAGCATCTATCTAATTCCGAATTGCTAGGCTCTGCCAGTAAATGCTGCAAGTTTGCAATGAGTGCCATCAATTACGAAGACGCAACAACAGCAATGGCTGAGTTGAAAGAGGCCATAAAATTACTAGAGAAGTATCAGCATGAAACTGGAAATGTAAATATTGCTTCTTAACTTAAAATTTATAATTTATAATATATAGTTTATAGTTGATCAAAAGAGGAAAAAACGATGGAAGGCATGTTGTTAGTAGTGCACGGAACAATATCTCACGCGTGCTTGTGTTTGTGCAAGTGGCAAAAGCATCAAGCTAATCTAGCAGAGAGATAGATGGTGATGATTGATCTAATCAGAACACGATAGACTTCAATTCACATTACTAAAGTACTAAACAACATGTCAATCATAAATGGTATGTATTATTTTTTAAGTTAATACTTTTTAAGTTACCACTGTAAATACTAACTTCATCTACTTATATCTTGTAATTTATAGTCAACGTTAAAAATTCAGGTAAAGTTTATCCAATTGAACTAGATTTAGCTGAGCCTGGTCTAACTTTCAAGTTACAAATATATTCACTAACGAACATTCCACCAGAGAGACAAAAAGTGTTATTAAAAGGCGGCCAATTAAAAGATGATTCAGATTTACATAACTTCAAAATAAAAGAAGGCCAAACGATTATGGTTTTGGGTACGCCTGATACTTCCACAACTAAACTAGAAAAACCAGAAGTCTCAGTTCAGTTTGTTGAGGATATCAATCCTAATGATTTGAATTTTCAGCACTCAGAAGTTCCTTCAGGGTTAGTTAACTTGGGTAATACATGTTATTTGAATTCTTCATTACAATCAATTTTTAAAATTAAGGAGATTAATCAAGAATTAACGAAGTTAACAAACACTCAAACAACAACAGTAACACCTGGTTCAGAACAGAAGTTGATTTTTGATTTAAAAGAATTGTTTGCAAAAATGAATGTTAAGAAAAATCAGGTTACTCCATTGAATTTCTTAACTACTTTAAGATCGACTTTCCCACAATTTTCAGAAAGAGGTGAGCATGGTTTTTATAAACAACAAGATGCAGAAGAAGCGTTTTCACAAGTCTTGGGTGCAATCTTAAGAAAATTTCCAAACTTACAAAGTTATTTCGAAATTGAATTCAAGACTACTACTAAATGTTTGGAGACTGACGAAGCTCCTACCTATGGATTTGAAGAATCTTTGAAGCTAGGTTGTCATATTTCAATCCATACGAATTTCTTGAAGGATGGTTTAATTAACAATTTGAAAGAAACTATTGAGAAAAACAATGAATCTTTAGGTAAGAATTGTAACTATGAAATCTCTAGAAAAATTACTAAATTACCAAAGTTTTTAGTTGTTCATTTTGTTAGATTTTTCTGGAAGAGAGAAACTGGTAAGAAGTCTAAAATTTTAAGAAAGGTTCAATTCCCATTCGAGTTAGATATTACTGATTTAGTTGATGATTCAATCAAAGAAGAACAAATCAAAATTCGAGATGCTTTGTATAAAGTTGAAAAATCAAATGAAGATGAATGTAGAAGTTTTAAAAAGCAAAAACTATCATCAGAATTAAGTACTAGAGAACAATACAATAGACAAAAAGAAGAATTACAAAAGTTACAAAAGAAGTGGTTAGAGAATTACTCAAAAGTTCTTCCTGAATCATTTGACGCCACGAAAGGTAAAGCTCCTGCTCCATTATATGAATTAAATTCAATCATTGCACATCAAGGTTCATCTGCTGATTCTGGCCATTATCAAGCATTTGTCAAAGATGATCAAGATCTTGATGGTAATACTTGGTTTAAGTTTAATGATGATAAGGTCACTACTGTTAATAGAGAAAAGATTGAAAGTTTGGCTGGTGGTGGAGAAAGTGATTCAGCATTAATTTTAATTTACAAGGCTGTTGGTTTACCCTGATTGGTCTTAATTAAAGTGATGTGTTGCATTAAACTCATTTTTTTTTACTTTTAATATTGCATTTTTGTTATTATTTTATTCTAAAACTTATAAATACAGTAGTAAAGTTCTATAAGTTATGTTTTCTTTCTCCTATAATTTTTTTTCTATATTTTTAATGGATGATAAAAAACAATTGATTTTCTTACTACTACTCAATTATTAAATGACCAATTTATTTCGAATTGAAGTATGAAAACTAATAAAAAGAAAAAAAAACGTGAAAAAGATAAAGAATGTATATGAGTGTGAATATGAAATCAATAAAAAACAAGCAGGCTAAGTAATAATAATAATAAGGGATGAAATTTGGAATCATTAACAATCAACCTTATAAAGTTTTAGCCAACTTCTTAAAAGTTTGAACTTCCTCCCAACAATTCAATGTCTTGTCCTTGTTGTTCTTCAAACAACTAATAACGTCAGATTCAGCCTTCAACAAACTTTCTGACTTTTTAGGCTTCGAATTGTTTATCTTGTTTAATTTATCATTCAGAGAAGTCAATCTTTCATTAACACCACTGACACTCTCAACTGCATCTTTAGCAGTTGGTTCTAATAAAGATTTAGTCAATGATGAATCTAGCTTCTTTAGTTTTTCAGCTTGCAACGAGACTAATTTCTTAGAAACTTCCTTCTGTATGTACGCATCTGATAATTGTTGTCTTGCGTAAGATGATTCTGTAGAGGTTGTTAACTGTGATAATAAGTCAGAATCAAAAGTGACTGGTGTATGCGGAATAAATGTTTTTACAGATGGGTTATTGGATGATGACATTGTCTGTTGTTATCAAATAGATATTTGAAGCTCTGTTGTGTTACTTTTCTTTTATCAGTTCTAGTTTCCAAGGTTTTCAGTGGTGTAGTGGAGAGCTTTCAATTATCGTCGCTCTTTTTCATTCGCCAATTATTGAACATCTGGATAAGAATGTGCACGGATGTGTTCAATAGAGTCTCGGAAATTAGTTTAGTAAAAGGATTTACATACTTACAACTATGTATATGGATGACTAAATGATGATTTTACAAGATCAAAAAAAGATTCATTTGTAGAATATACAGCAGTGCAATCAAAATAACAAAGTACAAATAAAGGAAAACAACAGAAAGACTATTTTTATTTTAAAATAGATTAATAATTAATCATTAATTTAAAATTAGATTTTAGTGACCTCATATAGTTAAATAGCTGATTTAATTTCAAAAAATCTCTTTAAGTAAAGAACTTGGAAAACGGAGTTCAAGACAACAACAATTAATTGGAATACAGACCAATACTTGACTCTGGAATTAGTAGACTCAGCAGTATTTCTATGTGTTCTTTCTCTAACAACGATATAGTTTTGTTCATTTTTAACCTCATAAACCAATTCAGTTAATTTTCTAATGGAAGCATCTAAATTACCACTTGATTCATCATTAACATCAACATAAACAACACCATGAACATTGAATGAAACATCTTTAGTTCTGTGAGATGAATCTTCATTTGAGAAACAGTACAAGTATTTACCAGTCTCTTCAGCTTTGATTGAAATATCACCATGGGAAACATCATCCATTTTATATTGGATTACACCAGATGGTGTCACAACCCAGAAATCAGCTGTTAATTGTTCAGTTGCTTGTTTATCTCTATCACCCACTTGGAAACTGATCACTAATTCATCTTTACCTTTCAAATTTTCGAAAAAACACTGTTTTCCTCTTGATGGTAGTAAGGCGATATGAGCTGATGTAAGTTGTGCAAATAAAAAGAATAATGAGATATAGTAAAGAATTCCCCTTTGATTCATGTTGTTGTGTGTATGGATACCAGGATCAATGATAAGTGTTCAATTCAAGTTGTCTTGAGTTTGATGTGTCTATTTTGGCGTATTCGTTGTCGTTTTCTTCTCGCTTCAACCCACTGCGCTGCGTGTTCCACTGTCCAAAATTAGTATGATCGACGTAAAGCTCAAATATATCGTCGATCGACTTTATTATATAACACCCGTGCACATGTATGAATTTTGGAATTTTTGGAATTTTTGGAATAATCCTGATTTTAAGAAGTTGAAGTGGGATCAGTCACAAACTGCAAACTTCATGTTCCTTACCATGTTCAAAAGATTTTCCGGTATTTTTGTTGCTAATCATTTTTATATTGATTTGCTTTAAAAAATAATTAGAAAAACTGCTATTAGTTACTTAAAATTAACATATATCCCGACTATGGTAATTTAGGGTCCCTTTCAGGCGTTCGAAGATGTTTATTTATAAAACAGAGTATAATAAAAATAACAAATTGAAATAAAAACATCAAATTATTTGAATATATGTTATATAAATAAAAACTGTAATGTTTTCTATTCTTGACTTTTTGTAGTTGGACAATAGACCTAAATTAGCTTAACATGTAGCATTAGTAGGGTAAATCTTCCATGATCCACGATCCAGTTCATGTAATATAATAAAACCAAGTTAAACAACTTAATGCACTTCTAGGCACGTAAGTGAAAAACACACAAAAATCCGTTGTGTTGTAATATTTAACTTTACGTACACTTTATAGTAACAAGAAAAAAAACGAACTAAACCAAGAATATACACTACACATAGCTGATTTAGGTACTGACTGATTAATATCGGTTCACTAAAAGTCCTCACCAAAAAAAAAAACACCACAAAGGAATGCTCATCGAGAAATGAGCTAGAATAGTGTGATTAGTGAGTATTCCGGAATAATTAGAAATATATTGGAAATTTTAGATTGAAAAAGTATAGGGTTGGGTTAGAACACGCTCCGAACCAAAACAACAAACTTTGCGTAGTAAAGAATATATTACCGCACCACGAAATAGTAAATATTTGACTTATTGATAACCATGTTCACACTTTGTATCTCTTTTTGGGATATTGAAATAACGTAGATACTTAAAATGAAAAGAACATAGATATTGAAGAGGTAATGGTAATGATTGTTTCCAACACGTGTTTGCAATTGCAACTCTTTCAGTTTTGCTTTCAAATCAGTATCTCAGAAATATAGACAACATCCGGGTATTATTGTTATAAGGATAAGATAAATTACAAGCTATTTATAAATAAAACAATAAAAAACTGCACCAATTTATATTAGTCTTATATGACTACGCTTTCATGAGGACAACTGAAGGAAACCCAGTATATTTTCGGAATATATATGATCAAGTCATATGTAAAAAATGGCTCTTAATTTATCCAATAGAGGGTATATACAATCTAAATATAAGCGACTAATCTTTGATAAGCTCTCCACAGAACTAATATCTTTTATGGTGATATACTTTAACCCTAAATGGTTATTTATAGCAATATACTAATATATGGATTAAAGTGGATAGAGGAGACAGGCATATAGTTTATCTGCCTGCCCTAATTTCGAGGGTGAGGCTTTTACTTGTACGGACATAATAAACGTATCGTATATAATTATTCAATATTAAAGGGTACTGAATACTGGGATCAGGAATTTAGTTTTTAACATTATATGAAAATTATATAATAAATAATAGTTAAAAGGAAATTTATCCGATATGTTAATCTGTGCTATTTTCCGTTAGTGTGTTCAGTTACGGCGTGTTGAGAAATGTATAAAAAACACAATAGTGCATAGAATATAGCTAAGAGAAGAGTAAGTTAGAGAAAAATACTATATTTTGAGAGAGAACATTAATTTTTTATAAAAAGAAAGAAACAAACAAACAATTGAAAAGCATGGTTCAAGAGTCTTTCAATAAACTAATTCTTTACTCTAAATAAATGTATAAATTTGGAAAGACTACTGAAAGTAAGAATATTTTGATTTTTTTTTACACATAGATTTCGAATATTCCTGATAGCTATTTACATGTTCAACTACCCAAATAATAACTTTGCAAGTAAGCAGGTAGATTCTAGGGATCATATCGAATATTTTACCAGGAATAAAAACAGTTAATAGTAAAACTTTACTTATGTACACAGCCCGTTCAATGAATGTACCAAAAAAAAAACACTACGTCTAGAATAGATACAACATCACCAAACCGGGTTTCCGTATTACTGGGCGACTACGTATATATATATATATATATAATTGTCACAACAGCATACACTAACTAACAGGCCAAATATATTCTAGTTGACGTTTTCATAAGGCAATAAGGATTATAGTTCATGTATTAGTTATAACGGCTACATGCAAGCATTGATTGGCTAATTATATAGTGGCTTTATTCAAGTATAATATGCTGATAATAGAGTAATTATATAGATGGCCTGACAAAGTTAGATCTATCGATTCACCAACCAGGCTGAATGATTAAGACTCTAGAGCTGAGGCTATAAACCAGACTCCGTGTCTTTACTATAGACAAAAAGAATAATCGAATGGAATTAAATGCATAACTGGATGTAGAGTGTTAAAGCTATTGTGTTGACGTGATAGAAACTGAATTAGGAGCCATCGGTACAGCCGTCTATAAGATGAACGATGCTATGCAGTTTTGATTAAGAATCGTCAAGGTATATAAGATACACGTTAGATTTTGGATTATCGTTACAGAGAATTATGTCTTCATATGTCTTTGTAGAAAAATAGTTTAAGTACTATGTAATATCATTTACTGACCGAGTAAAAATGATGTACATATATAGTGCAAGAAGCATTGACACGTACAAATATATTGCATGATAGTGATCTTAGAAACTACTTAACAATTAATTATATTAAAATAATTAAATTGTGAAAGATATAATATTAAACAACAAGAGAAATTTGTTGGAATTAAGGTTTTAAAATTGACAATTAATTTTGTGTAAAAGCTAATTAATAATCGGGCAGTTTTTAAAATTATTTTTTGAGCTATATCTTACGTAGGCGATCAATTAGGTATAATATATACATATAGATACATACATATAGATATATATACACATCTACGTATATATATATGCAGAATATGTATATGTGTATATGTGTACATATAAGCACTACACACCTTAAGAGAATAGTATAGGGACATTAAGAAAAAATTAATTCTGTCCTATTGTAAAAATTATATTATTCATCTCACACAAAAAATAAAACTACTTATTAGATCCCACCCAATAATTACATATGTTTAGCTATATAGAGGTTACCGGATTTACTAGATATACGTCAAAGCCATTGGTAGTGAGGCTAAATCACGTAAAAATAGGAGTGGATAAATGATGCACCCTTACATTACTCCCTAATATATTGTATTATATACGTATTATAACTTATAATCAGAATGTACTTAAGTACTTGCTTATATTGACGGACAATTGGAAGAATACTTACATATCTGAAAAAAATAATCCGATCGTTATTTCGTAGCAGTTGTCTGTCTGTACGTATTTTATTAAATAAAAGAGTACTAGTCAAATTTCGAATGATCGTTAACATATAAGTTCTTTTTTAAATGGAACTTATCTCAATTAGTATATACACTTGAATATGATCAGCTAATATTTAAAAAATGAGGTTGTTTGTTGGATTCAATTAAATTTATATTACTAACTAGCCATATAGTATAATTTGAGAGATAAAAGTAATTTTAAAGTTAGAATTGAGATAAAATCCACCACCACAATATTTAAATTGAATATCGCGATAGATTAGAAAGAAACGTATATTAAATTTGCGAAAATCATAAATATAACTCTTGCAGACATAACCAGAATAATAATAGGATTTCTATACAAATTTCCAGACAAGATATTAAAGAATATTATAAGATATTAGAAATTCTGATTTATGCATGTGTAATTTTTATAGGGAACAGACAGTACTAGTATATTCTGTGTACTGGCTTGAGACCAGCGAGGGTCAAAAGCTCTCTGGTATAGTTCTGCCGCAGGGAGAGAAAGGGAGGAAGGGGGAGGGCGGAAGGAATTTAACTGCGGAAAAAAACTTACCGCATCGGATCAGGCCGTGCTAGGTGGTGCTAGGTGGGACGTGCGTGGCAGCACTCTGATAATAAGATGATGACTCTCATAAACTTCTGCTAAAACCGTTTTAACAGTCTTTCTGCTTCCAATAACTATTTCACAAAACGCCTATAAATTTAATTCAAAGTTTGTAAAGCATATGATCTTATCAAATTTAGCTCTCTAGCTTCATCTTTTCTAGTTTCATATAAAAACTCTAAGCTCAATTCTGTGGTGCGGGATAATAGTTTCGGTACTTCTTGAATTCTCCTAGCTAGATTCAGGACACAATTACGATTTGTTTCCATACCTCAAACATAGTCCCACTCTCTTGAAAGGCAACAAAGAACAAATTCTTACTCTTCGTCACTTACCTGTTTTTGTTTTATACATCCTTCTTTTATATCCCAATTCGATTTCGAATATAAAACAATAATTCAATACTCAAACCCTCCCTCCTGCTCTTCTCATTTGTTTGTTTATATCCCCTAAATCTCATACTCAGATCCAGTTGCTGTTTCTTTCTAAAAAGAAATGGCCATATAACCACTTTAATACTCCTATCAATCCATTCCTTTTTGCATTCTACTCTATCATTTACAATACACTTTTAATTTTAATCTTTACTTAATTTTAAAGAGTTGCAAGAACACGAAAGAACATATCAAATATACTCAAGAAACAAATTACTAAAAGCTGGTTCTTTTTTCCATCAATTTGTCTTCAATTTTCAACTTCAAATATTTTCATTTTCCTTTGCTGAATAATTGCAGCTTATATTTACATACATTGAAAAATAACTTTCCTTAAAAAAAAAAAAATTCTTTACAATTTGTTCAACTTTATTAATAATGAACTACCCAAGTCAGGTAAAAAAGAAAGAAGATTATCCACAACAATCAAATACACAGAAATCAAACGAACAAAATCCTATTTTTTATTCTGACCAACGACAAATACAACAACAACAGCAGCAACAACAGCAGCAACAACAGCAGCAACAACAGCAACAACAGCAACAACAACAACAACAACAACAACAATCTCAAGAACCTTTTCAATATTCCCAGTATCAGTATATTTATAACCCTTATCAAGTCCAAACTCGTCCCCTACCTCAGGTTCCACAAGTTCCTCAAGCAATTTCTATGATGCCACCATCGCAATTAGTTTCACTACCTCAACAGTACTACTATCCCCCAAACCAGAGATACACTCCCTCCTCAAGTGCTCCTACTGCTAATCCAGATCTGTTTTATTCCTCTTACATTCCAGTCCACAATATCTCTAATCCTCATCCTCAAGTTTCACGAAACCCTCCAGCTATTGTGTCTAGTGATCTCAACAGAAGTTCCATTTCATTGTCTTCTTCTGTTGCTTCAATTTCTCCTTCGAATGTTGTAGTAACTCCTTCAGTAGGTGATTCAAGATCCCATATTAAAGCCAGAAGTAAAACAAACTCTTCGAGGGATGGTTTTAAAAAATCTCCTTTGGTAGGTACTACCGGTTCTCCAGCTGAAAAATTAGTGCGGTTAGCAAGAAGAAAGAAGGATACAGTTAAAGAGAGTAAACGAAGACAAAAACAAAGAGCATTACCACTACGACAACAAGGTCGTCCATTGACCCCTAAAACCAAAATCCGATTAACATTAGTCCCAAATTTGGTCTCATTATATGCAGTACTAGTAGCTGATGCTTCCAAGAAACCTCTATGTATTTTGAAAAAAGGTGATGTCCAAGATCAGCTTGTATCACAGGAATTGTACACAGACGCTAAATTCACAGCGAATCCGGCGTCAATTCCATTCCCTGGGAAATGTCAGCCTGTTGTATTTGTTGAACCCAATTATTTAGAAAACAATACAGTTGATATTAGAAGATCCAATGAGTTCCCTCATTCAGTAGGCTTTGAAGGTAATCTTCCAATTTATTCTGATATCGACATGGCCATCAAAGAAATTTTCTCAGTTCAGGAATATTCATTGTTAAGAATCACAAGAGCTGCAGCTTTAGAGCCTTCGGGAGCTATAGTTTTAAAGATTGAAACGATCAAACCTGGTGATAAACATATTAATGATGATGAATTTGATTTAAGGCCAAAATTAACTGATTTATCAAAATTAGGCTCCATGGAAGATGACTCCGAATCAGATGATGACTCACAAGATGAATTTGATGCTATAATTGGTAAGCCAGGCGATCAAATCACTCCTACATTTCTTAAGAAGAAAGTCGCTAGGCCAAGGTATAAATCAAATATGAGAATTTATGTTGTTCCCAGATCAATTAATTGTATATTATACTCACAAGAATCAATGCTAAGAAGAGATGTTTTGAATGGAACTTTAAAGATTGGTAGAGATAAGAGGTTGATTATGTGTGCTTTCAATTACGATAATTTAATAAATGAATTAAATGTTGGTGACACAATCCACAAAATCCATGCAAATGAAACATTACCCCAAGATTCATATGATGTCTTACAACAGCAGATACAACAGCAACAAAAAGTAGCCATATATCCTACACAAACACAAACAAGCACTGGAATTTATTATGGTAGTGGAACTGGTGGTAATAAAGAGGGTTCTTCTTCTTCATTGCACGAGGTTTTGTTTGGTCACTCAGCTTCTGATACCAGTGATTTGATGGGGTTCGGATATCAACAAGGTACATCTTCTTCTAGTTCCCAACACAATGTTAGCGATGGAGGTGTAATGCATATAAACAATCCGTATCAAAATTGATAAATAATAATTTAACCTTAATTTAATCAAATAATCCATATAATATAACAAGATATATTTCCATTTTGGCATTTTTTTTCTCTCTTAAGTCAATTCTAATCATATTTATTTGTTCTTTCCCGAGTTGAGTTTTTCCAACATTCAATTCATTTTATTCTACGGATATTATTATTATTACACTGTGATTATGCATGAAATTATTGTTGTTTATTTTATGATGTTTTGTTTTGTTTTGTTTTAAACTAAGTTTTAATTTTGTATTTTATTTCCATCAAGATAAAGATGCATTGTTTTTTTTATTATAAATACCGTTTTTGATGATTTATATGTATATTGTTTATTTAAAAGAATACTGTTTTAGTTTCATCTTTTTTGCCTTTTTTTATTGTCATTCCTATTTCATCTTCTGATCTTCTCTGTTTCTTAATCTCACATTTTGATCGCTTTTTTACGCTTTTTTCACCAATGTTTTATTTCTTACACTTTTTTTTCTGTTTCTGTTTCTGTTTCTGTTTCTGTTTCTGTTAGCCTACTATTTCGCTATTTATATTGATCGTACAGATCCTACATTTTGACCGCTATA
Organism: Ambrosiozyma ambrosiae; assembly: GCA_003705185.2. Taxonomy (NCBI): domain Eukaryota; kingdom Fungi; phylum Ascomycota; class Pichiomycetes; order Pichiales; family Pichiaceae; genus Ambrosiozyma; species Ambrosiozyma ambrosiae. The sequence continues at coordinate 146,277 of PPHU02000025.1, read as the reverse complement.
CTCTATCCTCATCTCTACTCTTTCTTCTGCTTTTATTTCTTCCATTCCAAAATTATTATTATTTTCTGTGTCTAGTGTTCTTTTTTATTCTTTATCTTTTAACATTGTAATTTATCAGGTTTTTAATTCTAATATGAAAAAAGGAATACTCTAATTTACGTTATTATTGTTATTCTTAGTGGTGCAGCTGGGTCTGTGCCTTTACATGGTTGGTTCACAATTTATTTATACACCTTCGAGAACGAGCAGGAATAATATAACACCCGTGCACCTTAAATAAAATATACTTTTGAGAGTTATGAGGATTTCGAAATACCCAAATCAACAACACATCAACCAACAGTTCGCACACAAGACACGTCGTTATCACTGTCTCTTACGCAGCAACCTCAAACATATATAGTTCAAATCCCCTTGAGTTGTTTGAACAGTAACAATAAAAAATAGACAATAAACAAGATGAACAGACTTTTATTTGCATTTTTCTCATTCATTGCATTAGTCAATGCCACAGCATTAACTTTTACTTTACAACCGAATGAAAAATCATGTTACTATATATTCAATACCAAAGAGAAAGTCAACATTGGATATTATTTTGCCGTGCAAGCTGGTGGTTCTTTTGATATCAACTATTCTGTCAAAGCTCCAAATGGTGTTTATATAGTCAAAGAGGACAAGCAAAGACAAGGTGATTGGATTTTCAAAGCCGATCATAAAGGTGAATACGAGTTCTGTTTCAGTAACGAATTCTCTACTTGGGCTGAGAAAGTTGTTGATTTTGAAATCAAAGTTGATGATGATTTTAAAGCTTCCTTACCTAATGCACCAAAAGAAAATGCAGCTGTTGAGGGTATGCAATTGTCTGTTAAAAGTATTGAAACAAAGTTGAATCAGTTAACTATTACTTTGAATCACTACAAGACCAGAAATAATAGAAATCAATCTACTGTTAAATCTACTGAATCTAGAATCTTTTGGTTCTCTGTTTTTGATGTGTTGCTGATGGTTGGTATGGCTGTTTTCCAAGTTTTGGTTGTCAAATTCTTCTTCCAAGGTTCAAGAAAACAATTAGTTTAGTTTTATTCTATGTTGTTTTTATGAATTTCTCATTAGTTTCCTTGTGTAATTCTGTATAATTTTGCTCTCTGCATAAAAATGTTGTTTTTTTGATATATAATACTTGACTGAGAAACCGAGACTATGAGTCGCTCATATGACCGACGCGTCTGCAATTATGTAAATATTTTAAGTAATTAAACCGTGCACCATAACAAATGTTTTGTCGTAGTTACTCACCCACAAAATGAAAAAAAAACTGTGAAAAATCATCAGTCAAACAAATAACGATACTTCACCACAAGATCACGAAAAAAAGGATTCATATCTTTCACATTTTTAAGGTCTATCCTAATTATACTCATTCCACCCAATAGTTCTGCTGATACACTAGCTATAACAAGCAGCAGAGAAACTTTTCTATTCAAACCGAAAGTTAAATCAACAAACTAAAGAAACAAATTTAATCGATTACTAGACATTTTAAAAAAAAACCAAAAATGTCTACTTCTAACTGCAGATTTTATGAAAACAAATACCCTGACGTCGACGATGTTGTCATGGTTAATGTTCAACAGATTGCTGAAATGGGTGCTTATGTGAAATTGCTTGAATACGATAACATCGAAGGTATGGTTCTTTTATCAGAATTATCCAGAAGACGTATTAGATCTATTCAAAAATTAATTAGGGTTGGTAGAAACGAAGTTGCTGTTGTGTTAAGAGTTGACAAAGAAAAAGGTTATATTGATTTATCCAAAAGAAGAGTCTCCTCTGAAGAAATTGTGACATGTGAAGAACGTTATGGTAAATCCAAGACAGTCCATTCTATTTTAAGAAGATGTGCTGAAGAATTCAAATATCCTTTAGAATCATTATATCAATCTATAGCTTGGCCATTAGCTAAAGATTATGGTCATGCCTTTGATGCTTTCAGAATTTCGATTACTGATCCTTCAGTTTTTGATACTATCACTCCACCATCTGAACAAATTTTAAATTTCTTAAAAGAAAACATCTCAAGAAGATTAACTCCACAAGCTATCAAATGTAGAGCCGATATTGAAGTTTCATGTTTTTCATATCAAGGTATTGATGCCATCAAAGAAGCGTTATCCGCCGGTGAAGCTTTATCAACCGAACATGACTTAATTAAAGTTAAATTAGTTGCAGCTCCAAAGTATGTTATAACCACCCAAAGTTTGGATAAACAAAGCGGTATTTCTTTATTGAATCAAGCAATTGAAAAAGTCAACAGTATCATCACCAAGTATGGTGGTGTATGTGATGTTTCAATGGCTCCAAAGGCCGTCACTGCTACTGAAGATGCTGAATTACAAGCTTTACTTGAAAGAAAAGAATTGGAAAATTCTATGGAATCTGATGAATCTGATGAAGATGAAGATTGATTTACTGGATAATTTCATTTTTATTTTTAATAATAATAAATATATTTAATCATATCATGTCATCCTTTTGTAGTATAGACTATTTATTGTTGTTTCTTTTCTTCTTCTACTTCTTCTACCCTTCCCTTATATCTATTATTTTGTTCTTCTGTTACTCTTATTTTTCTTCAGTCCCCCATCTTCTCCTCCCCTTTTTTTGCTTGTTGTTTTGTTTTAAATACATATGAGATGAGCCATTAAAAATAATTTTAAAAAATATAGGAAACTTAAATAAAGCTAAGCAAAATAAAGAAATAAAGATTCAACGGAAAAACTGTGTATGATTCGTTGGAAGAAAACAGAATACAGAAACAAACCTGGACGATTAATAAACTAAAAAAAGGAAAATTAGAGTAAATAAAAAAAAAGCAATCATTAACATAAGCAAATAAATAAATTAAAAGAAAAGTAAAACAGAAAGTCATTATGCGTCATTAAAAAAAAAGATAATTTAATATTTTGTTATTTTGAGTCTATAGTATCCAAACTCGTGCAATTGGATAATTAAATAATCAAATATTCAGATATTCTAATTATATATGTCAACAAAATGTTGTTCATTCATAAATGATAGTAAATCTAATGGGCTTTGACTACTACTCAAGGATCTAGAATCATCAAAAGTTGATCGTCTATGAAGCAATTCTTTACACAAATAATATGAAGCAGCACTTAAAAACCACTTATTTGAATTATCTTCGAGAAATTTTAAGCATCTATCATAAAGGCCTTTTTTAAATCCTAATAAGTTGGATGGATCTTCGAAAGTATCATTAATCGCAACATCTTCTCTTGTCTTGATTTCCAAATGAAGTAAGACAACAACATGTAAAACTGCTTGGATAACAACCACATGTTCAACATGTTGATCACCTAAATTTTCAACTATGATTTTTGAAGCATCGGTTAAGAATCTTATTTTGTTATCAGTTAATGGAGAATCCGTGTATAGTAATTCTTTTTTATCTTCTTCATCTTCTAGCATCGACATGAAATCGACTTTTGATCTTAAATATAAGAGAATGCAAAATGATGATAATATTTTAAAGAAACGATGATATTGATCACCAATTAAAGAAATTAACTCTTGTGGGAAATTAGCTGATTCCCAATATAAAAGATCCCTCTCTAGATAAGAATCTATAATTCTATAACCTGGAATTCTATAAACCACATTAATTATTCTTTCTAATAATTCACAAATAAAGTAATATCTTTTGAAAATTTCATAATCTTTTTGTACACCTTCGAAATCTTCTACATTAGGCTGGTCGACGATCAAGTCAATTTTGTGGTAATACAGTGCAGCGGCACTTGTCACTGTAGTCATCCTATCACAACAATAACTAACCCAAAATAAACGGGAAAGTAAAGATCTTTTATAAGATAATTTGAAATCGGAACTCAGAGATTTCGCCAGTCCGGGAGTTGACCTAGTATGATTATTATTAGCACCAAAATTATGCAGACCTAACTCAACGATTAAAGTAGATGCCTTACATAAATATTCTCTAGCGACTTGAGGCCCCTGAGGAGTTTCTTCATGAATACTTAATAGCAAATAGGACTGAATTAAAGTAATTTTATTTGTTTCACAAATTTCTAATAATTTGCATTTTTGTCTGAGTTTTTCTGCAACTAATCTAATTTCTTTATTTTTTAAAGATTTATCATATCTCACGCCTGATAGCATCAAAGCATTTAGCAACAAAGGTGACACTAATTCTAAATCATTTAATATATCTCGATCAACAACAGGCATTATTGGATATAAATTATCTAAGTATAATTGGATTAATTGACGTTGCTGATCAATAGGAGGCTTGTCAAATGCACCTTTTTTTGCTAGAAACTCATACAAATCTTTATCCATCTCCTCCAGATACTGGTCCCGACGGGGCAAATAAACATCTCTCCAGGGAAAAAATAAGTCATAGTTACCAGCATCTGAAAGACATAGAAAAGAGTCTCTTGAAAGCAACGGAGCTAAAGGCTGAGTTGCAACAACAAATTGTGATTTTACTCCTTCCTGTTCGATTACATTAGCATAAATCTTGTCGTTGTGAAACAAATGCTGTTCATCTGAATACGATTTTCTCTTCTTATCATTAGAACTTTGCAGCTGTCGATCTATTGAAAGTTTCCGTTTTTTGTGTTTGTAATTGTTGCTAGTGTAGCTCAAAGAAACTAGGGCGTGATCCTGAGAGAGGTTGGATGTCAAATTGGCCGTCTTGACTAAAGACTGAGAAGACACCAATATTGGACCAGGTATATTGGAAGAACTCCTGATAGTTTCGTTAGTTTCATCTCCTTTAACAACACATGTGACCTTAGCCTTTTTGCAGAGAAGACACACATCGTCTTGAGGAGAGTCATAACGGCACTTCTTGTGAAACTTCCGGCATCGTTCGCAGGCCCGGGACTGCCTTGGTTTCTTACCTATTTGAAAGGTTGTAATCTGAAATAGAGGCTCGTTTCTAGACATATGTGGTGTCTGTTTGGGTAGAACTCCAGAATATGTAGTAAGAGTGGTAAGTGATTTAGTTCTGGTCACTCAACAACCAGATCTCAAAAGATTAAAAAGAAAAAATCTGGGGAAATTTGATTTTTTGACTCCAGTTTACGTTTTGGTGTGTATTTTTTTGTCATTCACACTATACAAGACCTCTTTACACTACGCACAGATTTCTTTAGAGTCTTGATAACGACTATGTCATACAAGAGGGTGGATGGGAACAGACTGGTGGTTAACAAGAGACATAAAAAGAATGAACCCATAGAAAACTATAACTGGCCGGCCCAGTTTAAGGAGCTAGAGACTATCCATTTCAGGCTAAACTCCTATTTTACCTTTCTTTCTTCCAGAAAACATATAATAACCACAATAGACCTGTTAAAAGATCCAGTGGAAAAAGCAATAAATAGAAAATTGACAGAGTTAGATGTTTCCAGAATAGCTGTATTGATCCCTGATGATGTCGTGTTTGACTATTTCGATGAAAATCAATTTGTTTTAGAAGATAAGCATTTCAACTGGAGAGAAGGGTTTGCCCAAAAGGATATTGATATTTATGATTTGAAAGATGATACTGTAGGCCATGATAAGACTATTAAGCAATTACTAGTTTTTGAATTCATTGATGGCGATTTAAGAAAATCTAAGACCAGTTCCACTTACAATAGAAATGAAATGAAAACTCCGATTTACACCAAGGATTCTATGAAAACATTGATTGTCAAACGAAACAATAAGTTTGAATTAGCTATGTATAACTTCATTAAACTTTGTGACTTGAATGGAATTGACCCATGGACAGAATTAACTTCAAAAGCACAAAATAGAATACCTAAACCTCTAGATTACGTAGATCCAATTGAAGAAATGATTAATAAATCATTAGCACCAACTGCGAATTCTATTAGACCATCAATGGAAGAAATGATAAATAAACTGAGGAATACCAATTTTTATAAACAGCAAATTGAAGATGGTGCTCAATTTGTCATTGAACCAAGATCGCCTGAATTTAAAGAATTAGATTTTGAATTAACACCAATGATCAAGACCGCACTAAAAAAATCAAAGGGAATTGAAACTTTATACTCTCATCAAACTGAAGCAATGTCTGAAATCCACAATGGGAAAAATGTTATTATTTCAACCTCAACATCGTCAGGTAAATCTTTAGTTTATCAAGTACCCGTATTATCGGAAATAGAATCGAATCCTTCCTCAACTGCAATGTATATTTTTCCAACGAAAGCATTAGCTCAAGATCAAAAGCGTTCTTTGAAAGACTTTTTAGATTACATGCCAAAACTGCACGATTTAGTAGTTGAAACATATGATGGCGATACAGAAAGAAAACAAAGAGAATATGTGAGATATAATGGTTCAATAATTTTCACCAACCCAGATATCATTCATACCACAATGCTACCTAACCATCAACAATGGAGAAGGTTTTTGGCTAATTTGAAGTATGTAGTTGTGGATGAACTACACATGTATAAAGGGTTGTTTGGTTCACACGTTTCATTAATAATGAGACGTTTACGTAGAGTTTGTGCCATGCTAAATAACACTAATATCGTTTTCATTTCATGTTCAGCAACTTTAAAAGATCCAGTGATGCATATGCATAATATATTTGGTATTCCTTCAAGCTCCATAGCCCATATTAATAAAGATGGTTCACCATCGGGCTCGAAGCATTTAGTTGTTTGGAATCCACCTTATATTGATCCAACTGACCCAATTGCAGGTAGACAGAACTTCATTTCTGAATCAGCTAAAATTATAATCGAACTAATCAAAAACAATGTTCGAACGATCATATTCTGCGTTGTGAGAAAAGTAGTTGAATTGTTAATGAAAGAAGTGAGACAATTATTGAAATTCAATGGTGAAAATGAATTAATTGGTCAAGTAATGAGTTATAGAGGTGGCTATTCAGCAGCAGATCGTAGAAAAATCGAGAGTCAAATGTTTCATGGAAATTTAAAAGCTATTATTTCAACCAATGCACTAGAATTAGGTATTGATATAGGTGGATTAGACGCTGTTGTGATGTGCGGGTTCCCTATCTCAATTTCTAATTTCCATCAACAGAGTGGTAGAGCTGGTAGAAGAAACAAAGATTCATTGACTGTATTAGTTGGTTCTGGGGACCCGGTTTCACAGCATTTTATGAAGCACTCCGAAGAATTAATTAAGACTGATTTTCCAGATTTGGTGTTAGATTTTGATAACATAATAGTGTTAGAAGGTCATCTACAATGTGCGGCTTTTGAAATCCCATTCCACCAGGATTTAAGTTTCGAAATTGAATATTTTGGTGAGTTTAAAAAAGTGAAGGAAATTTGTGATTCCAAGTTAGATTTTGATGATTTAGATAGGACTTATCATTGCAGTTTAAAATTTCTACCTTGGCCATCAAGTTCAGTTTCAATTAGAGCAATTGAACAGGATACATATGCTGTTGTCGATGTTACGAATGACCGTAATATAGTCATTGAAGAAATTGAAGCATCAAGAACAAGTTTTACCTTATACGATGGTGGTATATTCATTCATCAAGGATTACCATACATGGTTCGGGATTTCAATCCCGATGAAAAATTGGCAAGAGTTGAGAGAGTAAATGTAGACTGGACCACTAACCAGCGAGACTATACCGATGTTGATGCTGTTGAAATTGAAAGAATCAGATCCTTAAAAACAAGTGATGTGCCTATTTATTTTGGTAAGATTAGAACAACGATTGTAGTGTTTGGTTTTTTCAAAATGGATAAAAATAATAAAATCTTGGATGCTGTTGAAGTTAACAACCCCCCGATTATATTAAATTCAAAGGGAATTTGGATCGACATACCTAAAAAAGCATTAGAGATGATTCATTCCAAACAACTAAGTGTACCAAGTGGAATTCATGCAGCACAACATGCAATTATGAATTTATTGCCATTATTTGTGATTTCTGGATCAGATGAAATTCAATCTGAATGTAAAGCTCCAGAGAAAGAATTTGCTAAACGGGAAACAAAAAGGAAAAGGCCAGCTAGGTTAATATTCCATGACAATAAAGGTGGCCAGTTTGGTTCTGGATTAAGTACGAAAGTTTTTGATAATATAGATACAATTTTAGAAAAAAGTTTAGAGAATATATTAGATTGTGATTGTGAGTGGGGTTGCCCAAATTGCTGTGCTTCTACACTTTGTAAAGAGAATTCTCTAGTCTTGTCTAAATATGCAGCTATTATTATATTTGCAGTGATTTTAGATAGAGAAATTGATTTAGATTCAATACCCGATGGACCTGAAGCAAACATGCCAGTCATTGAAATTGAAACTATATTACCTGTGAGTGAAGTAGGAATGGTTAAGTTTTCAAATGATGTTGAAGTTGTGGACGTTAGAAAATCAGACACTCCACTTTCTTCTTTAAAACAAGAAAAAATTGTTTATGTTAAAACGAAACGTGTTTCCAATGGTAAGGAAAATGTAATTAAAATTAAAAAAGAAGAACAGAAGATTCCTGACAAAATTAGTGAAGATGAAGATGAAGATGAATTTAGTGAAAATGATCTAGCATTATGCATGAATTTATAGGCTTTTAACAGGTTATTATTATATATTATTATTATTATTATTATTAGTTTTATTTATTTATTTTTGGAGTTAATTTCTTAATATGATTTACAATTTTTCAGCACACAGCAATGATAATATACAAGTATGTACAAAAAGAAAATGCCAAAAGGTGCGAAGAAAAAACAATATAACCAACAAAATAAGGGAACATTTTAGAGACCAAAATCAAACAAAGACAAAAATAAATTAATATTTTTTGTACTTAAATTCTTTAAAATAAACTTATCTAAAACTTCTTCTATTTGAATTACCTGTTAGCAAAGCGCTAGAAGCTGTTGAATTCGATCTCATAATAGATACATTATTATTGCTATTTGTGCCAAATGATGAATTTGTGGCTGAAGCCTCATTAATGTTCAGATTTCTTAAATGATTAGTGGTACTTAACAATTTATCTCCAAATTCTCCAGTGGTTGAAGTTGAATTAACAGTGGAAGATCTCGATCTAATACTTCTTCTTTCTTTACTAACCAATGCGGGTGAATCGGTTAAGCCTTTCACTTTAGCCAATCTGAACACTTGCTTAACCGGACGTAAATAGATCGATGCTAGTGACCCTATATTTAATTCCAACTCTTCTAAAATGTCCTGGGGTAAGGTATCTGTATCTGAATGAATCAAAGGTAGATCTGACTTAATAATTTCTCTAATTTTTGGGTCATTTGAAGATATCAATCTCCAGTAGAAATATCCACGTTCCCTTAAATCTGGATCATCCACTTCTTCACCGATTGTGTATTTCAAAATATTAATTACTAGGTCTTGCAAACTTTCATCGTCTGGTTTCATCACATAAGTTTTCATAATTGCCGTTAATAAAGTAACCTTTACATCATTTGTTTCATCACGTATGTTATTAAATATATCTTTTAATAAATTGATAGGAGAATCAATTAAATAGTTGTATTCACCAATAACCCAAATTATGGACACTTTAGATTCAGAATCTTCAATCAAATGTATATTATCAATCAATGGAGTAATCAAGAAATTGAAACGGCAAGGAAACTTTCTAAATATATCTTTAACAATAACAGCAATTTCCTGAACGATATAGGAAATTGAGTTGGATAATAGATTTTTCAAAACATCAACACATTGATCACTTGAATTTTCCAGTTTGATAGATAAATTTCCAATTGCTCTAATTGACTTACAAACCATTGGAATATCAATCTCCATTGCATATCCCTCTAATTCTTTTAAAACAATGTTTATATTTGATTCTTTAGCTAACAAGAAGATAATCTCTAGTTTAGTATCTTTAATATAAATTGGATCATCGAACTGACAGAAGAACATCCGAACATCCAACTTTAAATATGTAGATTTATTCAAAAGCAATAAAATGATATTTCTCATCACTAAAAATTGAACTTCAGGAGACTTTGACATCAACGTCGAAACTGAGTTAGATATTCTTGTAGGCAAAACGGGAAATTTATCAACCAAGTTATCAACGTAATTTCCTAGATAAACAATTACCTTCAATGAATTCAATGAAATGGAGCAATTGTCAGACTGTAAATACGGGATACATAAATCAATTAATTCAATAGCCTCAGACTCCACTTGAGGAACTAAAGACATTAATGAATTCAAAATATAGATTTGAGACCATTGATCACAATTAGTCAGATTTGAAGCTAAGTGAATCGCATTTTCAAAGTTAATAGATAACTTCAATCCATCGCTTCGTTCCGTTATATCATTTAATGAACTTAAAGCTACAGCAATGACACTTATATTGTTGTCCTGTAATAAACCATTTAGTGAAGTCAACAACGCTTGTTTTGAATCAACGTCTAGTCTATCAAACACTCTAGCCACAGCAAAAGCAGAGCATCTTCTAACCTCATAGTCGGAGTCAACCAACCCATCTTGTAGAATTTTAATCAAAGCCTTTAAAAATTCATCCAGTTGAATAGCAGATAAGGTTTTAATAGCAATGATTCTAGTCGAACTAGCCACTGATTTATAAAAATCCAACTTAAGAAACGGTAATAGTTCCAACGTGTCTTTAGGCTTGTTGGAGTAATACGACACAAAGTACAAGTAACATAGTCGTCTCACTTCCAGATCATTTTTTTGGTCAACCAAGATTTTCAAAACCTCATTTGATAATAGGATAACTTCGTTATTTCCCATGGTCATGTTGGTGATGATCTTTTTTAAGATGGTTTTCTTAATTATGGCAGACTTTGGTTTCTTTTCGGCATTTCTGATCTCAATCTGTATCTCAGAGGCCTTGGTTCTGGAGTATAATTTGCTGTCACCCATAGTCTGGTCTCTGGTGCTTATTCGGTGTTGGTGCTTTTGTAGTTAAGCTAATATAAGCTTGAAATTGAAGATTGTGTGCAGTGTGCCGCCAGATCAGCCTAGTCGGGGATTCAGGTTCGGGTTCGGGAGAACTATCGATAGTTAAAGTCTATGTTGCAAACGATAAACGCAAATTAATTAATACTAGACAATACACAAAACTTGAATAATATTCCGAAATATGTATAAAATAAAAGAAAATTTAAAATAACATATTAAAAAAATAAAACAAGAAAGGGTAGAACGAAAACTGTTGTGCAGGTGATGCATCAATTGAATTGAATAGCAATTAAAAGATGCACATAGTAAGTAATAAACCAAAACATTTAAGATCAATCAGTATTAATATGATTTAAAAAAACAAATAATGCTATGATATAACTAACACAATTAAAACCACGCAAACTCAAACAAACAAACAAGATGAAAAAGACTAGTAACTAGTATAATTACTAGTATTAATAATGGTAATAGATTCTAGAAATAAAATTAAAGCAAAAAAAAACTATTACAAACGCATTAAAAAACCAACAAAAAAGTTTAAACTTATTTCAATAGAAATAAGATCCATCAAAGATATAATAATCTTAACATATTACACTTTTTGACAAACTTTCTATCAAAACAAATGAAACATACTTCTAAAAAAAATTAAACATTTTAATATCAAATAATATCACAAATTAAATTGAGCAACCGACTGAACTTAGATCTCAACTTTATCAACCAAACTTCTATACTGATGTCTAACAGCATTACCCTTACCAAGAACTTTTCCCATGCCTTCATTACCACTGACAGAATTAATAACAAGACTTCCAGGATCATTATTGATACTATCATCATATCCAATACCACGAATAGGAACAACAGGTTTACTACCACGCTCCACTTCTTTAATTGGAGAAACAGGATGTCTGCCAAACTTACTGGAACTAGGAAAGCCAACATTACTACCATTGCCACCACTAGTGGACAAATCATCATAATCTGAATCAGGAGTCTCATGACCAAATTGGGCACCACTGTTGTCTCCATGGCTTAGAGATAATGAATCTGATGATGGGTACAGATTGTTGTGTGGGTTAATGTAATTGTTTACTGAGTCGCTACTAGAAAAATATTGTTGTGGTGGAGCACCACCAATATCAGAATGGTTTGACTGGGGGGTAGAATATTGAGAATGAAACTGAGAAGATGAACCACCGTGTTGTTGACGTAATTGAGAATCAACACCTGACTGACCTTGATTAATGTGAACCATTCTGGCCTGAGGGATGCTAGCTGGAGCAGAGGTACTGTTTTCTGATGACGAATAAACCGACTCAAACGAGACGTTATTTGCGTTATTTTGAGTAGCACCATTAGAATTCTTTTGAGATGGATTGCTTGACTTTGATAAGTATTTTCGTTGTGGATGTTGAGCTTGGTCACTACCAATCAATGGAGATACACCGGTCACAGTATCATGGTAAAAAGAATCACTCGAATTGTTGGTGACAGTTGTCTTTGGTGTGCCACCGCCAATAATGATTTCTGGTGGTTGATATCGTTGCCGTTGTTGGTGGTGTGATGAATAAACTGACTCAGCAGATTGATTTCCGTTGTATGTGTCAGTTAGTGGGCCCTTGTTGTTTTTATTGTTATTTTTGTATGCAGCAGAAAGTGGGCTATTAACGTTATCATCTGGGAAATATCCTGATTGAGGAGAGCCAGTAGGAGTAATCAAAGGCCTGGCAGCAGGAGCACCAGAACCATTATTGTCTAATCCTAAACTGGCTAAATACTTCATGGCAGGTGATGAATTAATGGATCCATCGACATGATTATCGTTGCTAGGGCCATTGTGAACCATAGACAAATCCAAATTAAAATCAACAAAATCATCTTCAGGATTATAGTCATCATACTCATAGCTGTTCATCTCATCGAAACGCTCTTTATTATAAATCATACCTTCTTTGAAGGTATCAACCAAATTACCTGATCCAACCCATCCTTTCTCAATCTTGAAGAAGCACATCTCTTTGAAAACTTGAAACCAGTCGGAATTATTCCAATTTTCACCTAACGAGTTCTCAATGTTCAAGGTGACCAACTGATACGAGATCTCATTGTCGAGATATTGAGTGTGTGGTAGTTGTGGTAAGCCAAACAACAACGAGTTACGGTCTTCTCTGGAAGAGATAAAACGATCTGGACGACCGTACAACTGGAACGAGTTCATTATTGGTATCATTAAACGAATCATAGTTTCAACTGGTTGAACACCGTGATGTGTTTCTGGAATTATGTAGCATAAATGGGTTACGATTAGTGTTGTATTCTTGAGCTTTTTATTTCCTGATATGTTTGAAACTTGAGATTCTTGTCTAGAGTGAGACTTATTAAATGATGGATTTCTTGAATGGATTGAAGAGTTTTTGTTTAAGTTAGAAACAGATAATAGAGAAGTTTGCGATTTCTTCTTTCTCAAGCCAATGGATGATGATCTTGATCTGGAACCACCACCTGCAGACTCTAAAGTGATTTCACCATTAATGATCTTCAATAACAATTCTTCATTGATATAGTTCTCCCCTGTTAATCTCAACAATGAATTTGTGTTGATGAATTCTGGATTCTCGGGATAAACAGAAGAACAGGATCTAATATTGACCAAACTAGCCAACAAAGTTTTCTTTGATTTACTTGAGTTTGTAAACATTTCAATCTTACCATGTTTTTTCTTGTTTGTAGGAGGACAAACAACAACATAACATCTAATCCACTTGTCATTCAAAAAAGGGAATCTAACAACACACCATTCTTCCTTTGGATGCTTATTATTAGGAGCCAACAAAGTTCTAATATCAGAGAAATGGATAGCTTTAGAAGACAACAAGGCTCCAGTGAAACTCTCTTGCAACTGTTTATACTCAAATTGTGCTAATAACAAATTTGAGTAGAAATAATCGATATCCTCTTTATTTGCAAATCTAACTTTATATTTCTTGAAGTTAGTCAGCTGAACCGTTAAATCAAAGGTAGTTTTTTCATATACAAACTCGGAATCGGCAATATTAATGTATATAGGTTTGAAACCACCATTATCATCATTTCTACGTTCCTGAGCAGTCATATCGTCCATTTCCCAGATCGCTAATTCAGTTCCGCTTAACTTGGCGCTAACAACCAACCAATCATCTTCTGCGATGGGAACTTGAACAAACATTTCAACATATGATCTGGCTTGTTGAGCATGGATTAGTGTAACTATAGGGATTAGTTCATCAGGAAGAGAGTTTGTGTTTCTAGTTGGGTCGATGACCGATAAGGAATTCGAAGAGGTTGATCTAGTGGGCTGACGCTTGTACTGTAACGAAGATAAAGTGTTTGATTGCCTTAGGAAACTCGTTGGAATTGAGGATATCTTTTTCTGTTCAGAGATGGTTGATCTTCTAGTCTGTCTTGAAGAGACTGAATTCAAATGTGATGTCGTTGAAGAGACTTGTCTATTGGACTCAACCAAAGGAGCCGGTTTAGGAATGGATGTGGTAGTGGTGGCTGCTAAATTTGGTTTTGAGGTTGATTTCTTAGTTTTTAAAGTAGATTTGACTGATTTAGAAGAGAAGTCATTGTTATTGGACTTTTTAAATAGGTTCATGAGACCCATGGTTGTGTATATATGTGTTGGGAGCTCTAGAGGACTGACTACTGCAAGTGTATTAGAGAAGTAAAATTATAAGAAAGTAAATTGAAATTCAACACAGCAAGGCGAGTAGAAAAAAGTACCGATTGAGAGTAATGAATTGAACGGGAAGTTCGGAGAGTGACAACTACAAAAAGACAGGACCAAATCAGAAGCTGAATGGAATAAGAGAGATGACGAGAGATGAAACTAAAAAAATGAAATTGCAGAAGAACGACAGGAGTTGATTGGAAATAAATAGATTTCTTTCAAGCTAAGCCATAGTGAGAAATTGAACAATGTGTCCACCTCGACTGATTCGATCTCTCCAATAATAACTGAGTATCGCTTTAGTCGTTTTAATTTACTAAAACTTCTAGTTTTACTTTATCGGACATCATCATCACCCTGTCTGTGTCTCTTATTATCTGGTTATCTGTGTCTTTGATTATCTGGCCTTCTGTGTCTCTGGTTTACCTTTGTATATTGGATAATTTGAATATCTTTGCTTATACGATCACCTTACTGCGCCTTCATAAAGTTCTATATATACGCTTGGCTATTATTCAACTAATTACAAATTAAATTTAATTATCATAATCATAACATAACTACAACCATAAGTATCTAATTAAATCAAATATATGATCAAGTCTGTGCTCATATTCAACCAAGCTGGAATTCCTAGACTTATTAAGTTCTATACCCCAGTAGATACTGCCACACAACAACTTCTTCTCAAACAGGTCTATTCGTTGGTATCGACACGATCGGACTCACAATGTTGGTTCTTGACTCCCCCACCACTACTACAACATATATCACAATTAAAAGTCATTTACAGGCATTACGCCACACTATATTTTGTGTTCATTGTGGACGAACAGGAGTCGGAGTTGGGTATATTAGACTTGATCCAGGTATTTGTGCAAGTGTTGAATAAGTGTTTCAAAAATGTTTGTGAGTTAGATTTAGTCATGCATTGGGAAGTGCTTCAGGCTGCTTTGGAACAGATTGTTCAAGGTGGGATGGTTATTGATACTAACATTAACAAGATTGTGGCTGCTATCGATGAAGCTAATAACCAGGATGCGTCTACTTCAAACTTAACTGGAGTAAATTCGAATTTGACTACAACTAATGCTTTAGCAAGATCTGCAGCTGGGCTTACAAATTTCAATGCTTCTGGATTTTTTAATAGATGGGGTTCTGGAGGTTAGTTTTTTGTAATTTTTCGATAATTCTATTTCCTATATACAAGAATAAATGCAAATCAAAGTAAAAGTAATAAATATAGATCCGTAAGGCAAATCACCAAAGTTTATACCAACTCTTACCCTTTTTCGTCTGTTCTTGCAACACTTCAGTCAATTCAACTTCCTTTTTCATCTTCTCCAATTCCTGCTGTTGTTTTAATTCAGCTTGTTGCTTTTCAAATAAATTCTTCTTGACTAAAATGGAGTCTCCACTCTGAACATTATCTTTATCCCAAGGTGATTTAATAGCGCCAGTTTTCCAAATAGGATCATTAGAAGCACTTGTTTGCTTAACAATCTCCATTAAAACCTCTTGTTCTTTTCTTCTTAATTCTTTATTCTTTTCATAGTCTGCTTTTAGTTCAGGTGATAATTTCGCAACTAGTTGCTCTTCAGTTGGGGTTGTATACTTGAACAACACCACTCCAGTCATAATCATAGCTGCTCCAGAAAGCAATGCCTTTCTCCATAGTAGTTTCTGTCCAGCATCCATTGTGTATAGTGGTTGTGTTGTAATCGTGTGATTAAGCCAAATCAAGTAAGTCTTATTGGTTGATCAGTTAGTTCAGGCTGTTTTTTTTTTGTTTTCCAAAGCAACTCTAGCGAGCAATCGAAAATTTCGATTTTCTGCCTACACAATAATTTATACCTCCTTCTTTCTGATGTTTTTTTAATCATGCTTGAAAGGCTCATCATTCTATAATTTGTAAAACATGTTAAGATTATAACATTTCTTAAAATGTTTGTTATAAACTGTTCATCATAAGAAGGTAAACATCGCCATTATCTGGATCTACAGACTCCTTGCAATTGCTAGAAGTTGCAAAGGCGGGAGGAGGCCTAGTTAATTCACAGTTATTTTATTATTTGAAAGTTTTTAAATGTTTAACTGAAATGGCATTAATTTTCCTTTTAAAATAATCTATGGAATACGTACCCGAGTATGTCAGTAAGAAGTTTCTTCTCAACCATGATTATACTTATCATTGAAGGAGCTAACTAGTTTTCTTGGTCAATGTTACCTTTTTGTAGCCAGATTCAATTTTACGATATCGTATATATCATTTTTTTCCTTTCTGAGAAATTTAAATAATATGTTCTTCCAGACGTGAAAAAACAATAACTAATTCCTTTTACTATATAATTAGCTATACTCTTTCACTTGCTGAATTAAATGTGTAGTTAAGTTACAATACTTAAATTAATATTAAATTTATTTATACTTATATTATATTTGTAAATACTTCAGTTAAGATGTAATGTTTCGAATTAATCCGACAACATTCCTTCCTTCATTTCCATCGTATGATTTGCATTCTTCTTGAAAATGATTAATCCAATCTAGTTTTAGTTTTCCTGAGTAGGGAAATCAATTATTTAACAATTATTATTAATGTAAATAATGAGTCAACAAAATTAATGAGTTTTCACTCTTACTAATCTTTAATAATAACACAAAAAACAAATGAAAACTTGTGTTGAACTGCTTGCTACCATTACTACTAGCCATGAATTTTAAGCGAGAACAACAGAGTCAGCCTGGTGATTTAGTTATGACAGCGCATATGTGCTAAAATTATGTTCAATTTTCAAACTTTGAATTTTAGTTTTTAAAGCGAGTTCTTAAACTCAAAACTTTTCAATTAATGTGAAGGAAATTACCTCAAAAAAAAGTAATTGAACATATATACTCTGCCATGTTTCAGTATGAGCAATTATTTGTAGCACTGCTCATCATTTGAAATTTTCAGATATTACTACGTATTGTCTATTAATAGTCAAATTTGATGTATTTTTTTGGAAAACTATGACCATAATAATACATTAATTATAGGTACAATAGTTTTTAAGTTAAAAAATTTTGTTTCATATTCAATTATAAGATCTGGAACTATACCTTTCCCTTATACTTCTCTTGCTTTATTTTTATGATTACATATCATACATATCATATCCTAAAAACTTACTGGAAATTCCATAAAACAAAATAATAAGACCACGGCTATCCATCCGGTAAGTTCGGCGAAATTAATTTCTCCGTATAAGGCAGCAAGGTACCCAAAATAGGCCTACACATGTAAACAGTAGTATAAACATCAGATCAATTATCTGTGAAATCAATGAATGGGTGGGTTATAAGAGGAATTAGAACTTAGGACTTAGGTGGTTATCATACCCATTCACTTGAATAACAAAAAAGATCTGATCCGATCAGGCCAGACATGGAGTGAGCGCTTTTATTTCACATTCATATTAGTGTTAAATGCCAGATGGTACGATATCATATAGATAATAATAGTGATAAAATTCATGCCAGCTCAAAACTCACCAAAGACTTTCGGACTTTATAACCTTAGATTTATTTATTTATTTTTCTATCTACCTAAGGTAGATTTTGTAAACTGTTCAATAAATTTGTAGGTTTTCATCATTAATGTTTCAACACAAGATTTGAAACAATTATCTATTGAACTACTTATATTTACATTTCTAGATCATTAATGCCAACAAATATTTCAAAAGTATCTATTGTAAGGTATGGCACTGTCACACATGTATAACTAGGATTCAAATCACTCTCTCCGCGAGTTTACCAGTGATCACCTGGTTGGACTTATTATAGTTGGTTTTCTTAGCCTCTCTCTACTTTGCTTACTTCCTGAATTGGCTATATATTTGTTCTACGTACGTGTGTATGTATATGTACGTGTGTATGTATATGTACGTGTGTATGTATGTATGTACATACATACCAATATCAACTAATACAATTATAAACAGTCGATATGTTAATAACTACGTATGTACCCCACTATCCCTGTAAAATAGTCCCACTTGAAAAAAAATAATCAAATTGAATCTAAATAGTTGAACCAATTGCTACCATAAAAACACTAAGGCGAGTGAAATTAAAAATAAAAATAAAAAACTATGAGTGAAAAAATAAAAAAAGGAGGTAGATGCAGATATAATTAAATAGAATAAAGTGAAATAATTAAAAAAACAACTTAACAAATTCATTGATAACGAATCAAATGATATTCACAAATCGTATAATTATGCAGCAGCGACAACAACCTAGACCTACTCCCAACCCCAACTTGATCAAATCGTCATATTATTTACTAGTTATATCTGCTTCGATCATCATAGATAATACTTGTAATTTCTACAATAACCCTTAGTAAACTTCTATATATATAACTTTTTATCTATTCTTTGAGAATAAGCTGTATTACCTGATAACTTCTTCTTCTTTTTCTTCTAGCTGTGCTACACAGTAATCCATTACTCGGTCATTATCTACGGATCTGTCGCATACTTGACAATTGAAGCTAGTACCTCCTTCCCCCCTTCTCCTCCTATCCAAAAAATACAAATATTCTTTCGATCCCATTGTAATAAAATTAAATTTTAGTGACTTTGAGTATTGATTAACTACGTTATCTATTATTTGTGGGCATTCGGTCAGCCTTGGATATAATAAAAAAAGGTAATTTAGATAGTGGTGTGAAAAAAAAATTGTATCATTAGAGTTATATTCGTTCGCCTTACAAGATATCTCCATGGCACTACAATTTCTAAACAATTGACGTAATTGGTATAGAATTTGTCTTAACTGTAAATTTATCCAGTCTGAATCGATTATACGATAAACATATAAAAAATTCCATGGATGAAAGAGAATAAACAATTTACTAAGTTTTTGGAATCAGTCATGCCATTCTGTGGTTACTTAATATTAAGATTTTGAGCACATTTTCAAAGTTCCCTCAAGTTGGGTATACAGATCAGACATATGTAAGTATCTAAAAAAATTCTACAGTATGGTGGGATATCGGAATATACAATAAAAAGTATTGGTAATAGTAATGGTAATAGTCATAATTTTTCAATTGTTTAATAAAATGACTCAATTTCATTGAGTCAATATATCGGTCTGACTTCATTATCAAATTAGAGCGAAAAATAACTCCGAATAGGGTGACAAAACAGGGAAACTTTCGGCAATATTAGGTTCGTGACAGCTATAGCCTACTAAGGGGAGAGGAAGGAATTTGAATATATCTGCACGAAAAGGAGAGGGACTTATCGCAAGTTTTAATTTTAAATGGAGGCTGTTTGTATGAGCTGTCCTAACTATTTTATATTTATTGGCTTAGCCAGAATGTCTAGACTGTTTAATTTGTTCAAGTTATTTATGCTGGTTAATTCGACATAACACCGGTTTCCTAAACTGTTAATATATAGAGGGGTGTTTCAGAAAAAATAGAAACAGGTAATTGGTGTTTGTTGGGTGAGACTTACGTAAAGGAAAAAAGAATTGGAGGTGCATGTTCTCTACAATTCTATTACACTTTACAGTGAGAAAATTTTTTTTCTGACAGTGTTTATAATTTTGACGTGTCTGCAGAAGAACCGCGATTTGGGTAGTAAACTAGTGTGGCTTGCTTCCTCTATTTCTTAGTTATAGAGTCATCGCTCATATCCATAGTTCCAGATTAGAAGTCTATTTATACTGTTTCATTTCCCTCTTTTATTTTCCTTTCGTCTTTCTCCCTTTTTTTTTTCAAAAGTAAAAACGCTTCTTCTTTCTCTATCATTATATACATCTAAGGTTTCAATTTTAAAGTAATTCTGCTAGTACAATAAACACAACTATGAGTGCCTTTAATGATTTTTGCCTAGTTTGTGAAAAGGTTTGCGATTCAAACCAAGTCTACTGTTCAGACTCATGCAGACAAATAGATCAAGAACAGGATAGATTCACTTCTCCTACTTTATCTTGTTCTTCGAACAACACAACTTGGTCTCATCAACATAATCGTCAAATACCGGATATAATTTCCCCTTTGTTGACTCCTCAATTTAACCAGTTCCAGCAATGCTTGATACCACAAACCAACAAGAACTATAACTACTCGGCTCAAGGTGTTCTTTTAAGATCACCTCAATTCAAGGATTTGCTTTCTTATGAGTCTCCGGTTTTGATGACTACTAGTTACTCTAATTCGAATGGTTTCTATGACCTTGAGACAAACAGATTGGACCTCAATGTTGCTTCTTCTGGTAGCAACTCTATGAATAGATTGAGAAGTGATTCTTTAAAGAATTCAACTAATGTATCTGATGCTCTAACTGACTGTGCTTCCGAGAATTATAAGAGTTGGTTATCTCACAATTAATTAAGTCAGCTTTGATTTGACAACTGGAGTTTGCCAATCAATCATTATCATGATTTTCATTTTCATTTTCATTTTCATTTTGTTGCTTTCTCTTTTGATATAGGTGTCATTCAAAGATCATAAAAACATACAAAAATAAAATGATTGTTTTTTTCTTTTTTGCACATGGGTCGCTTTTGTTGAAATTTAATACTGGGTATATTTCATAAACATAAAAAACACAAAAAATTTAACGTTTCAAAACAAAAAAATAACTTTCTTCTGCATCAATTTTATTTTAATTTACTTGAATTGAATAAAAAAAAACCAAAAAATAGAGTCTTTGAGAAACTCTTTTGCATTCTTTTTCTTTCTGTTCCTTTTTTTCTTTTATATTTTGTTCAAATTTTTATAATATAAATCTTTGCTAATTGATTTATTTTATTATTATAATATGTTGAATTGTAGGTCGTAGGTTTGTTCGTAATTAATATCCTATAAAATATACCGTCTATTTCCGTATTAGGGATCAAGGGGGCTACTTTGTTTGCCAGAATTAATTACTGCTAAATTCTACAAAATCTAATCTAAGCCGAGGACCTGGAAGTTAAAATAATTACTAAATTACAAGCTAATACAGATATCAAAAGATTAGAATGGAAGAAGTAATCTGTGAACATAAAGAAGATATTATAACAGGTACTATAAGCCCAATCCCAGCCCAATCCCAACCCAATTCCATTTTATAATTTTATAAATAACATACATAGATATTAAGTACATACAGATCATTACTACTTATTAATGAATGATCATTAATTTACCTATTTATGTTCGTTCCCACGTTCCGGATCATCCCATAATCTGATGGGTTTAAGATAAGTTGTGGTGCCCTCTTTTATTTTTTCCCCCTTTCTCCAGATTAACTGAATTCAGAAGGGGGATAAAAAAGTCCGAGGGTGTTACGGAGGAACCGGTGTGTAAATATCGGTTCTCAAAGTAAATTTTAAGGAGAAGCCAATATAAGCTATATATAGTAATAATTGAACGAGGGGTTGAGTGGGGGAGGATTGGGACTGAAATTGTTCGGGATAACAGAAGCATGAAACAAATACTTTTTTTTTCCACTATAATTGGAATTTCTATAAGTATTAAAGCATATATCAATGATATTTCAGTTACTATAGCGTAAAAACAATCCTCAATTTGTAAAGCAACTAGAGAGGCTTTTAGTGACATCAGAACTAAGCTAATTTGCGACTAATCGCTTCGCTTCTTGAACACGTTTTCTTGAATGTAAGCAAATGGCCTGATCAATCGAGCTCTCATAAATATATACCTAACTAAAGATGATTGAATATTTATATAATAGCCACTACTAGTTGTTTGATTATGAAGCGGATGTATTGCAAGTTTACTGGATTTGGAGAAGTTGATCAACCACTAAGTTACTATGGTAGTTATTGACGACCCAAACGAAAGCAGTTGGATGCAATAATTGGTTAATGGCAGATTACGACTGACAGTTGGATAGATTAAGGAATTAGCAATTAAAATTTAATAAACTACATGTTGGACTTATGAGTTGAAGATCTTGACAGACTTACCTGTAATGCAATGTAATGTAACTAACTATTAAGGTTACGTAAATAGTACACGCTCCAATTTGATTTCTTAAGCGTAAGCAAGTAAGTTAAAGAAAAAACCTTTCTCAATTTCAGAACGAACAAAATTATCTCGTTCACTAATAACATAGCCCACATGGTACGAAAATTATTAAAGAAATCCAATATCAGAGCCAAATTTATGTATATAAAGCTTTTTTAATTTTTTTTAAAAAAAAACACAGACGCACTTGAAATCCACAACAAAAACAAAAACAAAAACAAAAACATGATAAACAAAAGGTAAAAAAATTTCACTTAGTTTCGGTGTTGTTCGAAAAAACGTGTGTCTAATATTATTTGACTGGCAAAGGCCTATCACCACGTTTTCTACTTGATTTAATTGCTCATATAAAACACACACCATTCAATTAAATAACTAATATAGAGAAAGTTAGAACTCTAAACATGAACACAGCCATTCATCCTAAACAGTTTTAATTCAACCTCTTTTAAAGAAAAAATATTGTGATCATACCATACACACATTCTCATACAAATATTATATACTTAATAATTTAAGAATCAGGTGTGTGCATGAGAAAAAAACTTTTTTTCGTTACAATAATATCGATTTTTGGATTTTTCTAGAATGTTTTGAGCTTTAATGCTTCTACTTTGAGGTACGTGGCTTAGCGGTGATTACTAAATTTGATTCAATTTTCATAAAAATTTGAGTTGCGGTAATGAAGCAGAGAAAATCAGAAAATGGAAAAACTGCCAGACAGACAGCACGAATTGGAGTAGGCGTAGGTACCCCTCTGGTGGCTGATGCGGAAAAGGCTTTTAGGCTGAGTTATTTTAATATAGTTTATTCAATTCTGGATTGACAAGTTTTAGAGGGGATTTGGTAAAGTGGTGGAACTACCTGATATTATATCAACAATACATCTTATAAAACTTTAAAATAAAAGAGGGTTATTTAATTTAACAGTTTTCTTGTAACTTTTGCAAGATCATTATATATTATTTATGAGTAGTTCAGTGATTTTAATATGGTCTTATCTCTTAGATCTAAATCTGATAATGACACGACAGAAAGTTTTATTTTTGCTTAATTCCTGAAAAGTGTTTGAAAAATTTATTACCTTAATTTTTCTTTATAGAAGTTGCGATTGTAAACACATTCTTCTTTCAAAGCAGGATGACTAATTAGAATTACTCTCAGAAGTATTATATTGAAAGACTCATTCTCTCATTCTATAGCTTTGATTGATTCTAGAATCAGTGCTGTAGTGGTAGCGTAGAGATCCAGTACCAGAACCAGAACCAGATCCAGAACCAGATCCAGAACTATTACTGTTACTATTACTATTACCGCAAACCTATAAATAAATGTACCTACAATATCATTTACTTATTTTTTTTTGATCGTACCAAGACTACCAAGACTATCAAACATGCTAGAAACAATTATGTAGTTTACTATAATTTTGGATTTTGGATTTCATTGCTTTTTAATAGTCTGAGTCAGATTTAGCTATGCTAGTCACGCGATTAATATAGGTACAATTACAATCTTATATTCTTTGATCAAAACCGTACAGACATCAGATCATGGTAACTAATAGCATTATCATGTAAAACCAGTATCATATCAGTTTGTCAGCTTATGTGGAAAAGAAAAAAAGCTTAGAAGAAGATGGTCGAGAATTGTGTATTTGCTGATGATAATTCGTCACAATTAGAGTTTAAATCAAGTAACACTAATTAAAAAGATACTGAGTTCTATTAGATTAGACGTACATCACATATAAGATAAAGATTTTCGTTGAAAATTAAATGATGCTTGACATACTGATATAAAAAACACAACAGACAAGTGTAGTTAGTTATTAATATGGCAAGTTATACTAAACGCTTGCTCCTCTAACGATATAAACATGATCGCCATCTTTAATTTCCTTAACAACTCTACCAGAAAATGGAATGAATCTAAATGCATCCTCTTCAACATCAGCTAGAGACTCTTCATCTTCTCTTTTATTTCTGAAAACAAACAATTTCTCAGACTTTGTAGTTGAGCTCTTATCATTGATGTTTTTAATCTTCATCAACTCACAAACATTATCCAGCAGTCTACCAACAGGCCAGGTCTTGCTGACATATAATGGCTGGGCGTCTTGATATGACTTCTTAGTTGATGAAGCGGCAGTTGTAAGTATGTCTTCAGGTATATATTGACAATATATGTAAACTCTTTCAGAAGCTGAAATTTTAGGGTATCCTTTGGCTTGTTGTTTTAGTTTTGATAATTCAACCATTTTTTGTGCAGCTGATTTCTTCTTACTTTTGGATGATGATGATGATGATGATGACTTGAAAACACCGCCGAATGATAACCCAGAGGAGGACGAAGAGGTTGATTTCTTCTTGGAAAATTTAATAAAGTTTTTGAGTTTGAGTAACGCTTGATGTGCCGATTCATCAATCAACGAATTAGATATTAGTTTTGAAGCAATAGTATTTGTCTTGGTACCAACTCGTTGCGACGACGACGGCGAAGACGTTGAACCATCAAACAATTTAGTCGACTTTAGTTGATCTTCCAGAGCTGTACTCTGTCTGATTTTATTCATATCTGGAAACAAACTTGAAGATGATGGTTGCGTTGCGGAACCATTATTTTTAGTGGCACTGCTCTTAGTGGCTGCTTTACATTCATGGTCGTTATAGCTCATTCTGTGATCTGAGCAAAATGATAAGTGACATTTGGGACATGTATACGGCAAAAAATCTAACTTTCGGCAAATTGTGCAATGAATACCAATTTCCATTAACGTATCGTCTTTATTCTTAATTTCAGTCATGTTGTATGGATAATGTGGTGGGCAAATATATTTCAATGGCGTAAAATTCAGGAAACGGTTTTTTATGGAGTAAAATGAGGTGGCGAAAACTTATCAACATCCGGGCTGTGCCAGAGCAGAGGTTGAAAATTTGTAGTTCTGTGATTGCAATTTTCTGACAAATGTAAACCGTTTGCTAGATAATTCTATAACACCAGTTAACGCTCTCATATACTATGATTTGTGATTTAAATGTAATATATCCAGTCACAGATTTTACAACAAAAATAACAGATATAGAATTATTTAAATTAAAGACATTATTAGCAACTTTACAACAACTAGGGTATACACATATAGCGTTAAATTTCAAGTATAATGCTCAGTTAATCAAAAAGGTACCCCAAAACCTGAACGAACTGAACCCAATTAACTTAACTGATTTTAAAGAATTTGAAGATGACGATAGATTGAAAATATTCACTAGAATAACAGTTATAGTGAATGATACATCACAGTTTCAAAATATTGCAAAGTTCCAACAAGTGTTTGATTTAGTTACAATCGAACCAACAAATGAGAAAACATTGCAGACAGCCATCTCCAATCTTGACATTGATTTAATCTCAATGGATTTTGGGAATAAACTGCCGTGTTATTTAAAACCAAAAACTGTTTGTTCAGCTATTGAAAAGGGTATTTTCTTTGAGTTTAAATACTACAACTTAATAAATTCTTCAACTCGTTCAATGACAATTTCCAACATTAAGCAATTGATCAGAGCGTCTAGATCAAGAGGTATGGTGTGCTCTTCAGGGTTAGATGTGGACCATTTACATTATGCTAGAAATTTCAATAATATTGCTAATTTATGCTGTTTGATCGGATTAGATCATGGAAGAGCCACACAGATTTTTAAAGATTGGAGTTTGAAAGTCTTGTTAAGTGGCAGATTGAGAATTAAGAGCTTCAAGCAGGCTATTGTTATTGCTGGTGATGATGGATTACTTGATAATAAACTGGAAAATAAGGAAAGTAAAGGTACGGCAAACATCAAAATGGATGCTACTGGGTATTTGAAGAAGAGAAAAGATAGAAATGAAAGCGTGTTAGATAGAGAAACCAAGAAACTTAAATCCTAGTTATAATTTTTGAAGTGTGTATTAATATATATATATATATAATTGAATTTGATTCTATTAATAATAATAAAAAATTTAAAAAAAAATCGAAAAAAAGTTAAAAAGAAGTAATGCGAGGAAGGTATATAAATAAATATATATATGTTACGTAGAAAAGAGAAGGTACTAGGTTTTATAAATATAAACATTAGACTTTTTAGATTTTTCATCTATTGAACTTGTAGAACTATGCCTTTGCTTTTTCACAGGAGATATTGGATTATTGTCACCAGGAGCAGACAGATCAATCTTACGTTTAATTGGACTGGATCTGAGAGGTGCAGGTGCAGTAGCGGGTTTTGGTAATTGAATCGAAGGAATACAAGGAGATTCTCGCAAACATGTATTATTTGAAGATAACTGAAATTGCGAAACATGTGTAATACGTTCCAAAGAGTTTGACTGTTGTGATTTAACTTGCTTTAACATTGTTGGTTTCCGTTTAGTACTAGTAGATTGACTTAAGAACTGCGCTCGAAGTCTATTTTGATGTTTAGCTTTCTGTAATAATGAACTTTTAAAACCACCATTATTATTTGGCTGTTGCTGTCCCACATTTCTTCGATTATAACTTGAAGGTATCACGACATGATTTAATGCCTTCACTTTAGTTCTATTCTTTTCATAATTCAAGGTCTTGGTTAAAATTTTTAATTTTTGGGTAGCATTGGACCTTTGTTTTTCTCGTTCTTTGTAATAAATATCGTATAGTTCTCTTGCTGGTAATCTAACATTTTTTGTTCCATTATTCATCTGAACAGTTTCGTTTGGCCGATAATTAAAATCTCGTTCAATAAGACTTTTCCATAATGAATTAGAGTGGGTTATGATATGTGGGGAATTCGATTCAATGATTTTTAAGGATTTTGCAGATTTCTTTTTCAAAATAGGTTCTACTAAATGATATGGAGCGTTACCTATATCATTAATCAAATGAGCGTTTTGAACACATTTTACTTTGCATAGTTGTGATAGTTTCAATGCTCCAGGTTTTGGCTCAGCTCTCTTTACGTAAACCATTATTGGAAATAGCTGCCAGAGATGTTGTTCTGCTGTGTGTTTTAGAGTTTTTTTTATTTTTTGAGTTAAAATGGACTATATAAATTTTTATATATCTGAATAGTTGATATCTGATAGCTATAGGTGGTTTATCGGTGGGAGTTGTGTAAAATTGATTTAGAATGGTGCGTTCAAGGAGGTAGACCCAAAAACGATAACAGTTTTAGAGACTTGGTAGTGCGCTCGAAAATTTTCTTGTTGAGAGAGTAAATGTTATTGTTGGTTTACTGATGATACCTAAAACCTTTAGAGGTCTGTCTCAGTTCTAGTTACCTGTTAAATTATCGATTTATTGTGCTGTGTATATATAATATAAAACAAGGAAAAAGAAAGAAAGGCAAAAAAACGTATTTTTAAATAAACAAAAGAGAAATAATCAAGAAACAAAACATAGTAGCTCTCATGAGTCTCATATTGAAAAACAGATGTTTCAGCAATCCCTTTAAAATAATGCAGGTATTTAAATTCTAAAAATCCAAAAACAGGTTCATCTATCTAAACAAATTCTTATTTAAATAAGAATAGTACCATGTTGTTAATTTTTGTTGCTTTAGGCAGAATCAGCCGGTCTTAAACCACAAAACCAGTTCAAAGCATAAGCTTCTTCTTCAGGAACTGTAGCAGTACCTTCAACTTTAAAAGTGATAGTGCAACCTTTCTTGAAGTAAAAGTTATCGCCAGGTTGAATAACTTTAGAAAACCCAGTTTCATCAGTAACTGTGAATTTACCATGAACTTCTAAGTTGACTTTCATTTCATCGTAAGTGTAAGTGTACACTAACTCTTTACCAGCTTCTTGTTTATAGAAACCACAAGATATTTTTTCTTCTTCTGGTGCTTCTGAGGTAAAAGTGTCAGCTAAATAAGAGTTGTTACCTGGGGCTGGAATGGCTGCTGGTCTGATCGTGTAACCGTTTGTGGTAGCGTCGGAGTAAAATAAAGGCATTATGAGTGTGAAATTATGGATCTGTGTGTAGATAAAATTTTAAAAGAGAATTAGAATCAATTAGCATATTGATATATATCAGCAATGGGTTTCTAGGAGTATTTAAGTAGGAACTCAAGGAATTCAAACAAACCAGGGACGGGAAAACTTGTCCCAATTAGGACCGAAAGAAGAAGATAACGCATAGCCTGGATTAAACCGCTTCAACTCTTTCCAACCTCTTTTAATTTACTTGATGATTTTTCAGTGAATAAGGGTAATAATTAGGGGTGTTTTATTTAATTATTATTATACATGATGATAAGTTTTCAGTAATAAATATTTGCAATCAGTGAAAAGTACCGGTAATCTAGTTAAATAAAAAGAAAGTGAACTAAAGCTCGGTGTTTTTCTCGCTTATAAGATAAGATTTCAAGATTTGGTAGCCTTACAATACAAAACTACTAATTTGTTAAACGTTTAAATATACGCATGGAATGCAAAAAAATTTGAATAGCAAGTAATTGAATAAATTCATTACCAATTTAGTATATATACAAATAGTTAAATAAAAGGAATTTTTCTTCTAAGAAGACCAGTTTAAGAACAGTGATTAATGAATAGCGTGCCACCAACTAGTAACATACTTGAAAAGTAGGAAGTAAAGATATAACAAAATGTATCTGGCCCTATAATTATGTCCAATCCCACTTGGTTTGCAAATCATATAAACAAGCTCTTCATCCTGCTTGTTCAGGAGTTGCGGGAGTTTCTTCCCAATCGGGATAAGATTTCAGCGCTCTCTACCTATCCTATCCTGGTGATTTCCTATAAATACCAACCCACTCCCTGATTTCAGTGAATAATCTACTAAGCATATATTCTCTCTCAATTAAATCATTAGTAAAATTAATTGATAGATTGGATACAATAAATACAAGTTCACCATCCAAAATGCCTATGACAATTATCCCAAAGAGTGAAGGTTTTGATAAGTTACCACCTAAAGTTGGCCCAACTTCTTTCTTAGGTGACATTCAAACTTCAGAGACCTCCCCAGAAGAACAGATTACTTGTGGTTTTTTTAAGCAAGTGCCTGGTGAACCATTAGTTTATACTTACACTTACGATGAAATGAAGGTTGTATTAGAAGTTAAAGGTGACGTTACCATTTCTGATGAGACCGGTAAAACTACAAAGCCAAAGAGAGGTGATGTTTATTATTTCAAAAAAGGTTGTACTATCACTTTCAAGGTTGAGGGTGAAGGTTCTTTTGGTTATTTCTTCTACACCGGTTTAAAACAAAATGGTGTGTTATAGATTAATTAAAAGTCACAAATTAACATATTTATATTTATTTCATATCTTGCAAAATTATTCATAATTATCATTTTTTGAGCTTTACTTAGATAGTTTTCTTTAAGTATTGGATTAATAATTTTAATCTAAATTAATATATTAGAATCTTCCTTTATATAATGTAAACTCATCTTTCTTAACTTTTCGTTCATAAATAAGAATCATGAATTCAGCTGTTACGTGCTAAACTTAACAATCTTGTGCGGGTTGAAAACAACTGAGTTATAAACCATAATACTATTGGTGCCGCTCCTATATAAGGTTTAAGTTTAGTTCTTTTGACTTTAAGTTTATGAATGTTTTTTTTTTCATTTTACCTAGTAAAGTTTTTCAGATAATTTATTGTATATTTATTGCATATTAAATTAGTGTGTATGTGTGAGAAATAGCGAGCGAACTTTAAATTCATGTTAATAATTAGAAGGTTAAATCCTTTTTTGTGTGCAGTTACGTAAATCATCTATGCGCTTCTTCCATTAAAGATTTAGTAAAGAAGGCCTTTTTTAATTAAATTAAAAATCTAGATAGTTTTTTCCTTAAGCATAAATATATAAGCAAAAAAAAAGATAGTTACAGAAGTCTATAATTTAGATCTACCCGTAATTTTCAGTGACTCATTTAATTGTTAAAATTGAAGGGGGCGAATTGTAAACACATTTTTAGAACCAGCAGATATATAACAATTGAATTAAACAGAGAATACTTTACCTAGATGTGAAAAAAATCTCAGTAAACTCTATGATTATATACAACTGAGTCATTCTAATCGTATTGAAGCATATGTTTTGATATTGTTCCGGACTTCAGGTTTAAAAATGGAAATAGCAGAAATAGCTCGAGTCTCCTGAGAACTATTAGGCGCACGTCTGACTCAACATTAAATTGAAACAAGATATTACTAATATATGATACATTCTGTTCTAGGATACAAGGAATAATATAAAAATTGGTCTTACCAATTGAGCTTAAATCCATCATTAAGATTATTATCACGAGCTAATTGGTTCTTTAGATGTCAAGAATCGAAAAAGCTATGAACACCAATCCCTCATCATCATGTTCTTTAACTAGGAGTTGTCAGGTTTGCGATAAAAAGTCAAAAGTTATCTCTGGATGTAACTCTAAAACTAACCATCAAGATGTATTTGAACACATCCTACCTTCTTTTGAAATGCATAATTATATGTTTAACAGAACTATATTAGATACTGAATATGTATCCGAAATTAACGCACATAGACCACCTTCTTACCACCAACAAGATCCTCTTCCTCCAAACCTACCTGAGTCGATTGAAAATAATAGATTTGTTGAAATATTAGACAATCCTAATCTAATATTGCTAAATAACTTAAGTAGTATACAGAAATTAGATTTGCCTATAGAGATATCATTCGTTTTATCAAAAGATCCTGATGGATCCGGCGAGTTTTCATGTACACCAGAATCTAAGTTTATAAGCTATAGACCTGGTGATTCAGTTACTGGTTATCTGATAATTGAAAATACTTCTCAACAATCAATCCCATTTGAGATGTTCTTGGTTTCATTGGAAGGAACGGTTACTACTAGATCTTTCAGCTCCAGCACTGAAAAAAGACCATTGTACAGAAAGACCTTCTTGAAGATGTACGATTTATTTGCTTGTTTCCACAAAGGTAAAATTAATTTTGGCTCCTCCACAAATAAATGTGGTGATTTTTGTCCTAGTACTGGTAGTACTTATGGGCTCCCAAATGATCAATATTTAAGGCCTGGTATGAAACGAAAGAAAAGTTTTTTTTTTAAGATACCTGAATTTTTACTAGACACAACTTGTGAAAATCAGTTACCTGAACATCTAAAAATACCCCATTCCTATGGTATTGATATTGAAAGTTTTAATGGTAAAGCAGAAGATATTAAAGTTAATGATTGTCTAGGCTATGGTTATTTAATTAATAAACGTTACTCACCCTTGAAAGTTCCTGACTTTAGTGATTTAGGCCAATCTGTTTCCTATTCAATTAATGCTAGGATTATTGGACGAAATAGGGATATATACAAACAATTTTACACTGAACAGACAACTCGTGATTATAATTTCATTATCTTAAAAGAAGTTCAATGTTTCTTTAGAATGTCAACAGCCATTAACTACCGTATTCCTAGATTGCCTACTTATGATTCCACTCGATACTTTAATTCAAATGTGACTACATATCATCAGATTCAACAGCTACAGAGACTATGCAACAAAACAATTGAACAATTGAAATTTAAAAATCAATTAATTGAAACTGGAATTAGGGATCTTGATACATTAAACGATATCTTGAACGATCAGTTCTCAAAATATAAAAAGTCACAGCAATCAGAGCCATCTGACTATTTTGATGATGCGCTACCGAAATTTGAGAAACAACCTAAATCTAGGCCAACTGATACAATCCAAAATGTCACATCTACTATTATGAGAAAATCCTTATTTAGAAACTATGAAGGTGAATTTGTGATTGAATTATCCACTTCAAGTAAAAATTCAATCAATGCTATTTTCCCTCAAGAGTTTGCCAGATGTTCTGCACCAGAAAGCACTGAATCCCAATCAGTTAGAAACTCTAGAACTTCGATGACATCACCTTCTAATTCATTAAATTCACTATCATTAGTTGAAAAATCATCTGATAAGATTACTTTAGAATTAATCTTCAATCCTAAAAACGGCTCCAAACCCCCAGAATCAATTACAATCAAGCCAATTCTGGAAGCGCTAAACTTACAATCTGAGAAAGCTATTCCATTTAGTATAGATGGCACCTTTTTATTAGAATCTTCAGCAGTTGAAACTCTATACCATAAGGTGACCAAACTTAAGAAAACCATAATTTCAAGCTTAATACATTTGAAGACAGCTATTCATAAGAATAATCTCGGAATTCCTAAATCATTATATGATGATTTAGTAGCTATAACAAAATTAATTCTTACAAAGCATGAAGTTTCTTTATTCAAGAATATTCATAATAAAAGTTTGAAATGGGAAAAAGATTCAAACGGTGTTTACCATAGTTGTTTTGAAATTGATTTAATAATTAATAAAAGTTTAAATAACAAGTACCATATCATTCCTGGTTTCCAAACATGTTTGCTTAGCAGATTTTATGCCGTTAAGTTTAAGTTCAGTTTTTCTAACAGTAAATTTAAAAGTGGTAGTGTTTATGCTACTTTGCCTCTTAATGTTGTTTAAAATGTTTTGCCTTTTATTTCTCTTCCATTTTTTATTTTTACTTTGTCTAATAAACTAATCGAAATGACTCTGGATGTTGCAACCAAGTAAGATTTTGTGCAGCTTGCCACTTCACCTTACTAATTATAATACAATATGAGGAAAACAATTCGCTCGTATTTCCTAATAAAGAAGGTAATAACCTTTTAAATAATGCATTGTACACAATATGGAGCGAAAACGTTAAGTGCGGCTCACGGAAAACTTCTATGAAAGTGAGATCCAGCTGCCTGTAAGTGTGACTCAATCTTAATTCTGGGCTTGTCTTAACCTCTTGTATTTTGTATTGGATCCTTTAAGAAATAAATAAAGGATAATTTATCTTAACCTGAAATAATTCAGAAAGTTTAAAAGGATAAAAACGGACGAATTGAGGAAATTCATTTTGCTCTATACTTTTATAACACTTTGGATACAAGTCTATCATGACCTCTTCTAAAGAATCAATATTAGATGATGAATCACAATACCCGAAGAGAATTGAGCATATTCTCCCTTCATTTGAAATGCATAACCATATGTTTAATAGGTCAGTAATAGATAATGAATATGTGACAGGAACTGTAAATCCACCGACTTATGAAGATAACATTAACTGTACGGTTTCTAATCCTGTCGATGGAAGCGGATATGTTGATCCAACTTTGAATCCAGATATGATAGTTTTAAATAATTTGGAGAATTTATTGACTCTCCTCGATGTTCCTATTAAGATATCAGTTGTTTTAACTAAGGAAATACTCCTGGAGAAGAAAGACCATTATCTCGAACCAGAATCTATATTTAAGGAGTACAAACCAGGAGATTTTGTCACTGGTTATGTATTGATCGAAAACACATCAGATAAACCAATTCCATTTGAAATGTTTCTTGTTTCCTTAGAAGGTATGGTTACCTCAAAATATAATATTGATAATTACACAGATAAAAGAAAATTGTTTAGAAAAAATTTTTTAAAAATGTATGATCTTTGTGCTTGTTACCATGTTGGAAAAATTGATGCTGGTCTTTCTGGTGATAGATGTGGCCAAATTTGCCCTCAGACTGGTGCTGAATATGGTTTGAAAGATACTAAGTTATTGAAACCTCATAGTAAATTTAAGAAATTATTCATTTTTAAATTGCCTGAATACTTATTAGATACAAGCTGTGTATATCAATCTCCTGAGCATTTAAAATTACCTCCTTCATTCGGAATTGACACGGAGTCTTTAGGAAACAAAGGTGGAAGAATTAAAGTTGATGATACTTTAGGTTATGGAATTCTAAAAGATGAACCTGGTTCTCCAGTTAGAGTTAAAGATCTTAGTGATTACCAACAATCTGTTTCGTATTTCATTAATATTAAAATGATTGGAAGAAAGTTAGATACTTATAAGCAATTTATTAAAACTTATGACAACTCTAAATATGATTATGATTTTATTATCTTAAAGGATATTCAACATTATTTCAGAGTCACTACTGTTAATTCTAGATTATTAGGTAATTCCTTTGAATCAGATTGGCATTTCAAGTCTCATTTGACCACTGATGAACAAGTACAGCAGTTACATAATTATTTCAATGACCAGGTTGAAGAACTAAAATTGAAAAATAGTTTAATTGAAGCAGGTATATCAGATACTCAAGTAATAGATGAGATTATAAGTGACACATCATATAGAAAGAAACAGGTACCACCACTTGTTAGGAATAATGAGAAAAGAAAAACCATTGGTTTTGTTGAAAACGTTGTCTCCGCTACCATTAATAGATCTTTGTTTAACAAAACTGAAGGGGAGCTCATGATTGAGATTTCCACATCTGATTTGAATTCTATAAATGCAATTTATCCTGTGTTACTTGAGAAAATTATTCCAACTAATTCATCGACACCAAAATATTCCATTTTAAAGTACCCACTTGAGGAATGTAGTATTTCTGGTACTACCAGATCAACTAGATCTTATAGTATATTTGATAATTTAACCAAAAATACTCACAGCATAAGTACTATTTCTAATTCTTTTAATTTAAAAGTCCCGTCAGCGTCGTTTAGTCCCACCGTTAGAAAAGCCTCAGAGACAATTAATATCACTTTGACGTTTAATCCTAGACATGGATCGAAGCCACCTGAATCAATAAGCATAATACCAAAATTAATTATAATGAATTTACAGTCTGATACTTCAATTCCATTTAATATCGATGGAGAATTTTTAATGGCATCTTCCTCAATTCAATCTACTTATCAAAAGATCATAAATTTGAAAAAGGATATGCTACAGGATTTAATGATGTTAGAAGAACTAACAAAACCAAATGGTTTAAAGGTTCCAAAACTATTGTATGAAAACTTAAAATCAATGAGTAAAATTGGTTTAACAAATTCGATGAAGCCAATATTTAAAAGAGTTGAAAGGTCGAATCTTAACTGGAAGAGAGATAATAAAGGTATATACTTTACTACTTTTGAAGTTGATTTACTCATTGATCAAGATAAAATTGATAAAGCCGAATATTGTATAATTCCAGGCTTTCAAACTTGTTTGTTAAGTAGGCTATACTCAGTCAAGCTAGAATTCAATTGTTCGAAGGGGAAATTTAAAGGTGGTAATGCTTCAGCTACATTGCCCATTAATGTTATATAAAAGAAGAAATTTTGACGATAGTAATCAAAACTTGTTGATTAATACAAGTAAACTGAGTGATAATAGCACACAGGAATTCAAAGTTATAAGAGTCAAGGAACATTTTCACTTAACTAAAGACACATTAGTTTTCATCTAGCCCTTGCTACCTCCTTTTTTTTAATTTATCTGAGTTTTGCTATGCATTATTTATTAATCTTTATTTTATATTTGGATTTACTCAGAGTGTTGTTAGTTAAAAGTGTATGTGATATTAATATGATAAGATTAGAACGTAATTCCCCGTAATGGTTTTTTGTATCTTCGTTTTATAATATGTAGGCTAGTTTAATTAGCTAATTGAAGGATGCATGAAGGATAATTCACTACAGAATTATATCCAGAAATAGTTCCGGGTTGTAAACTTGTTACAACGTCTTCCTTAATAGCCAAAGTAGAGCTCTGCTCTCCTGCTGGTCAGCTGGATTCTTTCCCTCTAATCTCTGTTCGGATTTTGGGTTTATGTAGCTGTTATTAAACATTTGATTAATGATAAACTATGCATAATAAATGGAGATGCCCACATTATCATTTTCAAATTAATGTAGTTCAATGCTGAGGGCCAAATCAAATGGAGGGGGGTTAGGGTTTCTCAGATCAGATTTAGACGAGATTTAGCGCCGAAACCTGGCACTAAACACTGAAGCTGCTTTCAGATATATACGACATTGAGTTGTCATATTATTTGCTATGGTATGTTCTTGTTCCTGTATGGTATTAGGATCTATATATGGGCATTATTATTCTCAAATAACACGGCTCTAGAATCCCATCTAGATAGTGGTAGCAGAAAGAAACCGAAGAAGAATCACAATTGACCAACCAGAAACACGTGACTACCACACGCGCACAGCAGGAGCCACCAGCCGCGACTAATGACAACCGGCTCTAATTACGCTTCGAGTGGTTCAACTATTTGTAATTACTTTCCTTAAAATAAACAGTAGCACATGTTTCATCCTTACAAGAGATTCAATATGTCATATTTCCATCAAAAGTAAAAATTTCCAGTTCCTCTTTTTGAGTTTTAGAACGTTAAAGTTTTCTCTTCTGAAACTTTCTCTCTATTTTGAAAACTGTTTAAACCATGTCTTTTCCTTTTTTTATCTAATATTGTTCGAATCATGTTTATGAATAAAACTAGATACAAGGTACTACTCTAAAGACACAAAAGTTAACCAACTACTATTTCTATTACTGTAAACATGCTTCAATTTCCAGCTGCTGCTTCAAATTAGCCAATTGCTACTTCTTCCATCGGAAAAGTCCCCGCTGCTCGGTTATCCAAACTTCCTGCATTAAGCTACAACAATGATATTCATTCATTTGGTTTCATGAATTGTAGCCCCGGATTGAAATATATTATAACTGATTGTATTAATGATAGTAAATATGAAATGGATGTTTTTTCAGATCACAAATTGAAGCTGGACCAAGGTAAAATAATTATGAAGAAATTAACTGATTTAACCAGCCATATTGTCGAAAAAGGTGAAATTCAAAAATTCCATAATAACAATATTTTGGAATTGAATTATTTCGATGAAATCCTAACCAAGTTAGAAAAGGAGAATGGAGGTAAGCTAGCTTGGTTAACCGGTCCTTGGTTATCCACAGAGTGCTATTCATACATATGTGTTTATCCCTTCTTTAAACTCAATTCTGCATGGGGTGAACTTGATTGTTTTGAATTTTTTCACCAATTTATGTTTATCTTTGTTTCTGTTGGATTTTGGTTTAGCTTACAAAATTGTATATCATTCTAAAACTAGATCATGGATGGTTTCCGACACAATGATGAAAGATGTTCAACTTTTATTAGATGTCATGCTAGATGAGGGGAATCTCCTTGAATATAGAGATCAAATTAAGTTCTTCGTTAATGCCATTCAAAATTATCAAATAAGTGAATTTTGGATAGTAGACTTGGATCCCTGGAACATTTGTAAAGTGATGTTTGTGCTGATTTAACACTGGGTGAACATCAAAAGCTATGTAAGTACTGGGGAAATTTGGCCCACAAAATTGGCAAATTATGGTGTTCAAGTGGTAAGTGGGATATTACCTCTTATTCTGATGACAAGAGTTCATAATTTGGTTTTAGTATTTCAATGGCTTTAGTTTTCCTTTTTCATTTGCTTTTCCTCTTAGATTTTTGTTATTCCTTCTAAGCTGTATTTTTTCTCTCATGATTATTATTCAACTCCAATATTCAATTTATACTATTCTATGTTCCATGTTTTACCTTTAAATTATTATCTGTACAAGACTTCATATACATTGGAGCTGTCCTGGATGGCTCGCTGATAGTACAAATACAGTTTTAAGACATATAATTTACAATGCTAATAATTCAAAGGCACTAAGAGAAATAGTCGGTAGTGTGAGTGTAAAGATTAGTTATCACACTTTGTACTTCATACATAGTTCGGTTAAGACGGACTAGAGTATATAAGCTTTCTCAGAAGGTCTGAAAAAACTATCTCCCCAATCAGAGTTTCAGATTATTTTAAAAATAGTTGAATTTAATATACTATTTATAATAAATAACGTAGTAATTTTACAAAATCTAGGAAATTAAAGAATTAAATAAACAAAAAAAATACAACGAAACAAAATGAACACAAAAAACATAAACATAATCAATGAAAATTAAAAAATTAAAGAATTCCTTTAAAATAAAGATATTTAATTTTCAAGTTTCAGAAAATAATTATAATTGAAAAAGGAAATCAGTTAGGAAAACAAACATAAAATAGTAAAATTTAACAATAGAATCGTTCAGAAAATAAAAAGAATAAAAATAAAGTAAACTAAATAAAAAACAAATACAACCACCATCACAATCATTACCATAATTTAAGAAGACCTTTCCAATTTCCAACACTTCTTCTTTCCCAATAACTCATCTTACCATCAATATATTCCCAGTCATAATCATCATCACCAACTTTTTTAAAGAAAACAGGAGTGTGAACAGTTGGATTACCTTCTTTATCCTTTCTTCTATCTCTTTGATGTTGTTCTAAAACCAACTTCAAATCATCTGCAGGGTCAACCTCACCATTTTCATACAATCTTTGATCAGGTCTACGTCTTGAATCAGTTGGTGCACAATCTTTATCTATTTCAGTCATATCATTCAAACTTGCCGCAAATTCAGTGAAACCAAACTTCTTCTCATAACCTGGGACTAATTTACCAACCTTCCAAATAACTTCACCAGTGTCTTTAAATTTCAGACTTTCTGTCCATTTACCAACAATAGATTTAGGTAGTTGTTTACCTTTATCGTTAAATACAGTAATTATAACATCTTCTGATCTACCACCACTGCTGAATCTACTACTTGGGGCAGGAATGAAGTTTATAACAGCTTTGTAACCATTACTACACTTAATACTAACACTTGAACCAGGCTCCGCATATCTTTCACCACCAAATCCAATGACATTTTTAACAACAGTAGTGGGTTGATCCCATTCATATGCTTCACCAGTTGCAGCTTTCAACTTTAACTTACCAATTAAGGAAATTTCCAAAGATTTACCAAAGAATTTATTTTGCGGGGAAAAGTTATGATCAGCAATCCATTTTTCACTTTGTGCCCTAATAGCAAAGACAACTGGTCTATGAACAACCTTTTCACCAACCAATCTTACACTTAAGTCAGGACGAGCCAATTCATAAGTTTCGCCCAATAATGGATTGAAGGGTTTACGAGCAGATCTCTGCTTAACTCTTTGTGGTGAAACTGTACTAACAACAAAAGCTGCAATTTTTAAAAGACGTTCACCATTTTCAATTGGAGAATCAAATGCGTTATTGAGCAGCCCAACGTATTCAAATGCTTCTGAATATTTTTGTAAGAATGAAAGCGGTTCATTAGAAGCAACCGGCATTGGAATACTCGACAGATCCTTACCAATGGCTCTTCTTAAAATACCCACTAACGAAGGTGGATCAACAACACTTGGTTTCAAATCGGTACGATATTTGACAGGCTTATTATCGCTTAAAGGATACATGTCAAATTGAGGGATACGAGAAGATTTAATTGATCTTAATTCGGCATTTTCTTGTTCTTGGTCACTTTCATCACTTGAAGCACCAGATAAAATGGTAGAAGTTAATTGTTTTTCAAATAACTGAGTATCTTTAAGTTCATATAATGAGCGAGTCTCATAAACTTTTTCTGGATCTGGAATATTTCTAATGGCATCGATATCATCTTCATCATCAACTAAAATAACACCCTGCCTTGTCTCCTCAAAATAGTCATTAGCATCAAAGAATTCTTGTGAAGCTGTAGTTGCAACGGTATTTGTTCTAGATAATGTCAATGCTCTTCTAGATGAAGACCTCACTGAACCACATCTACTTAATCCACGATTCGTAGCTGTGTTTTTCAAAAGTTGGTACTGATTCTCTAATTCTTCAATTTCTGCAAGTAAATCTTCTAATATTGGGACAGGTTGCAATAATTGAGATTCGGAGCTTAAATCGGATTGGGCACTATTTGTTAAATCTATATTTTTACCATTAACAGTACCAACAACAGATTCTACCGGTTGAGATAGTGTAGCTGAATTTAAACCATTTTTATTCTCTTTCTCTTTTTCCCTTTCTTTATTATTATTATTACTCTTATTCTTTTTCCAAAAAAATGAAGATCTTCTTTCCAGATTTAGTTCTCTTTTAGAAAGAGCTGATAATTGCTGTTGTCTACCTACCTCTAAAGCATTTATAGCCAATTCTTTTATTGAATCAATTTTAGCTTCAACAACTTTAAAAATATTAGATCTACCTGTTCTATCGTCAATGGGAGATAATGGAGATAATGGAGATAATGGAGACAATGAAGTGGTCGATTCGCTGACTAAAGGAACAAAAGAGTCTCTTACATCAACTGGATACTCAAGTGCATCTTCATATTTTGTTTGGGAAGAAAAATCTGGATCAGTTGGTAATATTTCCGGAGGATTATCTCTATTTTGTTTTTTAATAAAATTAAAGGCCTGAATCCACACATCAAAATCATCCTTATTTAAAGCTTTTAAAATCCATTGTTCTACACCCGAATCAAGGTAAAACATTCTTTGTTTGGGATCAGCACTAATAATTGCTTGTCTGATCGGCATGTTACCTCTGATATTATTTGTCTTATCATTGAGAAAATAATCTAATGCACCATATTTAACATTTAAAAGAAAGAAACGTTTAGTGAAATTCTTACCACCTGATTTTCTTCTTTTTTTCTTTAGTAAAAACCCTTGTAAATATTGTCCACCTTTGACTCTAATAATAGTTGCTGTCTTAAGCGCATCCGTATCTTCAGGTAATTCAAATTTAACATGAGATTTTGTAGTAGTAGTAACACTCCGATGCAAAGTACTATTTTCACGTTGCAGAGGTGATAATGATTGATTTTGGTTTATATTTTTAGGAGTTGGCTGATGTGAAGTTAGTGGTGGAATGTCGAAATTGGTAGCTTCCAAATTTGAGTTCGAATCTTCGTCGATAGTATGCAATTGAGAATCTGAATTTCCCATAAAGGTTGAACCTTGCAACAAATTTGGAGAAGTATGAATAGAATTTGAATCGCCATCTTCTTCTTCGATATATTGGTTGAACATG
This sequence comes from Ambrosiozyma ambrosiae, assembly GCA_003705185.2. Classification (NCBI taxonomy): domain Eukaryota; kingdom Fungi; phylum Ascomycota; class Pichiomycetes; order Pichiales; family Pichiaceae; genus Ambrosiozyma; species Ambrosiozyma ambrosiae. Next base: position 104,652 of record PPHU02000025.1, on the reverse strand, counting down.
ATTTTCTTAGCTTTATGCTTGCTGAAAGTATTGTCAAAAACAAACGCATATAAACCTTCAACTTTGACATCGAAAGTATCAGTGATCAGTTCATCGCCTTCACATTTACCAATCCACCGCTCTCTAACTAAATATCTATCTAACTTTTCTTCCAGGGAAGAAGCACCAAGATTACCACTTGATTTTCCAGGGGATATGCTACCAGATCTGTTTCTAGCAGGCGGTGTTGGTAATGGAATTTGACCATTCCTTGTATCATTTGGGCTATTAACTAAAGCAGAAGAACAATTATTATTGCTAGTAATCTGAGGATAGTTAACAGAATCAGAAGATCCTTTCAAACCTTGCTGTTTATATATACCAAACAATTTCTTTGGCACCTGATTAACTTCATCTAAACTATAATTGTCAACAGTTGTGATAGAAGAAGCTGAATTTGGAGCACTTGAAGTGAAATTAGGAGATCCAGAGGAGGAAGGTGTGGTTAAAGTAATAGATGGAGGCTGTGTAATATCGGCAGCTTGCTTGTTTTGCCTGTAAATACCCAAATTTATTGATCTTTTTAATGGTTTCATCTCCCATTTTATACGTGAGCTTGCTGGAGCATGGACCCATTTAATGGTAAATGATTTAGCTCTGACTTCAAGATTTTCCATGATAATGAATTAAAGGTAACGGAGGGTGAATGTATGTTATCAGAACGAGGGTTTCAGTTCTGAGTTCCAGGTGAAGTTGTTGATCAATGCTATTGACTTTTAAGGAAAGCCTCACACTGAAATGATAGTAAATTAAAAAAAGCAATCAACAAATTAACAAAACTGTTCAATCTGCTGGAATTTAGTAAGAGTGGACAGAGAGAATTAAGCTCAAAATAGTTGGAAGTTACCAGCCCAATTTACTTCTTCAAGTAAAACAGGAAACAAAACAACGTTTTAATCTGATGCGAGTAGTCGTGTATACTCAAATTCACCTCTATTTACACCCTTCCTATTTGTATGTTTTGGCATATTGTCTAAGTTAAACATATACTTCATTTAGAATAATCATTCCCTATTGTTCTTACTATATATTATATTGGTGATATCATATAAACAATAAAATAATTCAATAGTTATAAATATTAACATATTTTAAACTCAATTCTTTATACGACATGAATTTCTAACATATTTTAATTCCCTTTATTAATATTGAAAACAGATTCATATATTTATTAGGCTCATAAGTAAATTTGCCATTGTATTCAGTCAAAAACAGAACCATTTCATATTCTTTCGTGATTAACAGGTCATAAAATAACGTGCAGTCCTCACTATAGTTAAAAAATTTATTAATTTATTTGGTTGTACGTTTACAATTTATGATTTAACTTTGAATGTATTCAATTTTTGCGATTTGGAAACATTACGACTAATATTCTTTTGAGTCCTTCCTTTCGACACCATCCATTAACATTTCTGTGTTATTTTATATGCTTGAAGTAATGCTTACATAAAATGAGAATATTATTTACGAGTTTCGTGGTATTTTTATTGGATGATAGTTAACACAAAAGTTGTGATATAAATGACTCAAACAGAAGCTTCCTAAAGCTTTTTAATTAATTCTTCTTTTCTCCTCCTCCTCCTTCCTAAATAATGCACTTTTAAACGACGCAATATCCTTAAGTTTTTCAAACTTTTAACAATATCCTCATACTATTCCCTATAAAAGTAGTTTATTTCAATTGTAAATAAGATTCTCTAATAATATTTTCAAATCAAAAAAATTAATGGTTATAATTCTTTCGTTGCGGTCTATTACACTGAGAATTGAAACAACAGCTTGTTAATCAAGGAGGCCATATAAATTGGTTCAACACTAAAGGTTCAATAATTGGTGTACGGATGTTGAAATAGTCTGATTTAGTCCGGTCAAAAAATTTTAGTCTTAGCTGTATTGTTGACTTGGTTGCAATCTGTATAAGGTTAGTCAATCGTGGGTTCTCGCCCGGAAATAAATGGTATTTTTGAAATATTTTAAACAATTTCTTATTGTCTGGCCAATATTTTAGAGAATAGGAGGTAGCGAAAAAAACGTAGGGCTAATTACCATGTTTACTTCTATTGCTTGCAAATTAAATGCCTTTAAAAAAACTTCTTCGTTCATCATGAAAATTATTTTTGCAAAAAATTCTAACTCAAACTAAGTATTCAAAGTGAGCGGATAATACTTCTACACTGTACATGAATTTCTAAGATAAACCAAAATGGTCAAAGAATAGGAACCCACATATAGCTTAATGGTAGCACAAATGCTTTAATTTGCATGACTTCTTTTCACCTTCGGATGTTAATTTATGGACATTTCCACAGTTGAGAGTGACTCTGTTTGAAGTTTATAGTTTCATCAAGAAGGAATACTAACAAACCCTTAGCAGGAATAAGAATAGCTCGATAAAAAGAATCTTTTCATTCAATTGATGATTTTGATTACGATAAAGGCCACTTCAGAATTGTTGTCACTTCTTATATCGGATTAATATCATAATGAGGTATCATGAGTGTTTAGGTATGTTGCAAGCATATCAACTTTAATTGAAGAGTTTTCCAAAATTAAAGAAGTGGGTAAAAGAATTGGAATTGTTTATGGTGAAGATGTGCGAGTCGTTACACGAACTTGATTGTTACTGCTGATGCTATTATATGCATTCCTAGATACAAGATAAGCCAAAGGTTTTGAAAGCAGCATAATTCTCATTTCAGTAACTACATATTCTGTGTTTAAACTATATATATAACCCTTTTGATAAATGTATATATCTAAATAATTTGTGATACCTTATAATCGATGTAGCAATATAGTCAGCAATAAGCATACTATTAAATACAATTGTATCGGTAATAGTAATACAAGTATTTTAAGTTTTCGATGGCTGCATTTTGTTAAAATGCAATAGATATGAACTTAATTAAATAGTGAACAACAGACAAATATCCAGTATTTACACAAAACAAAAACACAAAAACTACTCTGTCTTATGTTTCACCTTTCCCAATTGAGTTCTTTTGGATTCGATCAGTTGGCCAATGATAACCACATTCCAAACAAAAAACAAAAAACTGGACGTCCAAAGACCGTAAGTGAAAACATTAGTTTCACCTAAAAATTCTAATCTGTACCCATAAGAGAGCCATAATACCTGCGTTATTAACCATCCTATTAGTAAAATGGAAGATTTAGCACCACTCATATTAGCCGCTGCTAAATAGTTTGGCATTAAACATAAAAACCAGATAAAATACTGAGATGTGATAACCTTATTATAAGTTATAAACGTGAACGTTTGAATGAAAAGTGAGGATATGAAATCTTCTTTTAGAGCAGTTGAGTCAGCTTGAGATAGCAAGCTTAATGGAATCAGAACTACACTAAGTAGCACCTGAGGAATCAATGCTAATTGTTCAATCTTTAAGTTATATTTCTGTAACCAATGCAATTCTGAATGACCAGTGAATGACGTCAAATATAATGACAAATTATACACTGAAAAATTATGACGATGATCTAATCTAATTAAATGATAATAATATGCTTCATTTAAAAACTCCATTCCATACACTCGAAACATGATACAAGTTAACCCAGTCACAGAAATAGTAGTAGAGAATAAAAACTTCAATCTATTAATGGTAATAGGGCATTTCCACCAGGTTTTATGAGAGTCTATAACTAATAACGCAGAAGAAACATAAATGAAAGGATATATTTTCAAATGAATGGCAAAACCAACAACTATTCCAGCAAAACTGTAACAATTATTAACTAGTAACCATATGAATAACAACACAAAACAAGTTATCAAACTTTCAGACGAACCTCTAGTGGAAATAGTAGCAAGTATGGGATTCCAAAACCAAATCAAACTCAATCTATAATCTCTCTCGAATTGCTTTAATAATTTCAAAATCAAAACACCTGTGATTAAATCACAACCAACAAACACCAATTTCCCAAACTCAAACCAAAATGCATGACTTAAGCCCAAAACGCCATCTGGAAAAGCAGTAGGATACAATAACCAACTTAATAATGGAGTATATCTATATGTATCGCGTAAATATGGTGATTGACCCTGATAAACGAATCTTGAAGCATCAGTGAAAACAAAATAATCTATGTCTGTATATGGTAGGTCTAAGTATTTATCTTGATACAACCCGTAAAGTAAAAAACCCAAACGTTGAACAAACGAAATAATTATAATTGTAGATGTTGAAAAATGTGGAAATCTCGATGTATTAGTTACGAAACCCATGCTTTTGGTGCTGTTTGTACACCGTTTCCAGTGATTCAAGATAAATGTAAACACAACGTGGTTTTCTGCTTTCACTTCCTGAAGCGCATCGTTCCATCAATAAATTCACGAGGACAATTCACATTGACAAATTTCAAAAGTTCGAGATTACCAATTTTTACATTCTTAATTATACTAGTTAAATTGAATGTTTACATAATAAATCCGTAATCGTTAAATTTAAAAAATTATTAAAGAGAAGATGATTCATTGGTACATAGTTACACAAATGAAATAAACATAGCAGAGTATACTTGATAATAATACACAGCTAAGGGATTAACGTCTTCTACCTCTTCTACCACCCTTCTTTCTGGTGGAATCAGATGGAATTGGAGTAACATCTTCAATTCTACCAATCTTTAAACCAGATCTAGCTAAAGCTCTTAAAGCGGATTGACCACCTGGACCTGGAGTCTTAGATCTAGTACCACCCATAGCTCTCATTTTAATGTGAACAGCAGTAATACCAACTTCTCTACATTTAACAGCAACATCTTGAGCAGCTAACATACCAGCGTATGGAGAAGATTCATCTCTATCAGCCTTAACCTTCATACCACCGGTAGCTTTGGAAATGGTTTCCCTACCAGATAAATCGGTAACATGAACAAAAGTATCGTTAGATGAAGCGTAAATGTGCGCAACACCAAAAACTTCGGCAGAACCCTTACCTTGTGGACCTAAAGTAACGTTTTCTATAACATAAAAGGAGTTAGTACAATGAAATTTACCAATTGAATTATATTTCATTTTAGGAGTTGAAAGAGCATGGGCCGTCTTTATCAAGGAGGGGATGAACTCTTCCTGCAGATGATAATCACTCGGGATGTGATGGACATCAGATAATCAAATGCAAAATAGAAATAACTAAAGATTCAAAGCTTTCCCAAATTTATCTTCAAATTAGGGGTTAAAAGGTCTGTTAGAAGTTTAAGAACTTTCGTAATAATACATCAAACATAGGTATATGAATGATCAAAAATAAACGATTATTCCGCTTGTTCAAACATTTCAATCAGTATTGAAACCATCTTTCAATAAATTATTTCGAATTGAATTCACCCAGCATCAAAGAGCATCATGAACCGCAATTCAAGTGCAGACCGGATATTGTCTTTCATTCCAATTGTGTTTGGTAATATTCTAGAAACATACCAGCAGCCATTTTTGTCTATATGGTTCTTTAAAGAAATCGTAAGAAATTCAATAAAGCAGAGTGCAAAGAATTTGAGATTTTAACTGGATTGAATTTTCGTCTCTCGATAGGTCTCATGCGGCTCATTAAATTTTTAATTTGAAACCTGAAGGAAATTAATTCGCAGTCACAAAAATAGTATACTTAAACCTTTACACCAGGTTCAGATTATCTTGAATTAACGTATGTATTAATATTTTATAAGGTGCTGCTATACAGAATTACAACTAAATAATCTAGTAGACAAAACCTAAAATTTTACCAGAAACATGCTTTCTCTTAGCTTCTTCATGATCCATAATACCAGAAGAAGTAGTTAAAATAACGTAACCGAATTGTCTAGCTGGTAATAAGTTATCAGTCCATCTCTCAATATCATTAATCTTAACGTTAAATCTTGGTTGGATAACACCACATTTGTTTAATCTACCATTTAACTGAATCACAATTTTACCGGATCTGTGATCATCAATGTATTCAAATTCACCAATGTAACCATGTTTTTGCATAACCGTCAAAAATTTGATAATAACTTTAGAAGATGGTCTGATTAAAACTTGTCTCTTACCTGTCTTCTCGGCATTGTTGATTGAATTTAAAGCATCTGCTAAAACTGAAGTTCTAGTCATTTTGATGTATATGTACTGTTTCAATGACTATCTAACTTTTTAATAGGATTAAGGTAAGTTTAAAAGGTAAACAAAATCGGGAACAGTTTCGGAACTGACATTCTTTCCAAGGTGCAGAGGTGTAATATATGTTTAGCTAGAGGTACAAGGGTGGACTCTAAAAACATTACCTGCCATATTTGAATATCCTGTCAGCAAACTCTCTGCGCGAGTTTCTCACTCGGTGAGTCTGGCAAAAACATTCGTGTAGAAGAGCTCAAGTACTAGTAAAGACAACCGATATAGATTCAGCATTAAATCAAAAAGCATTAACTAATTAATTACAAAGATGCCAGTATGTTGCTAATACTTGAATAATAAGAGTGAATAGCATTAACATAGTTTAAATTGGGCTTATTCCAACAACATGAAAGGCTTCAAAATGGAAAATTTTAATAAAGCATTTTATTACCTTCATGAAGAGGTTATTTTGAGTTAACAGCAGTAGGACAATCACAAACATATTGAGTACACGTGTTTTATTGCTAGTTTTATCATTTACTAGTAAAGATTAGATATTTTTAGTCAATTTTAATGTTATATCACCCAAGAAAGTTCATTCCAATATCTTTTGATTTAAAATGCATATATGATGGGTTGAAATAAGTCATTTGCAAAATTCAAATAAGTAATATCAAATTGCTCATTTCAATGTCTAAGTTCAAGTCAAACAATTTTATTATTGTAAATCTGTTAAATTAATATACTTTAAATAAGCCCTATTAAGATCCATTCTCATTTACAATTATTGAATCCTAAAATAGTTTCCAAATACTAACTAAATATGATTTTTTGTTACTATAGTCTCACAAGTCCTTTAAGACCAAGCAAAAGTTAGCTAAGGCTCAAAACCAAAACAGACCATTACCACAATGGATCAGATTAAGAACTAACAACAAGATCAGATACAATGCCAAGAGAAGACACTGGAAGAGAACTAAGTTAGGTATCTAAATAACGTTGATATGGTTGAAACAAAAAATATCATTAATGAAAATAATTTTACATAATTAATCATTTTAAAGTCATCATGTTAGTTATATTAGCTTATCTTTCTTTTATATCTGTTTATTAATATAAACTTGTTTGTTAAATTCTAAGCAACAATTTTTACTTCTATGATTACTCGACGTAATTTTGCAAACGATTATAAATGTAGTCACCATAGAAAATCAAATTTTTGATATTTTGACACTATTTTTTTTCTTTAAATAAGGTGTAGAAGAGCAGAACCATTATTCAAATAATGCAAATTAGTTATGAACTTTAATGTCGAAATATCATCTCGTTATTGTCTTTGAGAGTTTTAGTTGATATTATGATGGATGTTTAAATGATTTAAGCCATTAACCCTGATCAATAGGGTCTGTGGAATGTTTCACTACTTGGTTCATGCACGTCCCATTTCATGGAAAATTTTTGTTCAAGCTGGGACCGTTAATAAACTTTGGAAGTGTTTTTCCACGTTCTTCATTTCCATCTTTCAATGAACTAAAGATACATTAAAAACAATATAATCATCAATACTATTATAAATTATTATGACAGTTATGTTTGATTATGTTTTTGTGTTCTATTACGTTGTTTTCAATTACTTACAGTTTAAACAGGTGTTTGACTATAAGAATAGAAATTGACACAGAGCAAGAGATACTTAACAATTCATTCATGATAATCGGTAATGATGAAATTTATTCCTTCCGCAAAGTCAAGCTAGATAGTATATGACTTAAACCATGATTTTAAATTTTAGGGTCTTCTTTCGACTGAACCTTTTATTAAAATGAATTGTTAAATTGTTGAATTGTTCGTTGTCTGGTTTTAATTTCGTCTTTCCTTGAATTTAGTTTTATACTTAAACTCCTGACTATTTGACTCGATTACACCTAGGCGTTATACTTGTTTGTTTACTGTAGTTTGTAAAGTAGCCTTTCTTTTTACTCATTGACCAGAAAATCAGAAGTAAAGATTATATCACAATACAAATCAAAAGATAAGAGAATAGAAAACACAACTAAGAAGATGAAAAAAGTGGAAAGTATATGGAAAATAAAACAATGCTACGAAAAAACTAAACTTTAAAGAAGTTTTAGATAATTCACTAATTAAGGGTTGCTATGTCTGATGGCAGAGCGCACCTCACGTAAACGAAAGTCCACTAACTTGAACCAACTTAAACTTGTTCCTCAAAAACGGTTTCAATTGGTTTTTCCATGAATGAAGCATGAGAACCAATAACCACAACAGAAGATCCAACTAGCCACATCATAGTCGAAATTGGAGAGGCCAAAAATCCCAATGGTAAAGAAATACACATTAAACCTGTGTATAATTGAGATGTGGTCATAGTACAAACAGGCAAAACTAAGTCTTCACCATTTAATCTGGATATACCGTATAAACCACCAACGGTCAATAATAACACAAACATTAATAACCAATTGGTTAACAATGCGTAAACTGATAGCAACAACACTATAGCTATATAGTTAGCCTGATAGTAGCCTAAATTATAGGTAACTCTTTGCTGGATATCTGTGAAATGTTGTGGTTTGGATAATCTTCTGACATCAAAGAAATCTTGAGGTGTTCTCATATTGACAAACTTATTTTGGACATTAGAGTATGAGTTCTAAAATTATAATTGAAAGATAAACAACATCGTTAGTAACAAGGGTTCTTTTTTGAATGTGGATAAACACTTGAATCGCTGAAGTTATAAATAGGAAAGTTCAGCATAATGAGAAAAAAAGAGATTAAACTTACTCTTATATTTTCCAAGGTGAAGTTTTCAGATAAGTTAGACTAATTTTAAAAAATCAACATTGGTTAGTATGACCATTTCTTTTGTTTATCATGAGACAAGGAAGCCCTAGAAGATGGAAAAAAATACACACTTGAACGCCAGACAGAGTAGTTAAAAGGTTTGCATTAGACATGTTGTATTAAGTTAGAATATATGTTCTAATAGCAGAAGAAAAGATGGGTTAGCCAGGTTGATTATAGAAATAAATTGAAATCCTTAACACGTCTCATTTTTCGTCGTTTTTGACACTTGCAGAGTTGTGCATACTTGGGCTATGCTCTTCGTGGCTGAGCTTGTTGCTGTGCCTCAATCGCTAAACATTAACTTTAATACTAAAGGTATTTATAGAACTAAAAATAATTAGACTTCAGTTCAAAAAAATATCAAAAATTACAAAATAGTTATAAACATACATTTGAAGAAAAACTAATAAAGTATAGTGAAAGTTCTAGAATTCGAACGATTTAAAAAATTCAATCTCTAGTAGCAGAAGTGATCGCTTGTTTATTTGGTTTTCCAAGCATCCTTCTCTTCTTGGGTGAGAGTTTTCCAAGCATTAGCTACATGCTTGAAGGCATCAGTACGAGATTCACCCTCAGCAGGGGTGTATTTAGCAAGGAATTGTTTCACAAACTTATTGTAGGCATTTGGTGCTTTAGGTGGATACTTTTCTTTCCAACTAATTATATCTCTATCACGTTGTGCTTGAGCTTCCTTTGCTAAATTTTCGAACTTTTCTTTAATACTGTAGGTTTCATATTTCCAATCTTCAGCAAACTCTTTGGTATATTTTGTAACAGTTATCTTTTCACCTTCGATCTTAGTTCTATTCGCAAAACGATCTCTGACATAAAGGAAGAACGCGTTTGGTGCTCGTTTTGGTTTAGCCAATTCCTTTTCAGATTTGGCTTTCTTTTTTGGGGTGGCTGACTTGGTTTGAGCCTTAACTTTGGACTTAGTCTTGGACTTGGTCTTCTTTGAAATGGTCTTTGTTGCTTCTTTCAATAATGGAGAGACAGTGGCAATTGAACGTGCATTGAACAAGAAGGTTGGGGTAGCAAGTGGAGTTAACGCTCTACTGACTGACAGTCTAGTGAATTGAGCTGCTATCTGTCTGATTGGTTTATAAATCATGATGTCTGGGGGCGTCTAACTTGGGTAGGAAGATTGACCACAGGAAGACGTCGTCTTACCATTTCAAAGCTAATGGAATTGTTTGTTTTCCTAAAGGTTTTTGAATTGAGCGAGGGCTACGTAACCAACAACCACAGAAACGCGTTCCAGTCTTTTGACTCTTTCAAGTCATGTTAAATGCATTAAGAAATATAACTTTAAAATGAATTCACTCTAATCCAACTTTTAAACAGATTCTGGGAATATACCCGCTTCATTTCCTCACTTGTAGAATTCTTCCTTGTCATAAATACCTAAATGATCTCCAATAAATACCAAACTTAAAGTGGATAATCTTTATTCTTATCTTATCAAAGCAAGTATAAGATTCTCACCTTTTGTCTTCTAATTATGTAGAAATCAGAACTAATGATACTTATACTGGGATGCATAATTTTATTTGGGGATGCTATGGTATTTTTGAAAGCAGAAACAGCATTGAAAAAATTCCAAGGTTGGCAGGCCTGTAAAATGACATCTGCGATTTTGGCACCTCTGAAAATATTTCAGCATCTAAGTTGAAGACCCAACTAAATATCTGCCACCTACAGAACTGTTAGCCAATACATTTAAGGTAAATTAAAAAGAAGTAAAATATAAACTACAAACCAAATCAGCACATCTTCTATGTGATAAGTGATCATCAGTAGTAACCAGATCGTGCTACCGTACTTTATTTTGTTGGTTAGAAGAAGTAATCAATTATATGATTGAAGCAATAGTGCCAATCAGGAAAATAGCAAAAATAAATTAGTTCGCTATTTATTTTTCAAAAGAAAAATAATTAACTAATCAGAGTAGAAATAATATAAATTAGAAATTTAGATACCTAATATTAAGAGAAACCCAACTTTACCTTTCTTTACCTTTATTTATGATCTGAGTCAAATCTGTAAACATAATTAACATAAATTCAAAGTATCTAGCTAAAATCTTATTTTTAGTTTTCTCCTATAACAGTTATTACTCTTTGATTGAGACCCGATATGATTTCGCAATTTCGTTTCTAAAGGAGATGGCTATTTAACCAAAGCAAAGCTTCACATGCAATTTTGTGTTACTAGGAATTTCATGTCTAAATATAAGGCATCGATATGGCATTAATTTAAATATGCCATAAATATTCTGACTCTCGAATATGAATAACTTTAAATGAAATGAAAAAAAAATAGATCGTTAGGCAAATATCATTAGGCAAATCTGTAAAATAAAGAAGTTATAAAGTTTAAGCGCTAAAGAGCAGCGCTAAGTGATCATTTAACAAGAATTGGACGTTACCCAGAACAACAACTCGTAACTACCAAAGTCTCACTGGATGACTATTTCATTCTAGTAGCAGCATTTGATTTATAAACATATCAATTTTTCACTTTAATCAAACAATCAGAGTTCAGAAGTTTATAACCTTTTGTCATTTACAACTAATAACCGATCAACTATGAAATTATTTCTTATAATATCACAGTCAATTTACCAGATCACACGCATGCATCTACAAGATTTATCAACTATTCCAGGTCCAGGTATTTTAAAAACTATATAACCTGTTGATACCCGGCCTTTTATAAATGTAAAACCTTTGATATCTACCGTTGGCATTTTATTCGGTCAGGGTATATTTATAAAGTGGAACCCTACTGAAAGGAACCCAAACAAGAATGACAAATAATTTTTCTGTTTACGTATTATTGATTTTGATATTATTAAGTAATTATTACTTCTTGCTTTATTATTTTGAGACTTGCTTAACACGATTCTAGGTTTTTATATTAAATAATTGTATCGAATAAAACTATGATCAACATAAGAGATTCTGCGCAGAGCCGCAGGATATAACACACCTGTGCACTAAATATAGAGTACTTGGGAAATTCCTAATTTGGTTAATTTCCTGTTTTGGCAAGTTGTGTCTGCTACGCGTTTTTCAACGAAACGAAAATCAAGGATTTAGAACAGTTTCAACTTTAGGTGTCATTTTTGTTTTTACACTTTTTTTTCCTTAGTTATACTCATAGTCACAGTTATTTCCTGTACCGACACATATAAATAAGTGATGGCAACTCTAGCTCTAGCTCCAGAGGCAGCAGGTACTTCTATCCTACCTGCTGTTCAAATGAACATAAACTATGCTGATCTCAAAGACAGAATCAAAGATTTTTTAACTCATTATAAGTCAAGTGAATCTGCCACCCTTTCAGATGATCAAGATGATGTTTACGATCACCATACTGATGATATTGAATTAGATGGTGTTGGAAGAGGCCCTAAATATATGTCTTTATTGCAAAAAATTTCGAACAGAGAATTATCAACTTTATATATTTCATTAGATGATGTTAAACTATATGAAGAAACTCAAACTTTAAATACTCAAACTTTTACTCAAAGTTCTTCAGCAGACTTGGCAGATCATATTATTAAGAATACTTACCATTTCATTGAATTATTCTCTCAAGTTATAGATGAAATTATGCCCGAAGCAACTGTTAACATTTCTCATAAAGATGACGTGTTAGATGTTATTATTCATCAAAGAAAATTGAGAAATGCAAGATTAGAAAATGAGCAACGTGCTGAAAATGAACATTTAGGTGCTGACGAAGCAACAGCAGCTGATAATTCTTTAACAAAAAATTTATTTCCACCTCAATTAACAAGACGTTATTGTCTTTATTTTAAACCATTGACTAATGCTACCACCAAAGGTCCATCCAAAGCATTAGCTGTTAGAGATGTTAAAGGTGAGCATTTAGGTCAACTAATTACAGTTAGAGGTATTGTTACACGTGTTTCCGATGTGAAGCCATCAGTTCAAGTTAATGCTTACACTTGCGATACTTGTGGTTACGAGATTTTCCAGGAAGTCAATACTAGAACTTTCCAGCCATTAACTGAATGTACCTCTGAAAGATGTTTAGCTAATCAACACAAAGGTAAATTATTTCCTTCAACCAGAGCTTCTAAATTCACTGCGTTTCAAGATGTTAAAATTCAAGAATTAACAAATCAAGTGCCAGTGGGCCATATCCCAAGAACATTAACCATTCATGTTAGTGGTGATTTGGTTAGATCTATGAATCCTGGTGATATCGTAGATGTTGCCGGTATTTTTTTGCCTATTCCATATACCGGATTTAGGGCTTTGAGAGCTGGATTATTAACCGAAACTTATTTAAAGGCTCAGGCAGTGAAACAACATAAAAGAAAATACGAAACTTTAGGCTTAACTATCGAAGTTGAAGCTAAAATTCAAGCAATTGTTGAGCAAAGTGCCATAACTGGAGAGTCACTTTATGATAGATTAGCTTTATCAATTGCCCCTGAAATTTTTGGTCATCTAGATGTTAAAAAAGCATTATTACTATTGCTAGTTGGTGGTGTTACCAAAGAAATTGGGGATGGAATGAGAATTAGAGGTGATATCAATGTTTTATTGATGGGTGATCCCGGTGTTGCCAAATCCCAATTATTAAAGAGTATCTCTAAAATTGCTCCAAGGGGTGTTTATACAACAGGTAAGGGTTCATCGGGTGTTGGTCTAACTGCAGCTGTCATGAGAGATCCAATTACTGATGAAATGGTTTTAGAAGGTGGTGCATTAGTTTTAGCTGATAATGGTGTCTGTTGTATTGATGAATTTGATAAAATGGAAGAGAACGATAGAACAGCAATTCATGAAGTTATGGAACAACAGACAATTTCCATTTCTAAAGCTGGTATAAATACATCATTAAATGCTAGAACATCGATATTGGCAGCTGCAAATCCTTTATATGGTAGATATAATACGAGATTATCGCCAAATGAAAATATTAATTTACCAGCTGCTTTATTATCAAGATTTGATATTTTATTTTTGATTTTGGATAAGCCATCAATTGATGATGACATTAAATTAGCTGAGCATGTTGCGTATGTTCACATGCATAACAAGCAACCACCAAATGATTCTTTTGAACCGTTAGATTCAATAACCATAAGACAGTTCATATCAATTGCAAGAAGATACAGACCAACAATATCCCAAAACATTGCAGATTACGTTGTCCAACAATATATCAAACTAAGAAAAGAATCCAAAGCATACGAGAATTCAAATAAATATTTTTCACATGCTACACCAAGAACATTGTTAGGTATATTAAGATTATCACAAGCTTTAGCTCGAATTAGATTTTCAAACGAAGTAGCTATGCAAGATATCGATGAAGCGTTAAGATTGGTTTCTATCGCTAAACAGTCATTATCTAATCCGGATGATGAATTTGATAAGTATGAAGAAACGCCTATGAGTAAGGTTTATAATTTGATTAGAGAAAAATTCAAGTCATCTGGACATAATAGAATGGCTAGCATTTCAGAACTTAAAGATGCTGCCATTGCTAAAGGTTTCACTGAAGATTTATTCAATGAATGTATTTATAAATACCAAGCATTAAATGTTTGGCAATTAACTGACGAAAGTGAAAACTTGGTTATTATTGGTGATTATGGTGACGAAGATTCAGATTCCGATGAGGAAATGGAAGACTAGGTTTTGATTATATTGCTTTAGTATTATTTTTGTTTCAATTTTTTGTGTAGATTACTGTTTTTCATTTGTTGTTTTATACTGTTTTCTTTTTTATCTTTGTTCTAAATTTCTTGTGCTTATTATTTTCAAAGTAAATTGATTATATATCTTCTATTTGGTATTTTTTTATAAATTACGCAAGTTCTATTTCATAATGAACACACAGAAATGCGTAAAAAGAACTGTTTTCATGAACTTTTCATGAAATGCAAGAAAATTAAAACAAAATATATAAATAAATAAATGACACTTGACTATATAACACCAAACTAATTAATACCCAAATCTTTCTTAACCATTGCTCTACAAATAGGATGATAAGAAAATTCATATTTTTTGAAGGTAGCTAAAGCTAAAGGTCTATCAACTTTATTCAATAAAACAAAAGAAGGCCTAACAAATTTCATTCTACCGACGCTACCCAACCAATCAGCCAATTTACTATAACTTTCTTTAATTTCACAACTTAATAACAATCTAAACCATCTGAAAACAACTTCTGCATTTGTAGAATTAGCATATTTAGGATATTTCTCAGACATAACATAAATTGCTCTTTGACCCACCACTGAATTCCATTTAAAACCATCTTTCCCTTCATAAGTTAATAAATCATCTAAGAAAACACCATTTTGAATAGAACCGAAATTAATAATATCCTTTTCAGAGAATGTTGATTCTAGTAATTCTGGAGATTTAATTGCGGTATGAACCCACTTTTGAGATAATTGATAACATTGAGTAACTAAAGTAGTATCAAATTTAGGTTTCGGTGGTAAGCCAGGTTCATATAACCAAACTTGCCAATCGATTTTGTCCAAATTTTGTAAAGATTCTTTATCATTTTGATAAAATTCATATAATGTATCGAAAAATTGATAACTATCCAAAGAACCATATTTGAATTTATTGAAATAATGTTTAATAAAAGGATCAAACTTCACAAATCCACCTAACTTACTTTCTATTTCAAATAACAGATTGAAACCTTTTTCATAAGGAACTGTTGAAAAAGAGTCATCAGGATCAATTTTATCTTTCAAATCCTGAACTAAAGTGCTAAATTTTTTAGCGGAGTCTCCCATGGCCTTAATGGAATTATCCAAGTCTGTCCAACCAACAATTGCACTAAAATGTCTGAATTGTTCGCCATGTAAACTACCAATAATACGTCTTTCAAGATAAACAGTCCAACCTTCGTTTAACCAAAAATGTTCAAAAGAACAATTAGTGACTAAATTACCCGCCCATGAATGAGATAATTCGTGAGCTATAACATCCACATTTTCCCTGTCACCAGAAATTAAAGTTGGTGTAGCAAAAGTACAATTTGGATGTTCCATACCACCGAATGGCATACTTTGCGGTAAAATCAAAACATCATAATCCTTCCACTCATAGTTAAAAACAATTTTCTCTGCAGTTTGAATGAAGTTTTCAGTATCTTTTTGAAATTCAAATTGACATTGATCAATAAAGGATTTCTCGGAGTATACAGTTGAACGAGGACCAATCGAAGCCCCAACAATATCACCTGATGCTATGGAGACTAAATATGATGGAATTGGCACAGGTTGAGTATATTTATATAATGTTAAGCCATTTCCAAGAAGCTTCTTTGAATCTAACAATCCAGAAACCAATACGTTTAATTTAGATTTAATCAAATATGTGAAGGGAGATTTAACAGAAGGGGTATCAAAACAAGGAAAGAAGGATCTAGCATGAATTGGCTCACATTGAGAAAATAGATAAGGCAGTTTACCATCATTTGTTTGAGGGGGATCTAGCCATTGTAAAGCTGTACAATTATCAGTAGTTTCATAATTAATGGTTAATGTAATATTTTCATTTATCTTGGAATATGCGTTGATAGGGATTACAAAAGGAGAGCCTAAAGGCTCTTCTCTTGGTCTCAATTCAAAAGGAGTTTCAATCGAGTTTATGAAAACGGAAGATATTTTTAAAAATGAGGAATCTAGGATAATAGACTTAGTTTGGTCATTTAATAATTCCAAATCAAAGGACACAGAACCTTTCAATTTCTTCTCCTCAAAAGCCACACTCAAATCCAGTGTTGAGTGATGAACTTTGAAGTCATAGTAGTTTGATAAAGTTGAAGGGTCAAATTCTGGTGATTGTTTGGGTAAATGAGATTCCAAAACCTTATAGATCTTTGGAGACAAATGAGGGTAATTAGAATTAGAAGCTGCTGTTGACATTGTTCTTGGTAGCAAGTTGTTGTATACTTTGAGTGAATTTGAATATAGATATTTGAACATAAAGATGCAAAATGAATCTGTTACTAAGAGAAGGAAGACGGGATAGCCAATAACGTTGTATAGTTGTTAAAACAGAAGCAACGTTGGAGTGATGAGATTAATATGAAGACGGCCGTTTGAGTAATGGGCTGTTTATTTATGAACCCTATATTCAATACTTGTATTTATTTATTAAACGCTTTTGATGCCTTTCTGCCCTTCTGTTTGGTTGGTGCATGACTGAATAAATATCTCTATTATTACGGTATGCATCATGTAATGATTACATAAGCCAAATATACGGCATAATAAAATTACATCCATACACCATCAGATTAATAATATTGTCACATGTACTGCACGTGCACATTTATAACCCTCTTAACCCTTTATCGCACGTATCTTGAAGTTACACCGCCATGAATGAATCGAAGCCTCTCTGAGCGAGACTGAGAAATTTCCACCAGCCTAACAGACATTTAGGTTACCTACAGATTCATAACTAATACTACAAACTCAAAATAGGTATTATCACAAAGATAACGATCAGTATGTACTCCATGAAAACACATTTGACATACGATATCTTGATTCCATTTCACTTGTTTTAGTTTTAGTTTCAGTTCAGTTACACACAGAGATACACAAGGGGACATTTACTAGGAGAAAAATCTTCAACTGGATGGTTATGTCATCTTGGAAGATTACTTTATGGACATTTAATAGAGGATTATTTAATAACATTTGAATTATTGGAATATAAGTAATTTCAGTTTAGACGTTACATCCCACTACTACATCTTGGAGTAATTTGATCTTTTTTTACATTGTACAAAGGGAGCTATCCATGCTGATAGCTTGCTCATATTCAATTCAAATATAACTAGAACTATTACAATACAAAACTCCATGTTGGATTTTAGACAGTAATATTTCATCTCCTTAAGAAAAGTGCTGTTTCTTGACCAACAGATCCAATTTAGGTATCGATTATCTTAATTTACACATAAGAACCCTAAACTAACATTATCCTTTTTCCCTTATTAATATAGAAAATGCAAATTTTCGTTAAAACCTTGACTGGTAAGACCATCACTTTAGAGGTCGAATCCTCAGACACCATTGATAATGTCAAGTCTAAGATCCAAGACAAAGAAGGTATTCCACCTGATCAACAAAGATTAATTTTTGCTGGTAAGCAATTAGAAGATGGTAGAACCTTATCTGACTACAACATTCAAAAAGAATCCACTTTGCATTTAGTTTTAAGATTAAGAGGTGGTATCATTGAACCATCCTTAAAGGTTTTAGCTTCTAAATACAACTGTGATAAATCCATCTGCAGAAAGTGTTACGCTAGATTACCACCAAGAGCTACTAACTGTAGAAAGAGAAAATGTGGTCACTCTAACCAATTAAGACCAAAGAAGAAGTTAAAATAGTCGGTTTCGCCAAAAAAACAAATCTTTGTTGTGGTATTATTTTCTTTATATACTACTATTTAATTGTTTTTCGTTACTTATATTTTAAATAAAATCATATATGATATTGACCTCCCCCCCTTGTTTAATAATTACTTGGATTTATTATTACGTCTGTAAAAGTTTATATTGTAGTAGAACAGTATAGCTAGTAGTTTTTTGTGGCATGTCTGATCAGAGAGCTTAGGGAACTACCCCACCAACAGTAAGTGCAAAAGGTGAGCAAGCACTTCTGCCATAGATTAAGAAGCATAGGCCTCCCAGGGAAAAATGATAAAGGCAACATCACAATTAATAAAAAAACAGTTACAAGTTACTCAGAAGAGATTTGTTTCCTTCAAAACAACAATCCACCCGAATAAATCATTCAGACTATCACCTCTCTTGTCAAATTCAAATACAGTACTTGTGTTGACTACACCAACTCAATTGAATTCCATAACAGATCAGTTTATATCCTTAACACAATCACCAGTTGAAGATCAACGTCAAGCTATACCTTCAAATGCAAAGGTTACAAATGGCATAGTTGTTTGTGTTGATTCAATATTACAATCCAAAAATGCTGTTTCTGAGTTGTGGTTTGACAATCCAAATCAATTAAACATAACCAATTTCCAATTGGATCCAGATGGTGGTATATCAGAATCAGATAATGGCACTGATTCAACTAAATTTCTTAAAATGATGAACCATCAGACGGATGAAACTGAATTTAAATTATCTTTTAGTTTAACCCGTCAGGAAAATAAACAATTGATTAAATCAAATAACGTTATAACTAAATTAGGTCAATCGTTATTTGCGAACGGTTTGGATTCTACCTGTTACTTTTATTTATCTGAAAACAAGGAATTGGAACGTTTTAATTTCATTAATTTACAAAAATTAGAAATTAATATTGACTTGCCCGCTAAATACCTCGATGATAACTCAAAACTCAACTCACGTTACACGAACCAGTTTCAAAAATTGAAGTGGGAAAATCCAGAGATTTCCGAGTATGTGGTTACTTCACATACAGGAAATCTGATTAAAACGATAAATTTTGAGCCTGCGTCGCAATATTTAATTAATAATCCAGATTTAAATGATTCAAAAGACCATTTAATTTACATTAAATTAGACAAATTAGGTGAGTCTCCAGTTTCATTTTCTTCAACTACCAACTTTTGTGACGACAAAATTGATCCAAATCATGCTAAACATGAATATTATAGAATTATAGTTGGTGGTTCTGGTTGGGATCCAGAGAAGAAAGCAATGTTGGGAATTGACCCAATTGTTGGCGATGGATTGAGCTATAAGAAAAAGGTTGAACTATATGAGATTTCAAGAACAGATCGAAATACGTTGGATTTGTCAATTATTAAGGATAAGAAATATTGTGGATCGTTATCCATGATTGTAGAATGTACTGAGCCTGAAAAGACTTTCCATCTTTCTGAATGTGATAACGAAGATGTTATTAATGACGTTTTTGGATTTGGCTCTTATTCAGGTTTCAATTTCGATGGTGTTTGGCATAGAGGTATTAATGAAATTGTTGAAGTTAACTTAACATAGTATTAATTTTTCTTTTGCGTAATAAAGTTGTTATTTACGAATTTATTAGTCACCAGGTTACTAATAAATTAAACGAACAATATATATAATTTTGTAGTAAAGCATTCAAATCTTATTTAAACAATTGATCCATTTTTCTTCTCAGATTTCTTTTTCTTTCTCTCTTTAATCTCTGCTCTCCTCTGCTGTTTTTGTCTAGCATCATTAAAATACCGAATTATCTGTTTCTTATACCTTCCCAACAAATTGTAAATATCTTGCCACATAATCAACAACGACAAGCCAACACTGAAAGGAATGGCAATTTTCCAATAATAGCTAACATGATTGGTTAAATCACCAAATTTTTCAAAATTCATACCATAGTAACCGGTCCAAAAAGATAATGGCAAGAAAATAACTGTAATTAAGGATAATATTTTCATTGAGTCATTAGTCGCAACCGATAAAGTATTGAAGATTAAGTCAATCAAATTTTCAATTGTTCTTGTCATCGAATCAATCTCGTCGTTAAAAGTTAATAAATGATCATAAATATCATTTAAATATAAAGTAGAATTTTTAGACACGTTATTATTAATTTCAGGTTGTTTTAGTTGCACAAGCATTGATGAAATTGGATTGATTTTAGACTTCAAATATGATAATTCGTTAATCATTAAATGTAATTCTTGTGTGTGCTCAATATTAGGATGGGTTAAAATGTCAACTTCAAATTCGTTCAATCTCCTCATATATGCTGATATAACCGGATAGTTTAGATCAACGATAGCATCCAACACAGCTTCGAATAGCATTGATGGATCGCATGACTCTCTTAAAATTGTGTATTCTGAGGACATTCTTGTTAAAATTGCTTTTTCAATATCATCAGCGGAATGCTCAAAAAATGATATCACTGTATTTGAATCATGCAAAAATATGGAAACTTGCTCAACACCAACAGCTAGACCTTTTGAATTTAATGGTCTTTTCAATTCAATAAACTTAAGTTTTGTTGCAAATGACGCCGAAAATGTCGGTTTTCCTCTCTTCGTTGGTTCAAAAGACATATCCGTCAATTTTTGCATTTTAAATTCATCACTGATCAAGCTATTTAATGATATATTTTTAGCCGCTCTGGAACTTGTGTTAGCCTCTACAGTGTAATGATTATCGAATAATGAATTCTTCAATTTGGTAATGAAATTTTCTTCAATTCCCTCTGAATCAGAGCCTGTTTCTTTAGTTGCAACAATTTTTTTATCATTACTAAACATGGCTTTCTTTAACATATATTTTGGTTTTTTAGTTTTAATTAATTTCATTAAAGGCAAAACACAAAACAATTGATTTGGGTAAACATCGACCTTGGTACGCTGAGGAATATCGACCATATCTTCAACAGCCAATCTATGTAATCCATAATGTTCACTGATTAGTGAAATTGCTTCCCATGATAAACCGTTTACATTAACCCATCTAACTTTAGACCAGCCTGGGCGTCTTCCTATTAATCTCTTGGTATGTTTTATGGACTCATCGACTCTGACCATATATGCGGTAGTTTCCAAAATTTCAGAAACTTCAGGGTCATTTTCACTTTTACATTCATTGGTAGATGTATGATCATCATCGTCTCCAAATAATGTACCGAAGAACGTCAAACCGTTAGCCGAATATAAGTCTAGTTTTTCAACTCTATACCTTTCTTTGCAGTAATCTGTTATCGTAATAGTTGAACCTGGTGTATCTGCAAACTCAACGCTTGTAGTATTAACATCAATACCTGGCTCCCAAGCTGCTTTTTCTTTCTTGATATTTGAACCTTTGTACTTTCTGGCTGATTTCTTCTTTCTGTTGCGTTTGGTCTTGGATCTAGATTTCCTGCTAAGTGGTGAACTAGATGTATGTTCTCTAAGTTCATACTGCTGTTGTTCCCCAGTTGAGTATGATCTTTGAGGGCAACTAAATGTCAGACTTGTATTTTCATGTCTCAGTCTTGAAGTTCTTCTTTTAATGGATTTTGAATCTGACGATTCAGTATCAGAGGCTGACAAATAACCATCATAATCAGACCAATTAATCTGATCATTTTCTGGAAGATCAGGTAAATTAGGATCCTCAGAATCGTATATCTTCTGTCTAGGCATTTTAGTAATCACTTGATATACAATTTAGCCGCTCTGGCTACCAAAAATAAAGTTGTTTTAAGATAATCTTTAATTTTTCGTAATCTTTAAGTAATGCACGCTAGAACACCTGTACACTACGATGTGAACCTTGCATGTTGAAGCATCACATATTGGCATTGCTGCTAATTGGGGAGATATATGACCTCGTACTTATCATACTAAAACTTAGAGCAAAACCATATATTTCTGTTAACCATATCCTTGTTTATTTTATTTCTTAGTTGGCCATTATTAAATGTTACTATATGGATAATCCAGTTCTATCCTGTCAAAAATTTTATTGGGAGCACCCTTTGCTTTATAATAATTTGAAATAGTCTTAATGTTTGTATTAATTCTCTTTATATTCAGGAACAATAGTGTGTAAAGGATTTAGAGCAATCTGAAATAACAAGAGTAAGGGACAAGAGTAAAGGTAGATTGAGTAGGAAAATTTTCTTGGGATAAACCATTTAATGTTTTAGCATAATATATAATGTTTCCTCTATATCTGTTAATGGTTGTAATTATCCAACTAATAATTATGTACCCTCTAAAGAGTAAATCAAACTCTTTTTATATGCCACATATCATATGATATTGCAGGAAATAATCCCTTAATTTTATTCTAGTTATCAGTTATAAAGATATATTTACTTGACTAATTCAAAGGTGACTGTGAAAGAGTCCAAAAATCAGTCAATCGATTCGGTTTAATTGTCCAAGGAAATCATAAGACCGGCCCACTCAAATTAGCCATTCTCTTTGGCTCCCATGAAAAAGTATGTATTGGGAAAATACAAAGAACTGATATAATAAGGTTATACTTAAAGATAAAAGATCAGTGAAGAAAAAAATACAAAAGTTAATAATGGAAAAAATATTGATATAATCTGGCCGGCAAAACGAAACAGGAGAAAAATACATGCTAAGGAATAGACCAACAAATGAAAGAGAGAAAAAACGGAACACAAAAAACAATAACATTAAAGTAAAAAGATTTTAAGAATCCATTAATAAAAATAACCAGTTAATCACAATAAGTTTTTTACAAATATAGGATCGGTCGA
This sequence comes from Ambrosiozyma ambrosiae, assembly GCA_003705185.2. Taxonomy (NCBI): domain Eukaryota; kingdom Fungi; phylum Ascomycota; class Pichiomycetes; order Pichiales; family Pichiaceae; genus Ambrosiozyma; species Ambrosiozyma ambrosiae. The sequence continues at coordinate 81,367 of PPHU02000025.1, read as the reverse complement.
TGGAAAAATGAAAATTAATATAAAAGGAAAGAGGAGTAACCGAAAAAATAGCCCAATTATTGAAATAAGCGCTCAGACATAGTTAAAGAAAGCATAGCATACACATTGAGCAATATTACTAGACAACAGTAGTAATTGAAGGAGCAGAGTTACCACGATCGGCACCATCGGTAGCACTATAATCAAAACTTTCTTGTACTTCACTATCGTTAGTAACCATTGCAGTTTCTTCCGTAATTTCAAGGGAACTGGATTCATCAGTTCGCTTAGAATCAGAATCCCTATTTAGAAAACAACAACAAAAACAAAATTTAATAAACCAAAAAATTGAACTGAAAATTGTGACAGTTAACGAAGGAGTAGAATCGGTGCATTGTTGTTCAGTGAGTGAAGTTTGTTGGATATCTTTATTAATGACTGAATCAACCTCCAGATCTATACGTGTTGTTTCTTGAGTTGAAATTGATTCACACAGATGAGAACTAGATTGTCTAGAGGAAAATGGAGAAGGGGTTGATGTGGATGCTAAATTTGATTTAACCGGCGATTGAGGAATTGGGACATCTAATGCGGCTGTTACAACAGGAGTATTTGATGGGGTATGATCCTTGATTACAGTTGGAATAACAGAAGCAAAATGTTCTTCATGTAAAGTTGAAGTCTGCAGTGGGAATTGTTCTTCAATTCCTTTTTTAGATTTTGTGTTGGCATGTGAAGCTGTAGGTGAAGAATAAGTAGTTATAGATGATTCAATAGTCCTCTCTTCAAGTTTAACTGAATCTATTGGAAAAGATTCCAATTCTGGAGAGATTGAAACTAAGTTGGACTGGAAAGTTTTTTTAATGGGACTGTGATACTCTCCTTGTCTTAAAGGTGATGTTGTTTGAGCTGCAGGCCTTTGTTGTTCAAGAGGATGAGCCACAACAGCAATGTTATTGGCATTGCCAGATGGATCCCATTCAGTCTTGTATTCATCACTACATCTCCAGTCATAACCGTCAATCACAAACTTGAACTGAACCTTTTCATTTAGAGCCAGTTGTATTTCTGTTTCCCATCGATTTGAAACCTTGTTGTACGTGAGCTGGTTCACCTGAGGGTTCCACTCATTGAAAGTTCCTGCAATGGACACAGTATGGTATTGATGGTTGTCATCTGGGAAAAAGAACTTCATTGTATAAAGTATAAACCAGAGCTGTTTATGTGTTTTCCCAAAAAAAACAACAAGTGCCTTTCGTCAATTCAAAAATTTGTAAACATTAATTTTTGAATGGGAAAGAACGCTCCTTAAAAGGGCTGGCTAATATGGTGGCTGCCAGGCTCTAGACACTATATCCGCTTTAGTTAATATGCTCTACAAAATTCTACTTCCATATAATGAAATTATATCTATATACTATGTGATGATACTGGTAAGTTCAATGACATATAGTAGGTTGCCCTTCGTCTCTATTTCTCTCTCCCCCCACTCAACCCCAATTAGAAATGAAGATAAAGATAACGGGGATCAGTTGATGTTATGAATTTGCCTCATCCTCTATACAGAATTGGATAAATTTGTGGCAAAGACACAATTCTTGTGCCACTGTACAACATTTATGTTGTCGTGATTTAAATTTTTTTTCGAAAGAGGCAAAATGAGAAAGAAATTGAAAACAAAACAACGGAAAACGAGACTAAATCAACAAATATTTCACTATCAAATGACACACTGTAATCTAGAATACTATAATAAACACTCATGTCCAACCAGACTTCCAATCCTAATGAGTCTATGATATCTTCAATAACTTCTGCTGATATAAATCTCACTCCTGTTACTGATTTACACAACTTTCACGAAAATGATGATGACAACACTAACAGAATAACAGAAACGTTAAAAAAGGTCAATAAAGGTATAGCATTAAGCCCTGGTCTGGTCAATGAAGATTACAAATATTTGGACAAGTTAGCTCTTTCTGCTAAGAATTCTACTAAGAAGCATGCAGAACTAGAATTGAGCGGCTTGGAATCAACTCCAAAATCTCCTTTAGACAATCCAGTTAAATCTGCTTACAATATATTTGATAAAAAACAACAACAGACCACCCCAATGTCTGTTCATTCGTTAAGTTTCAAGTCTCCAGGTGGTATAATAAAACCATTTTCTAGTAAAAAGCGGAAACTGTATTCAAAAAAGAGGCCAAACCATTCAATTACTTCAGCATCAAAACAGCAAATATATTCTCCTAGCTCAAGAACCAACTCACGCACACCGCAATTTCAACAACATCTATCGACCCCAACTATTAAAGTAATAAAGAGCATTCTTTCTGATCCACAAGTAACAAAAAATATCACAAATATTTTGCAAATCTTGTTGAATACTTCCTTAATTTTTATTTTCCTATCAATTCTATTGTTTTCTTTAAGAAGTATCAAAAGAGATGCAGATTTGAAAATTCAAAGATATGTGAATGAATCAAATTTCAGAATTCAAAATTGTAAAAGGGAATATATAAGAAACAATTGTGATCCATCTATTAGAGTTCCTGCACTGGAATATAAGTGTTTGGAATGGGAGAACTGCATGTACTCTTCAATCGAAAATGAATTAAATGACGTTGGATCGACTACCGCTTATTTTGAAATCTTTGCTGAATGTCTTAATGCTTTTTTTCATCAATTATCGCTCAAGTCTTTGATTGGTTTAATTGTTTTAATGCTGTCTGTATTCATAATACCGAATGTCTTGTTCAATAGGTTCAAAAATTCAACCATGAGTACAACGACGACGACAACTACAAACAATTACTATCATCTGAATGGAAGCTCAAATCCAACAAATGGAGTAATCGAATCTGAAAGTTTACCAGGAAGTCCTATGAGAAAACCTCAGCAGCTACTTGCAGATAACACAAATCAAAGTTTGTACTATACTCCAAGTCAACATTCACTATCGCCAACTAAGGTTTATGCAGTATTCGCTAATGGAGGTGTAGATAAAGGTGGAGTAGAAAAATCACTACAACAGATTTCCAGAAGTGAAACATCAGTTAGGTTTAATCCTAATGTAAGTTATAGTTTCTATGATGTAGACGAAGAAGATAAGAAGAGCGAGAAAATTGATTGGGAAAGGTATAATCAAGATATACTGGCAAGTGATTCTGGTAGTCCTTTAATTGGTAAGTATGTTAGAAATAGAGATAAGTATTAAATTCTTTCTTTGAAGTACTACCCTATGGTATAATATGGTTTAGTTTTGATATCGTTTATCTGCGTAGTTTATTCCATCTTTTTTTTTTCATTATTTCAGTTTTATTTCTTTCGTTTACTTGCTTTTTTATCTTTATTCTTGGGCAACTTTTTTCAAATGGTTGGTTTTATTCTTAGAATTGCAGATTTTTTTTCTGTCTTGGGATTTGTTTGGTCAATATATGGCCATCACTGTACTACTTTTAAAATATTCTTTAAATTATATATATATATATATATATATATATTACAATAACAAACTATAAAAAATAAAATATGTACTATAAAGAAGATGCAATTGATAGACAAAAGGACTACAAAAAACTTGAGTAGGAAATGTCCAGATACTTCAAGATACGATTTCAGCAGAAACAAAAGATAAAAAAACAGAATGTTTTTGCTCTAAGAAACAACTTTCTTAGCCATTAGTTGGTTCAATAATTCAGCACTATTAGTTTTACCATCAATAACGCCACTTTGTTGTGGTTGCTGTTGTTGTTGAGTTGCACCAGCAACCGTTGAGGCATTAAATAACCCTGGTGGTGGGGTACCTGCTGTAATGTTACCACCAATGGCACCAGCACCCTGCAATTGCTGTTGTAATTTTATTTGTTGCTGTTGTAAAAACTGTTGTTGTAAGAATTGTTGAGCTTGTTGAGTTTGTTGTGATTGGTTATTTACCCCAAGTTGTTGATATTGAGTTGTTCCCGGTTGTGATTGGAAGAATTGTTGTTCTGATTGCTGTTGTGGCTGCTGTTGTTGATGAGTTGCTCTTCCTGAAAATTCTCCTGAAAAACGTTGTGGGTCTTGAAACTGTTCTTGGATTTTCTGAGATTGTGGGATCACGCCTCTATTTATTGGTTGTGCTGCAGAATCAGGTGGTAAATAGACCAGTTCTTTCTGAGTGTTATAATTTTTACTGAATGGAGTGAACAATAAGTTATCAACTAATCTTAGTAAATGTGTCTTTGAGTCCTCTTCAGTTGCTGGCTTTAATGATTTATTTGAAAAATCATCAAGTTTGCATTGATGGAATAACAACATAAGTTTCTTCGAGGTTGATCGAAATTGTGGTTTAATCGAATATGAAAACTCATCCATGCTATTTAGAATTTGAATCGATTCATTGATATTTTTAAATGCAGTTAAAGTAATATCCAATGGAATCGTGACAGTTTCTTTATCCTTACCATTTTCTTTCTTTTCTTTCTTTCTTGCTTGTTGTGGTTTAGGGGGCTTTTGAGACAATGCATCGCCTAACGAAGGGAAAGAAGATAATATTTCAGCAGTTTGAACAACTGGTGTTGACTGTGCAGGTGCTACTGATTTGGCCCATGCCACTGTTGGAGGTAAAGAAGCTTCGTGATGTAACTGAGAAGCTAAAGTTCGTGGGGAGCTAGATGGTGATCTATGAGCAGTAGAGGCAACATATGAAGCATGATGGAGTGACGACGATTGATGTTGCTGATGCTCATCAGAATAAGAGCTTTCATGATTTGGGGGAGGTGCAATCAAACCGTTTGTAGCTGATCTTTCTTGTAATTTGTTGTTAATTGATCTAGTTGATAAATCTTGTCTTGTGTAACTGTCAGCTTCTTCACCAGGCTCATGCAAAAACATACAATTTGGGTTTTGACAGGGTTGGCCCCTTAAATAAGCTGAACAATACTTAGTTGTACCATGAGCAGCTTTTAAAACCCTGCCATCACTGACAGAACCATCAACTGCGAGGATACATCTTGAGGCATCCTCTTTCCTAGCAAAACTAACATAAACACCGTAAACACCATAAGAATGAGATAGAGAAGAAGAAGAAGAAGATTGAGCAGGAGGATTTTTCTTGTTGATAACAATTTTCAAAATTTTACCATATTGACCAAAATATTTATCCGATCTAAGCAAAGTTGGCAGATCTTCAGGACTACAATTTGGATGCAAGCCAACAACATACACTAAATTTTTCTGAATAACTCTCATACCAGCCAAATGATGTCTTTTAGCTTGTTCGGCATCCTTCTTTTCCTTTTCTTGCTTCAACTTTTCTTTCTTCTTTCTTTCTATTTGTAACTGTTGAGCTCTTAATTCTTCTGGAGACATCGTTGTATACTCAATATTTTTATCCTCATATATTCTACGACAAGCAGGACATCTTCCGTTCAGTTCAGGGTTGGTTCTGATATTATTGTAACAGAATTGACAAATCTGATAACCACAGGGACATGGCTTAAAATTCTTGTCGGTGATATCCATCTCTTCAACACATAATGGACAGACATCTTCTTCGTCGTCAGAAAAGATAGAACCTGAATGTGACATGTTGTATTATTATATATATTAATGATTTCAGATCGATTTGAAACTGGTTATATATGTTTCTTGGGATGAGAGGAAAGCTACTCGTCTGCTCGTGTTGATCATCTCGGTGAATCTTCATCATGAATTGTGACCCTTCCTCGCTGTTCGCCCTCTTTCTATCACGCCCGTGTGTAAAACTGACAGACACATCTGTGCACCGTATATTGTTTTTTAGAGAAGATACTTATTTGGTTTTTTTGCGAGTTGGCTATTTACCTACTTACATGCCCTCAATAAGTGCACCTTAGAGTATGGGTATAGTATAACATAAAGCTGACAAGCAGCTGGATTTTAATCATATAATTGAAGCAATTAGTTTTTTATTTTAGCATAAAGTTCAGAAAATCATTAGAATAGTGTCTTTCTAAAATTACATTAAGGGCCCATCTAAGTTAATTTGTTCTTAGTATTGGGCGCTAACTTTTATGATTTCTGAGAAAGCTCATTAAGCCGGCAAGTGGAGGTTGAGTATTTTTCAATTCTATTTGTGTTTATTAAACTATGGAATCATTGATCACCCTTGTTTTTACACGTTTATGCAAAATGAGCCTCACTTTTGAAATTATGATTCGAGTAGAGATAGTTCAATTTAAAAATGGGATTCATTGGGATATAGTAATTCTGGAATTATCTTGACTGATGATTCCTTCTTTCCTAGGCTTCTCTAAGAATCTGCTTTGTATTTTATATTTCAATGATCATTGCTTTAAATTTTAAATATTCCAACTGAATGCCTAAAGCATACTCTAGCCAATAGAAATTAGGACAAGTTCATGATGTATTGGAAAGACAACTTGCTGTATTATTTTTGTTGATTCATAAACTACGTGGGGATGACATATGTAGTAGATTAAGTTACTGTATAAAAGAAATTGAAGATATGACTTAGTAGAGTAGGGAAATTTAGTAATAATTTCAATATAACCAGTACAATAATATTTTAGGAACTAGACTGATTGACGGTATTTGATTAGAAAAAACTTAAAATATAGAATTAAGTTTCAATCATTCAGAAACCATCAATTATCAGGTGTTCTTTATCATGACTTGGATAAAGTACAAAACTTAAGAGAATCCCTTCAAAATTTATAGTTTTATTTACTATCAATTGTTATCTCTTAACATTTGATGATAATTTGTATAAAGGATGAATAAAGACACAGACCGTAGTGCAGATTTAAATGACATATTTCAAATTTTTTTTCAATCTTTAATCATATGTTTCAACTGCATGTTGTTCCGATCACGATCAACCGACGTTTGATCAAATGATACTAAACCATTATAATATAACTTAGCATATCAATTGTTACCAATTGATACCAATTGATACCATACAAAAGAATTGGCTGTAAATTAAATTATTCTAGATAAATCTTCTAGAATATACTGTAAATAATAGTGAAATTGAAATTGAAATTGAAGTTATTGATTCTGATGACATACCTGGTCTTAAAACTCGGGATTGGTGTAGGCGCCGCACAGGATGACCGCAAAACGAGAAACTACCGAAATAATATCGCCACCATGTGATCATACTATTAGATACATTGCGCGCGTTGAAGTGGACCGAACTGTTCGGGAGTGCAGCTTTAGACTTGATCTCCTTAGTACCTAATACATCGGTGCTGCTTGCTCCACGGAACACTTCATTGGATCATTTCGGTAGGGCCACCTGGCTAGAGTTCTTGAATATGCCTATATAAGAACCTTCCAATTCCTCATTTTTTTGATGTATTCTTTAGGTGTTTTTTTTCTGCTTCTTAATTCAGAGAACTTCAACTTTTGTGTTTACTTCTCACATTCAATAACTCAATAAATATTAAATAAATTAAGTCAAAATGGCTATCACTGTTGGTATTAATGGTTTTGGTAGAATTGGTAGATTAGTTTTAAGAATTGCCTTAGAAAGAAAGGACATTAATGTCGTTGCTATTAACGATCCATTCATTGGTGCAGAATATGCTGCTTACATGTTCAAGTACGATTCAACTCACAGAGTTTACAAGGGTGAAGTTACTAGTCAAGGTGACAGTGTGATTATCAATGGTCACAAGATTAAGGTCTACCAAGAAAGAGACCCAGTCAACATTCCATGGGGTAAAGATGGCGTTGATTACGTTATTGATTCCACTGGTGTGTTCAAGGAATTAGATGGTGCTCAAAAGCATATAGATGCAGGTGCTAAGAAGGTTGTTATTACAGCCCCATCTAAGGATGCTCCAATGTTCGTTGTTGGTGTTAACCACAAGAAATATACTCCAAACTTAAACATTGTTTCTAATGCTTCATGTACTACCAACTGTTTGGCTCCATTGGCTAAGGTTGTTAACGATGCTTTCGGTATTGAATCTGGTTTAATGACCACTGTTCACTCTATTACCGCTACCCAAAAGACCGTTGATGGTCCATCTCACAAGGACTGGAGAGGTGGTAGAACTGCTTCCGGTAACTTGATCCCATCATCAACTGGTGCTGCTAAGGCTGTCGGTAAGGTTATTCCAGAATTAAACGGTAAGTTAACCGGTATGTCTATTAGAGTTCCAACTGTCGATGTTTCTGTTGTTGATTTAACTGTTAACTTGAAGAAACCAACCAGTTACGAAGAAATCTGTGCCGTTATAAAGAAGGCTTCAGAAGGTGAATTGAAGGGTATTTTAGGTTACACTGAAGATGCTGTTGTTTCATCTGATTTCCTTTCTGATGTTAGATCATCTATCTTTGATGCTAAGGCTGGTATTTTGTTAACCCCAACTTTTGTTAAGTTAGTTTCTTGGTACGATAACGAATACGGTTATTCTTCAAGAGTTGTTGACTTGTTACAATACATTGCTTCTGTCAGTGCTTAAGTTTATAGTTTATAGTTGCAATTTTTGGTTCTGTGAACTTTTTTTGTATTTGCAATTTCTATATACGAGGCTAACAAATAATATAGCTTTTTGTATGAGTCCAAAGACTCTTGTACTGTAATTGTTTTCTTTATTTGGTCAGTAGAGAATTTGATTTGGGCTTTTATTGGGTGCTTTTGACGGCCATAGTATAAAGATGATATATTTAAATGGAGGGACGGCTCCTGTGCATTTGGTGGGGTGGTTTGTAGCTTTGGAGGGTGCGTGGGTTAAATCCGTACTTATACTTCGTTTCCGTATAATAACAATGCCAGGCTGTTAGTTAGGATAGATAGAGCCTTATAAAGAATTAAATAGTACTTACTATATCTAATAAAAGATTAATTGAATTTATATATACCCCTACTAAACCAAGTTGCTATTATAATTACTTCAAACATTATTTTGTTAAAGGTTCTTTCTACTAAGACATCACATATTACTTGGCTGCCAATATTTATTAAATTAAGTCGAAAATATCTGCTGATTATTGAGAGGACGGAGGAATTTACGGTTGAGACCGGAGATAGATGTGAAATTCTCGGATTTAGGTTGGTTGATTGCTCCCTAAGCTGTTAATTGCGACACAATAAAAGTAGTGATAAAGATTTATCAGTTGAAACTGTTTAAGTAGCCTAAAAATTGACTAACTGAAGAAATTTGAATAGGAATTTTTAATCTGAGATGTTAATATATCATGAAATCAGAGACACTTTTAACTGAATAAAAATTCTTTTGCTCATATATAGCTTTGCATTTAATATACAATAATCACAACTATTGGGTCACTTAATAAAGTGCATATATAAAGAATCTCTTGTTTTCGATGGATATAAAAATGAACAATATGAATTAGACAGACAGATAAAAGTATTTTTGATTATTAATTGTTGATTTCATTAAAATAGATAGGTAAAAGTCCTTACTTAATCAGAATGAGCGAATACAATACGCTGCTCACGTGACCTGATTATGAAAATGTCTTGCAACTTTATAAAAAAGGTTTGAGTTGACAAATCTGATACTAATGGAAGTATATCTGTTTTTTTAAAAAAAAGATGATAGCCTCTTCTTGAGGCTATCAATTTGGTAGAGTTTACGAAGTTTAATAAACAGCTGATGTAAAATTAGTTAGTTATATTTTGCTAGAATAAATTATGCCACCGCCCAAGATGACGTTTTTTTTTTTTTTGATTAGAGAAAATTTTTTTTAAATAGTTAGACAATATTTCAGAAATATAGAAAGAATAGATAGATAAGTTCTTGAATTTGTAAGATGGAGGATATATTTACGCGAGAGTAATTTCTTTAGAAAAATAGACTATTTATTTAAATCATATCATACAAAACACAACAGATACAATTAAAATGTGTTTTATGTACTTTTATTTGCTTTCATGGAAATCATTAGATTCGATAAAACACAATTTTATTCACTGTAGAAGACAAAAAATTTAAAGTAGTATTTCCGGAAAAAAAGAAGACAGTCGGAAATTACCGGTTTCTTTCTTACTTTAGAATCGTTTCTTTATTTGCTTTCCCATCTGTTAGAGTCTACTGTTATTATATATACATATATATACATATATATACATACATATATATATAATTAATGAGATTTCGGTCACAGGATCATCAACGTTTTTAAGCACTAATTAACGTTAAATAATTTATAGCGGAAATATTTTTTGATAAATTGCAATTAATGTCGCTTGATTAAACATTTATACTAATCCCTTCCCTTTAATTTTGGTTTGAGTTATCTGATCAATCTGATCAATCTGATCAATCTGACCATATAATTAGTAACCATGCACCCCGTCGCCGCTAGTCGAGCTTTTTTCTTTGAAACCTGTTATAGGTCGAAATAGGTATATTACCATACGGGCTGTATCGACACATTAACCTTAATTTAGTTTAAAATTTTTAATATTTCTTTTATTTTTTTGTGAAATTAATACAGTTTATCCAATCAGAGATGAATTGGAATACGGCTTATAAGACCGATATGTACACGCTTATTTTTTTGTTATTTTTTTGTTTTATAAACTTGACTTCAAGTTTTAGAGAAAACATATCACATATAATAAAGTCAGTTAAATAGTTATATATACATTATAAGATATACAGAACATAATCTTGATATTGATATAGCCAAGAAAACCAAGAAAACCAAGGTTTTTGAAACAATAGCGAAATCCGTGCGAAGTCGAGATTTACCTCACAATAATATTTAAAAATTTCATTAGCTTAATGATAATGCATTGCGGCAGTTGTTGTGCAAATTTTGGATTCGATTTTGTTATAAATACATATATGATGTTGGTTGTGTAAATTAATATAGACATCTCATCAAAAGTAATACCACTTCAATAATTCGGAGCCCAATTCTATAATTGGAGAAATCGTTTGGTCCAATTAATTAATCGTACAGAAGTTAGGGTAACAGGCCTTATTAATTTTTCTAAAGTAGGCTGCCTAATTTGGCTTTTTAGTGTAAATGTTAATAAAAAGCCCGTTGATCAGCGACCAATAATACTCCGATAAAAATGTGTATTTTATGCATAAAGCAATGTGAATAATCACCATGTATTAATTAAATTAGTCTGTCGACAACTTTAAAATAAATTTACTATATATGAGCTGCAACTTCTCTTTTTTTTGAAAATTTGTATTTTCTCATATCGATGTTATAGTAAGAGTAATCAAACAGTAACTTTAACTTCCAGAAAGCGTTGATTATCCATAATGGCTAACGTCTTCAATGTTCAGGTCTTCTTCATTGTTTTCAGAGAAACATTAGAAGCTGTTATCGTTGTTTCGGTTTTACTAGCTTTTGTCAAACAAAGTGTTGGTACGAAGCATCCGGTGCTTTATAAGACGTTGTTAAAACAAATTTGGTTGGGTGCGATTCTTGGTATTGTTATATGTTTAATTATTGGTTGTTCTTTCATCGGTGTTTTCTATTCTTTAGGTCATAATATCTGGAGTGATTCAGAAGATTTATGGGAAGGTATTTTTTGTACTATTGCTACAGTTTTAATTTCTATTATGGGTGTTGCTATGTTAAGAATTAACAAAATGCAAGAAAAGTGGAGAATCAAGATTGCAAAATCGTTAATTGAGACTCCTGCCACTAGAAAAGAAAGATTCAAAATCAAGTATCTTGTGCGTAAGTACTGTATGTTTATCTTGCCATTTATTACTACTTTAAGAGAAGGTTTGGAAGCAGTTGTTTTCGTTGGTGGGTATGTATGATATTTTTACACTTTTGCGTTCATTAGTTTTTATTCAACTTACTAACAATTTTCTTTCCAAATTGAATTTAGTGTCGGTATCGGTTCTCCAGCTAAAAGTTTCCCATTGCCAGTTGTTTGTGGTTTGATTGCAGGTCTTTTCGTTGGTGGGTTCTTGTATTATGGTGGTTCTGAAGCCTCTTTACAAATTTTCTTATGTATTTCAACAGCCATTTTATATTTGATTTCAGCAGGTTTATTCTCAAGAGCTGTTTGGGATTTCGAACAGCATGAATTCAGTCATCAAACAGGTGGTGATGCTGCAGAATCAGGTTCAGGACCAGGTTCTTATAATATTCATAAGTCAGTTTGGCACGTTAATTGTTGCAACCCTGAAATAGATAATGGTTGGGATGTGTTTAATGCCCTATTAGGATGGCAAAATAGTGCCACTTATGGTTCAGTTATTAGTTATAATGTTTATTGGTTATTCCTAATTATCATTTTGATTTTGATGTTATTTGAAGAAAAGACAGGTCACTTACCTTTCATGAAGGGCATTACTATGAGACAATTGAATCCAATGTACCATATCAAGGGTAAGAAGGAGGATGAATTGAATGCTAATGAACAAGCGGTCTTATTTAAGCAGGTTGAAGGTAGATTACATGAAATGGCTAATGAAATGAATGTAGACGACAAGAAGAAGGCAGAAGCAGTGGCTGACACGCAAGCAGAGAGATTAAGTCATGAACTTGACGATCTTCCAGCTACAACAGCTGAATAAATAATACTGCTTTTATTAAAGACTTGCAGTCCTTTTGCTTTGTGAATTCACAAGGTAATTTAAATTTTCTTAATTCAAGTTTTAGTTTTATACGGTTTAAATATACTCTTTTTAAGTAGTATTTAGAATAAGAATTATTGTAATCGAATCACTTCCTGTGAATTGTGGAGCAGAACGAATATAATTTACGGGATATTAGGGGGAAGTTTTGTTCAAAAAGTTCACTGAATCTGTAATGAGAAAATTGCAGACAGAGTAACTTAAACTTTATAAAAGTGCTAAACAGCCAATTAGATTAATGTAGCTTGACCAAAAATTTTCAAGGAACATTAATAAGGTATTCAATAAGTTATACAAAATAGAGTCAATAGTGAAAGATTTTACAGAGGTAGCATAATCCTCAAATAATAAATGACTGACAAAAGAGAATTAACATATTTTCTGTTCAAAGGTTTTTTATTGTTTTCAATATCAGACATTTCGTATTTTTTTAAGTACAAGAAGAAAAAAGTACACCAGAATCCACAAAGCAAAAACAACTGACAAAAATTCTTGGCACCTGGTTCAGGAATTAACATTCAGTCCATAATAGTCAAAAGAGGAGAAATGGCCTCCTATTTTGACCGTAGTTGAAAAACTTAAAACTGAAATCTCTTCAGGAGTTAAAGGTTGGCTGATGGTCAAAGGAGAAAAAATTAGCTAGTATAAAGGATGAATATCTATTTTAAAATAGATGTAATAAAAATTCAAAATCCCAGATATATACACTTCCAACTCAGGCATGAAGATGTTATTAGATTACTCTACTCATTTATCTTGGGGATAAACTAAACCACACTGCTTACGTAACTCGTCCATTGTTTCAAGCATCAAGATAGACTCATCCCAAGGACAAAGATCATCTTGTATCTTATTGGCAGCAATATCCAAAGCAACAGCATCAGCTTCATAATAGAAACCATGGCCCGATCTTGTAAAATCTCTCTCAACTTTTCTACCGTCCTTGTATTCAATTCTGTATTTAACTGGAATTGAAGAACCTTCACCACTAATAATCACAACGCCTTTTTCACCTTCAAGTCTTAAGAAGTCATCAGGGGTTTTATTCATCACAGAAGATAAGAAAACAGCTTGAGTTTTATCTTTATTATCATATTGCAAGATACCAGTTGAAACCCAATCAACTCCACCAACAACAGTTTGTAAACCTTTAACAACAAATGGAGTACTCTCTTTACCTAATTTATCATCTAATAAAATTCTTGCATACGTTAACGAGTAAATACCAATGTCTAATAAAGAGCCAGCACCTAATTCATTTGACTTCAATCTTGAATCATCAGGTAACTCTCTAATTTTCATATCCATCGAGAAATCAGTGATTAAACGATAAAGCTCACCTAATTTTTTATCTTTCAACAAGAATTGTTGTAATTCTAAAATCAGAGGGCGGAAACGTAACCACATCGCTTCCATGACAAAAACACCTTTCTTTTCTGCAGCTTCCACTATCTCCTTGAAATCTTTAGCATTCACAGTTGCAGGCTTTTCAACTAAAACATGCTTACCATGAGCAATTGCTTTTAAGGCTTCGGCCTTATGGAATACATGAGGTATACCAAGATAAACAATATCAACATCAGAATTAGCATAGACTTCATCATAGGTACCAACAAAAGTTGAATCTGGAAGTTTTTCTTTCTTAATGAACTTAGAAGCGCTTTCAACAGCACGACCACCAACCGCAACAATGTTATGAATTGCTCTAGCATCATCTCTTTGTAAAGTCAAATCGTCAACGAACCAGCTACTAATAAATCCGGTACCTACGATACCCCATTTTAAACTTGGTTTGGTAGTCATTATTAAATTGTATATGCCAAGTCGATTTGATTTAATCGAACTTGTAGTGTAGTATACTAATTGAAAGTAAGAAATGAAGTTCAAGGAGTAATTAAATAGCTTTGGATTTTTCTTGCGGGTGTTCCATTGGACGTGGGTAATTGTACTTCCGTAATTAATAATCAGGACAACATATTAGAACATATATTAGCACATCATTCATTCAATCTAACGTTCTATATACCTATCAGTGTAATTGAAAATAGCTGACTGGAATTGGTAATTTCTAATCGGACCTGCTTTACCGAAACGTAGTGAACATATGACAGTGAATCACCAATAAACAGTTTCAGAAAATACAACTTTTGATCTGACGCATAAACAATACAGCACCCGTGCACTGCGAGTAAGAGGAAAACCCGATTCGACTCATCAAAGAACTCATCAAAAACACTTTACAAAGCCTTCTCTACTCTCTATGAATTGTGTTCTCTTCTAATTCATTAGCCAGGGTTACGTTTTCGTTTCGGTGAACTCTTTGACGAATTACTGCTCAACAATTACTCTCTCCACTAACTGGCCAATTGCTTCCAATTTCAGTTATCGCTGATACCCTGATACAGGTCAAAGACGCGTTATTGTTACAGAGATACAAGTAGACCTCCATACCCTTTATTACGTCTTGCCTCCTAACAACACAAAACTCACAATGGAAAACCAGATACTAGACTTGGTGCTTAAACTCACTTCTAGCGACAATAACCTTAGAATACAGGCTGAACTTGACTTCAACCAACTCTCTTCTGCCAATCCCAATGAGTTTTTGTACGCTCTAATCCACATTGCTTTGCAAACTCAGAACGTCGAATTATCTGCAAGACAAGCATCTTTATTACATTTGAAAAGGCTTGTTCCCAAATTTTGGTCTCCTGCTTTTGATTCTTTTGTTGGACGCATAACAATTGATCAAAATGTTAAGAAATTCATTAGAGAGTCTTTGTTATCTCAATTAATAGGCGATTCGGATTCCAAAATCAGGAATGGTGCCAGTTATGCAATTGTTCAAATTGCTGCCGTGGATTATCCTGATGAATGGCCAAACTTACTAAATGAATTATATCACTCTGCAACGTCTTCTACAGTGAATGATGATATGATTTTAGGTTCTTTGTCTGTTCTACATGATCTATTTGATGATTTGGTTACTGATGAGCAATTCTTTGAAGGTGGTATAGCAATTCAAATCATGCAAGCCTGTGATCGAATGTTACGTAAACATGATAATTCAATTGAAATCAAAATTGAAACTCTGATTCTATTGAAAACAGTGGCTCAAATGTTAGAAAATGTAGATTTTTATGAGAATCCTGAAAGAAGGAAATTTGTTAATATTGTTATTCCCCAAATAATTGAATTACTCTCTCAAATTTTATCTTCTTTGACTAATTCCAATAATTCTCTAATGATTTTATCTTTAAAATCTGAGATGTATGATTGTTTAGTCACCATCTCTGACACATTCTTGAAATATTTCAAAAAAAATTCTGATATCCTAAATTTTACAATTAATGATTTAAATGCAACAAAGGAAGTATATTTACCTTTGATTACAACTGATGAAAGACATTCACTCTCAAGCTTTCAAGATTTGGATCAATTCAGAAAATATCAGATTGAAAGAAAAGAACCAATTGATGTTATCAATAAACTAATTTCTTCTCAAATTTACTTTTTAAAGTCTTTACTTGAAATTCACCCAATCGATAATAATGAAGCTTGGCTGCAATTAATTAAATTTTTAATTCCTTTGTCTTACATTCCATTAGAAACTCAAATTAATTATCAAGCAGATTTTAATAAATTTGTTACTGACGAAACTGGTCTTTCTATCGATATTTCTGTAAGGGAATCAATTAATGGATTTTTAAGGGATTTAGGATTAAATGACAATTCAACTGTTATTGAGTTGTTATCGAAACAATTGAGCGAAGTTTCGTCTTCATCAACAGATATGTTAACAAGAAACTGGAATGAAATTGAATCTATCGCATTTCTGTTGAATTGTAGTTTTTCAAATGAAGAGTCTGTAAATAACCCTTCGTTTTCTTTAGTTGATTTTTTAAATTTCATAATTGGTTTCATTGATCAAGCCTTCAATAATTTAAATGAACATTTAGAATTGTTATTAGCTAGGTTTATTATAATAGTTCCAAATTTCTTATTAAAGTATGAAGATCACATTAAATCATTTGGTGTTGCTTCCTTAAAACAGATTTTAAGAAGCTTTAAGATCATTCCGAGCGATAGTTATGAAATTTTAAAATCAAGTTTATTGATTTCTTTTCAATATTTTAACCACTTTATTAGGTCTAAGGAGTTCGATAACGAAATCCAATTCCAATTGATTCAATTGGTTGATCAATTGAAAAATGATTCAGATGAAGATTCAAATATAATGCTACTTGAAACTTTAAGTATTTTGATTTGCATCGACAATAAAGCTTTATCAACCAATGAAGATTCTTTGATGCTAATATTAAATACTGGGTACAAGGATTGCTCCGATTTTTCATTAAATACTTCAACAATTGAATGCTTACAAGACTTGCTTAGTGATTTGCCTTTGGAAAATTATTTAAACCTTTGTTCAAAAGGTCTACCAAATTTATTAAACATTTTAGAGAATTCAAATGCCGAATATTCCCCTGAAGTTGATTTAACTCTCCAAGTCTTGGTTTTATTTGTTAGAGGTCCGACCGACAATTTTAAGTTACCAAGTGAAGTTTTTCAGTTTGTTTTTCAGAAACTTTACAAGTTTATTTTAAAGTGTGATGATGACCAATTACTACAATCTTCATCTGAAGTTTTTAATGAATTTCTGAAAAATTCCTCTGGTCAAATTCAAAGTTATAAAGACTCAGAATATGGGATGGAAGGTAATGCAATATTATTGAAAATAGTGTCTAAATTTTTATCACCTAACTTATCAGATCAAGCAATTGCAAAATTAGGTGATTTAATCATTTTATTATTAGAAAACTTCCAAGATTCTCAATTAATCAGACAATATTTTGAAGATATTCTAAAGGCCGTTACTCAAAGATTATTCATTTCAAAAGAATTAATTACGATTGAAAATTTGATTTTAATTTTTAACCAGTTAACAACCACCCAACCTAACCAAACGATAAGTTTCCTAACTAATTTCCAGATTGAGTCACAATCCGCATTAAGTAAGATTTTACCAATTTGGTTCCACGCGTTTGAAACAATGAGAGGTTACGAAAAGATTAAATCAAATATTGAAGCATTCATTCAAATTTTTAAATTGAATTCACCAGTCTTAAAACAAATTAAAGTTGATGGAGATGAACTACCAAATCAAGTTCCTGAAGGAGTAATTTTAACTAGAAGTATGTCCAAAAATTTAATAATTCATCACGAACAAGTTGAAGCAGATTTTAAAATTGTCAAATTGTTGTTGAACGAATTAAAGTTTCAAGTTTCATCAGCTCAAAAACGTGATGATGGTTTAGTTGCAAAACTTTCCCATGATGATGAATCAAAAATAATAATTGGAACTGCTTCGTATCATAGTGGGCACAGTCACACAAATGATACTGAAGATGATGTTGTGGCTGATGATGAAGATGATGAAGATGGTTGGGAAGATTTAGATGATATTGGCATTCCTACTTTTGATCAATTAAAGGGTTATGTTGACTATGATGATGATGATGAAGTTACTGTTAATGGAGGCCGTTCAAGTGATGATATTAAAAATGTTTTAACTGGATTCTTTAAAGATTGCACCATTAGAAACATCAGTGATTTTCAAAATATGTATGAAGGATTAAATGATGAAGACAAAAAGTTTCTAACAGAGTTTGTCGTGTTTACTTAAGGTTCAATACATTATTATTTAATTCAAAATTTAGTATACGTTAATAAAAATTAGGTTAATTAGGTTAAGTGGCTCTTAGGTTATTTATTAAATGGTACTGTATAATACGAAATTTATGATCCATGTTGTATAGTTTTGCTCTCTTTTTACTGTTGTCAAATAGGCATTATATGCATTATTTTTTTCTTTGTTATTTAATTCAATTAATATGTTTATAATTTTTATTCAATTTTAAAATATTTATTAATTTACAAAATAGGATTAAATATAAAGTAAAAGATCAAAAATAAAGCAATTAGACTATATAACTTAAAAACCTAAATCAATTTCAAATTTGATTTCTTTAATAACTGAATCAATACCATCTCTTCTGTACGCACAATTAGCTAGTTCAACTTTCTCTTCTTTCTTTTTCACTTCCTTTTCAGTTTCAATTTTTTCAGTTTTTTCAGATTTTGAAGTGCTATTAGAAGAATAGAAAAGTTTTGCATTGGTTCTTAATCTACTGAATGGATCACTGAAAGACTTATTTAACAATTGTTTCTGTCTGCTTTCAACATTCATCTTTTCAGCTCTTCTAATCGATGTTTCATTTGTCTTCTTGTTTCTTTGGTTAAGACGATCCATTGATGACATTGTCTTAGTTTGATGTAAAACTAAAGCTTTAGATAAACTTGCAATTTCCTTATTTAGCTCATCAACCCTACTCAAATTAGCCTGTTCAATAGCAACTTGCACTTCTTCCCTTAATCTAGCAATTTTTCTAACTCTAGTACCATTATCCATAGCAATTGCTTCTTTTCTAGCAACCATGTTATTAATATCTTCATTTGTTAACTTCTTACTTGACATATCTCTCAATTCTCTAAATTTTTTTTCAACATCAGCTAATGAAACAAAACGTAAATCTGCTTTATCTAAAATTTTTCTATATGATAAAAATTCATCTGGTAAAATTGGTGAATCCGAAATACAAGAAATTTCCAAAGATTTCTCATCTTCTCCCTGTGAAGCAACTAAATACGTATCACATGGCTTTCCCAACAAATTGTAAGTCTTTCCATTTCTTTTAACACCATCAACTCTAGCCATTCTGTATTGTGGTCTACCATTTTCTCTTGAAATACCAATGTTGACTCTAACATAAGTA
The DNA here is from genome assembly GCA_003705185.2 of Ambrosiozyma ambrosiae. Classification (NCBI taxonomy): domain Eukaryota; kingdom Fungi; phylum Ascomycota; class Pichiomycetes; order Pichiales; family Pichiaceae; genus Ambrosiozyma; species Ambrosiozyma ambrosiae. The sequence continues at coordinate 61,968 of PPHU02000025.1, read as the reverse complement.
CCTGGAATAACAGTATCGAACTCAGCACGATACAAAAATTTCGATAAGACAGATCTACTTGATCTGACTCTAACATTAATATCATTCAAAGTTGCATCTTTATTCATTTTTTCATCGTAATAATCTTCTTGTGCATGACTTTTCTTGCTCTTTCTTGGAGAGAATTCATCTGAATAGTATTCATCATCATCGTCATTATCGAAACCACCTGCCAATGCTTCCAAATCTGCATCAGAGTCGTTATCATCATCACCAGCTAAATCATCTAAATCATCATCTTCATCGTCATCATCAAATTTCTTTCTATCTCTTTTATTCTTTCTTTCTCTTTGTTTCTTCAATTCAGATAATTTACTTGTTCTTAATTTTTTCGTAGATGAACCTGAATCTCTCTTCAGAGTAGATGATTCAGCTCGACTTTGTCTTGCTCTTAAAGCTAAATATCTTCTTTCATTGAATTTTTCCTTTTCTTGCATACGATCATACAAAATACCTTCTCTGGTGACTTCGTCCATCGCCATCAATTCAGCTCTATCAGAATCATCCTTGAACTTACCTTCTAATGGGTATGGATCTTGTTCGTCAATATCACCATCATCATCATCATCGTCTGATAAATCGACTTTTCTTTTTCTTTCACCTGTTGTTCTTCTTGATCTCGTAACTTCAGGCTCGTAGTCATTTTCTTCTTGTTCTTCACCAGAATCCAGTCCAGCTAAGGCCATTAAATCGTCATCACTTTCACTCATGTTTGTATATTTTTATATTAATTAATAGTTCAGTTTATAATATGTGTTGCATAGGCTCTACAAACATGTGCACCTCAAAATTCATCCAGCATGCCATTTCTAAATTGATGAATTTGATCAACGAGCACAGAATCGCGTCGCTAGAACATCTTACAAGACGATCGACTTCAATGCATCTTCTTAGCTGCAACTATTATTTTTCAGATTTTTTTTTCAACCTTAATTAAAGGTAAATATTTAAAATGATTCTTGAGTCGATACAAAACATTTAATAGTAATATATCCATATTATCTGAAAATGAAAATTTTAGTAACTGCAGAAGATTCAGGTTCTTTGAAGTTAGTAGAATGCATTAGAGGTACAGACACATCAAAGCAAGGAGCACCTCAGCCAACTTCAATTACAAGCTATTGCAAAGAATCAAGAGCTACTAAGATCCAACAATTTATCATTTACAACAATAAATTCATAATAGCAACTAGAATCGGTGGATCTCTTAATGTATATAATTTATCAGATTATGAATCGGTTAAGAGATATGATGATTTAACTTCAGATAACAAAGAAACTTTTGTTGCACTATTCCAAGTTGGCGATTTGGTTTATGCTTGTACAAATAATGGTCAAGTAATAATAATAAATCCATCAGAAGCTGAGGGTGAAAGAAAGGAAAAACAAAAATATCCAATTAGAATCCAATTGCCAGGATGCCAGAAAGAAAATGTTAGTTGCTTTAAAGCTGATCTATACCATTCCAATGTTTTTGGATATGGAGGTAAAGAAAACGATTTAAAGTTAGTTCATTTTTCTGAAGATTTTCAAAAAATTGACTTGGTTTATAAAGCTAAAAATTTGAGTAATAATAAATTAGACTTGAGAGAACCAATTCATATAACAAAACTTGAATTCCTCAAGCCTGAAAATGAAACTAAAGTAGACCCGCAATATAAAATAATTACAGTTACAAGATATGGCCAACTAAGGTTATATGATTCATTAAAGTCAAGAAAACCTTTTTCGTCCATGAAAATCTCAACCCATCCAATTATGTCATTATTATTAACTTCAGATAAAGAAATTGTCTGTTCGGACGATCACACCACAATTGCCAAATATTCTGCTGAAGATGGAAGATTATTAGGTAAATTTAAAGGAACAGTAGGTGCAATTCAAGCAATTTGTAAATTCCAAAATATGATTGCTACGGGTGGTCTTGACCGCTATGTTAGAGTTTTTGATTTAGGTTCTAGAGAATTGACCGTTAAATGCTTTCTAGGCACTCAAATAAATGCTGTTCACATCTTAGAAGACAACGAAAAGACTGAAGAAGAATCAGCTACTCAAGAAAAGAAAAAGACAAGAACGGAAGAAGTGAAAGATGAGTTTGAAGAACAAGAAGAAAGTGAGCCAGAAAGTAGTGATGAAGAAGAAATGTGGTCTAAATTAGAAAGTAATATTGTCACTGAAAAAAGAAAGAGAAGAAAGTTACAGTTAAGAAAAGATTACAAGAAATAACTGTTTTCCTGAAGACTCAATATATAGATGATGTACATCAAACTACTTAATAATAGAAAAATAACTAATTAATAATGGACTAAAGTCCCATACGAGCCATTTTTTTATCATGGTTAACTTTTCTGTTATGGTTAGCTATGGAGCTTTTATTTTTACTCTTATAAGAAGCGGCTTTCTTTTTATCCGTATATTGATTGAAATTTTTGTGACCTTTTATTTGTAAAGTTTCCTCTTCACTTTTCTTCTTCGTTTGATCAGTTTTGCGGTCGCTGTCATTTTTGTCATCATATTCATCAACTTCATCAACTTTTCTACTTGTGTACTTGGTTCTAGGCTTCATATTTCTATTTAAGGACATATCAACATTAATGTACTCGTGTTCTAATATTTTAAATCTCTTTGGTGACTTTTGTAACATTCTAGCCCAGCCTTCAATCTGTTCATCAGTCCAACTTAATTCAGATCTCAATTGTTTTCTATAATTTGAATATCTGGCGGCACGAGTTAATGAGTCCGGATCAGTTTTGTAAATTATAAATAGTTTTTCTTCAATTTTCTTTGTTTCTTCTTCCATCTTCTTATTAATCTTTTTTCCTTCTTCAAACTCATCGTCATCTATATCATCTTTAATTCCGAGTTTACCTGAGGATGTGGTTATCTCTTGGCTATCATAAGTATCATCGGGTTCATCTTCATCCGATTCATAAAGCATTCTTAATGCAGTGTTTAAAATACTTTGTTTCAAATTTTGGTCATTTGGTTCAATATTCATGTTATCTCTTGGCTTCTTGCCAAATTGAACATTGAATTGCTGATCGTTTATTTTATATGTACTTTGTTGCTGCGGTTTCTTCTTAGTTTTCTTTTGTTGCTGCTTCTTTTCAGGGGTGGGTTCTTTGTATTCTTTAACATTACTTATTAGCTCTGGATTCTCCAAAAGTTTTCCAACTAATGCTTCAACTTCATGGTTGTTTTCAACTAATAGAGTTTTCACCTGTAGTTCAGATAATTGAGGAAAGAGCTCATTTACATTTTTCATTTTTAATTGATCAAATTTAACAGAAGAAGGGTTGTGGAATTTATTCTTGGCTGCTTTATTTGAAAATTGAGCCTTTTCTTTAAAATCCAGATTTAAATCATTGAATCGTTTCGATAGAACTATTTTGCCAAGTAAAGGATATAATTTTACCAATTGAATTTTATTATTGACATTTAAATCTTGGAATAATAAGTTAACAACTTTGGATGTTGGTAAACTAATTAATGAAACAACCATAATTTCAAAAACAGTTTTGGAATGAATTGACTCACCACCATTATATAAATTTTCCAAAATTTGAATCCAATATGAATTGACAAATCGTTCACTAAATCCTAAGTTATTCTTACTACCAGTTCTTAGCTTATTTTTTATGAGCCTTTGCTTATTTGAAGAATTATTTTTTAATGTTTTTTGATATTTTTGACCTATTAACATAGTTAAAGTTTCTAGATCAGATCTATCAAAGTTAGCTTCAACAATCAATTGTTCAAGATAATCATGTAATAGCTTAATTAAAGAAATATCGTTAGATTTGGAACTCAATTTAGATTTAACAGTACCATCGATCAGGTTTCTAACAACATCGACATTAATTAAGGATTGATTAACATTAGAATTTTCATATGCTAATCTTAAATAAATCTTTAGAAAATTCCAAATTGATTCACTGCCAATTTTTAAATTCATCAAGTTGTATAACTTGATGAATTTAAAAACGATTATTTTCAATAACTTCTGATTTTTAATAATATCAGGATTAATTGCACCCAATGAGAATATTCTAATTGACTCTTGACTAACTTCATTCAAATAAATTTTCATAAATGTTGCTAACTGTTGGGTAGACTTAACTGAGAGTTTTAAATGACCCTTTGATTGTGTTATTAATATTAGCTTTTTGAATAGATTGATGTAATCTTCAAGCAGAAACTGCCAAATGACCGGATCTTTATCGATCAAGCTGGAACGAAGTTTAAAAGGAGGGAACGCTACAATTGGAATATTGATTTCTTGGACTTCTTCTTCTAACATAATTGTAGTCTTTTGGAAATGTGTTTTTTATAGTGGGGTGAAAGTGAAAGTGAAAATAAAAAATAGAAAATAGAAAATAACCGAGTAAAATCAAAAGATTATAATGAAATTTGCGCCTTATTTTATGACAAATCTAAAGCTTCAATACGCCACGTGAAATTTGCCGTATTTACGTTTTCACACAATTACACGTTTCTTGTAAATAGACTGTATTCTCTATAGTACAACTTGGGTACTATTATTTTAATTTATTACATCTTGTCACACATTTTTACAATAGCAACATATTACATATGACTTCTTTCTTGTTGGTACTAAGAATGATGCTTACTACAGCTTCAATCTACATAATTGTCTCGGAATCTTCCTATCAACCAATACCAGCAGCCATAGGTTTCAGTATATTAGGCTTTCAAATAGTTGACTATCTCATACCGAGAGTATCTCCAACTTTTATCAAAAAAGGATTTTCTGGGAAGGATATGTCCAAAATAGGTAATCCAGTGATTCCTGAGACCATTGGAATTATACCTAGTTTAACTTATCTTTTTCTAATGTTTTTCTTTATTCCATTTATGTTTATCAAATATCGTAATGGCAATGAAGTTGCTGGTGAAAATAATGGAAGAGGACTATTTCCAAATAATAAATTATCTTCATTTTTGAGTTGCTTGTTAAGTTTAGAATCAATGATTTTATTAGGTTTATTGGATGATTTATTTGATATTAGATGGCGTCATAAGTTCTTTTTGCCCGCTATTGCAAGTATTCCAATGTTGATTGTTTATTATATTTCTTTCAATGAAACTTCGATTTTGATTCCAAGTTCTGTTGCTCATTTATTAAGTTTGAATGGTAATTCAATTGATTTAGGTTGGGTTTATTATGTTTACATGAGCAGCGTTGCTATATTTTGTCCTAATTCTGTTAATATCTTAGCTGGTATAAATGGATTGGAAGTGGGTCAAACCATTGTCATCTCCATTTTATTATTGTTGAATGATTTCTATTATTTGATCATTGGAGCTGGCGGTAATTCAGATGCTTATTCGATTCATTTATTCTCGATTTGTTTCCTGATTCCATTCTTGGGTATTGCATCAGCTTTATTAATGCATAATTGGTTTCCTTCAAAGGTGTTTGTGGGAGATACATGGTGTTATTTTTCTGGTATGATTTTCGCTGTTGTTGGAATCTCGGGCCATTTTGCTAAAACATTAATGCTATTTTTCATACCCCAGATTATTAATTTCATATACTCAGCTCCACAGTTATTTGGTATTATACCTTGCCCAAGACACAGGTTACCGAAATTCAACCCTGAAGATGGATTGCTGTACAATTCATATACCGAATATGAGGGGGAGAAAAATAAACCATTAAATTTGAAATTATATCCAATCATGAACTTATTAGACAAATTAAAGTTAATAAAATTACTTAAGAAGAATAAAGATGGTAAAGAAATTATAATTAAATCTTCTAATTTAACTGTGATTAATTTGGTTCTCATTTGGACTGGTCCACTAAGAGAAGATAAATTGTGTACAACTATGATGTTAATACAGTTTTTAGTTGGATTCATAATGCTAGTCTTCAGACATTCTTTGGCTCCTATGATTTTTGGATTTGATAATTCATGGAGTATGTTAAACAGATTCTATTAGTTTTAGTCCTGTTTCTATAATATATAATTCTCTTTTATAAAACTTGCTTTTACTAAGCACCACTACATATTCGGAATTAAATATGATTTATAGATTATTAGTACAAAATAAATAATATAATATGAGAATATGCAATGAACTATATATATACTTATATTTTTCTTGGGTTTTCCTTAAAAAACTCGGCTCTTTGATTAATAATTTCTTGAGCTAAGGATTGAACTTCCTTAGTTTTAATTAAAACAACTGAGCTGTCAATGAATTCACTTAAATCTTTACCAGTTTTTCTTTCATATTCCCAAGTTTGAATAATCAGTTCATACTTATCAACATCCTTAACGATTTTGGCTTCAAAGTTTCTTTGTTCTTCATAATCCAACCATAATTCAACTATTTCCTCAGAAAATTTTGGATTGTAAGATTTGATTATGTCCGAAAGGTAATTGATAGTAGCTAGCTCTCTTCTATTCTTTTCAAATTTATCGACCTTCAAATCTCTAGGAGTAATATCACCAACTAAAGCTTCAGCAATATCATGAATCAAAGCGATTTTGCAAGCCTTTGTTAAATCTGGTGGTGATGGAAAATTATCGGTATTTAGAGACATTGAAATTATTGACATTCTGTACATATGATCAGCAATAGACTCTGGCTCTGGCACATTAAAATCCAGCCAGCCCGTTCTCTTTTGTTCTTTTAGTAAAGAAACAATTTGATAAAATGCATTGATATAATTCAAGTTAGTTGGGTGTGATTGTTTTAATATCTTCTGAATATGTTGCGGAATATAATCTTGGGGGTTCCATTGGATCGAAGTAGACATTTTGTATCTATTTAAAATGAATGGTATTTTAAACGAACGTATAACCATTGAAAGCCAGAAATCCAGGAAGAAGAGAAACTTTTCGTTGAGAGAAAAGTTGAAACGAAAACAAAAACAAAAACACTGCAGCGAAATTTGTGATTTGTCAATTTTTGCTGTAAGGCAAGTTATGTACAATAAATAATAGGTTAATCTACGTAATATTAAAAATGTGTTCCACCTTCTATATCTTGCACAAGTAAAATATCTTGTGCCAGACTCAAACCGGGAAGATTTAGTTTAGCAAAGTAACGAAAGAAGAAGCTGATAGTTCATCATGAAATGAAGAACTACCGGAAGTACAACCAACGCAATAAAGCAATGACTGGACTTCGTTACATGCAGACAAAAGTCAGAGACACCCAGTAGTTAAAAATTCAATATATCATAGTATTCCTTACTATTAGACAATATCTTGAAGTCGAACTGCCGTGGTCCCATTCTGTTGACTTTTCAGAAAAAGAGAAGAAAAAGTAACTTATTATTTTTGAGTAAAATTTTCCAGTTTGCGATGTAGCGCTCGGATACAGAATCGCAGAAGGTTTCAACTTTTAACAAGAGTTCCAACCCCAAAAATGCAAATCTTGGAAATATATAGCTATTGATTATTTGGATAAATCAAAATCAAAATGTTACCAGGTTAGCATAGTTACTGTCGATATTTTGGTGCTTGATTAGAGTCTATCCTTAAATATTTAAATGTCCAATGATTTACATTTTTAGTTGTAAGTGTTCAGTATATGGAAGACATTAATTACCAAAGAACCTAAATCAAATTTACATTTTTGGCACCTATTGTATTAAGTTGTTGTATGCCTTACTACTTTGAATGTTCTTTGTATACTGGATTAATTTATTAAATCCCTACAAAATAATGAATAGTATTTACTACCCAAACATCTAGAAACATTATACATCTCTAGTTTTAAAATTAATTAAATACTTTAGTACAGACGGATTTATCCTTTGTTTCGACAAATTTTCCATGTAATATAATTCTCATTTTAAAATACGATATTTGATAAATTTGGTTGAACAATTTAAAAATCCCCATAAACACGAAGATAGCAGAATCATGGTCAAAATTGGAACAATATCAGAAATATTTTATAATAAAGATTGACCTTTTCTAAATCACTATTTTTGATCATCAACTCACTCATTTGATCTTTGACTTTCTTGATACAAGGAACAGCTGAATAATTGATAAAACCCAGAGTAGTTGGTGATTTATTTTTAATCATTTCAACGTTTACTGGAATAAAATTTCTGACTATATAATAGTATGACTAAATATAGATTGAGTCAGTAATATCTCTTTAATTAATATTCAACGTTTCAGTATAACCCATAATGATGTTGGTTTTATTTGAGCTATGTTTTTTTAACTTAGTAGAAGGGACCCTGACATATCGTTACGTTACTAACCCAATAGAAAATACTGATACTGAGGCTTCAGCCACACAGTCGCTCTCACAACAAATCGAGAATTAATGTCTAAATTCGCTTCAAAATTGTTAAGATGAAGACTTGAAGAGTATGATTATGAATCAAGACTCATCGTCAATACTAAAACAAACCCTCTTGCTAAAGGCTAACCGTTGGAATTTGATTAATCAATGAGAGATACAGCAATACCCTTTCCCACTGACGATACAGACTTGGTTTTAGACGTGAAGTACGACTTCTACGGAAAGCAACTTGCAACTTGTTCAGCAGACCAATTTATAAATGTTTACGACCTCCGTACGCCTCCCCCAGATGATGCTGATGTAGCTAATGGTATGGTTAATAATAGCATAATTGAAGGCTCAAACATGGCACAACAAACTGATTTCATGTCAAAGGGTCCTACTTGGGTTTTGAATGACTCATTTCAAGCTCACGACGCATCAGTTGTCAAATTAGACTATGCTAGCCCTGAATATGGCCATTTATTATTATCTGTTTCTTATGATAGAACCATGAAAATTTGGCAAGAAGAATCTGGTGATTGCAATGCTGCGTCAGCTGGTTCTGGCTTTAAGTGGACTGAATTAGCGTCACTAGAAGACTCTCACGGTCCATTATACGATGGTTGCTTCTTACCTGCTCACATGGGATTAAAGTGTTGTTCAATTGGTTCCGATTTTAGATTGAGAATATATGATGCAAGTGATCCTTCAAACTTGAGGCAATGGTCCCTCGTTAACGAAGTGGACGTCTTATATGGTATTCCATCGCCTGCCGCCGTGCGAATTTCTTTACAAAGTGATTTTAATGTCTCTTGGTGTCCTTCTAGATTTTCTGCTGATAAATTTGTTATCAGTTCTTTGGATAGAGTTAGTGTTTATTATAAAGATCCTGATGATGGTAAATTCAAATTAGGTTGCCAATTACACGAAGAAGAGAATTCTTTGGTTAGATCTGTGAGTTGGGCTCCCTCTATGGGTAGATCATATCATTTAATTGCTACTGCTTCTATAGATGGTACGATGAGAATCTTTAAACTTACCGAACATTTTGACAAGTCTCATACAAACGGTGGAAGTTTATCATATCATGTAGAAATGTTAGGTGAATTTAATGATCATGGTAATGAGGTGTGGAGAGTTAATTGGAACTTAACTGGTACTATACTAAGCACATGTGGTGATGATGGAACAGTGAGATTATACAAAGCTGTCCATGCCAATAATTTCAAATGTATGAGTGTCATAAGTGCTAAAGAACAATGAAATTAGATAACGTTTTTTTTCGTTAATGTACAAAATCATGTAACTAGTATACAAATAAAGGTATGTTTTAATTTTTCAAGCTCTTCAGGAATCATACGGTTCAACGAGGCATTCCTTTGTAACATAATTAATCAATTCATCATATTCGTCGTCATTTAAATCATCTCTAGTTGTCTGTTCTAGATTTCTAAAGTTTGATTCTACTGACTTGAAATTGTGCAAAGCTTCACTGTAAATTGAGTTTAATTCTTTAATTAGTTTGTTATTTTGTTTTTTCAAAGCTAGCAATTTATTATGTAATGACTCTGTTGAGTCTTTCTGTAGCACAAGCAACTTACTTGAAATTATATCATCCGGGTTTAAATCATGAATGAACAGCTGATCGCTTGGATTTCGATCCATTCTTTTTCTTGAATCATAAATTATTTCATCTAATTCGTTCAACTTCACTTCTAAATCTCTATCTTCATAAATTTTCTCAAATTCAGATAAACTCTTATTCTCAAATTGACTGACAATTTGATTTCGTATAAATTCTAACGCTTCTTCATCTATTCCCTTATATAATTCGGTTAGTTTCTGTGAGGTGATTTTCTTTAGTGTTTCATGCAATGAATATTCAGCTGCCTTACGGAATGCCTCGTATCTAACATGCTTTACTTCTTCTGATTCCATTTCATGTGATGGAAATTATGTTTGTATGGACTATGCCTTGAATTATAGAGAGAGAAGGAGTTATGTATAAATCAATAATTTGGCGTACCAATAGAAACACAAACACAAAACAATCGGAAACGAGTGTCGAGAACTGTCGATGCACTAGACAATAATCTATATTACTGGTGCATAGATGTTTCATAGAAAATCTCGAGTAGCGATGTGGTTCTTCTTTGACTATTGACTGACTAATAATAATAAATATCCTTTAAATTTAAACCAATGATACCATGGTGACTTATTATAACTAAACCATTAGTACTGGATAAATACACCTTTAAGTGGTTTAACAGTAACACCATTCCTCCTAAAATTCACGCTATCTTGAATTATATACGATAACTAGGTTGTCCTGTTTTGAATTTATCAGATATGGCACATTCATTCACTTTTAATCGGTTGCTCCTTCTCATTGAATGATTTTCCATAAAGAAAACGAATCTACCGAATATAAGTATTAGTTTGAATGTTTTATGATATTCAATTTTTAAAGATAGTCATATCAACATTTGGAATCAGTCAGAATAAACAAAGTGGTCTATTTAACTCTGCTTAAGGGAGGTGATTGCTTCAACATGATATGTATGCGGAACGCAGAGCTAACGACATTATAACTACTTAGAAAAATAATAATAATGTTATGAACATCCTCGATAATATCAGGACACTACCCTTTACAACATAATAGTACGACTAACTCTCAAGAATTTTCAAACTAAGTATTAACCAATATGTGGAAGAATGAATTATTTCTGGGTCACATAATGTATTGTCTAACTAGTTAATATGCATTATGTAACTTGAACTTCTTTTTTAAAGCTTGGATAGTAAAAGTTTAACCCTAGTTTTTGGTTTTCGAAAATTGAGATGCGCTGAAAGCATTTAACTTCTGCCTTAATATATGGATGAGTACATGAAATAGCATGTCAATTTTTAGTGATAGAAATACTATCCGGAATCTCTCCATGGATCTTTGTGAAATCAACTGTTTAAGTTTTGCAACTTCAATTAAAAATTAATTTTCATATTTAGAGATGGTTGAAAGATTTATACTTGATATTAGATCCTGTTGAATGTACTCAAACGTTAGACAGAAAAGTCAATTCCACTGTTTATTGTGAGAAGATTAATATACAAATCTAAGATCTTAAAAAAGGGTGGACATAATTTCAGATTCATTAACTTCATTGGATGTAACTTAGTACCAAACCAGTTATTTGGTTACACTTGATTCCTATTTAACTCTAACTTATTTAGTTTCTTCCGCTCTTGGTAATGAGAACTCTTTGATCAATTCACTCCAAACCTATGATAACTAGTTCTACAAATTAATGGAAAGTTCTGACTCATAATGGCCTGGTTTTATTATCATTGATCTACTGGTTGAAGGGATGGTTGGTAATGTTATTTCTCCATACGCTTCAGATATATTTGATAGATTATGTATTGTTAAATTTAGTGTGGCTTGTCTTAATGATTCTTTCTATGGTCCAGACTTTTGTTAAAACGGACGCCGACTATATAATTGTTAGAGCCTTTATTGATAAGTGTTTTGCCTTCTCATCTTAAACTCTTCTTTTATTTGCTCAGTTGTATCTTCCAACTTATAGGAGTTTCATCTCCTGCTTTTATATGAGTATGCGTTTTGCTGGAGATTTTCCTAGATCATGTGTTGCATATCTTACAAGAATTTCAGGCAGTTGGTCCTGAACGACGGTAACTGTTCTTCAAATTTGTTACTCAATTGTACTTATTCTTGTTATTTTGTTCTGACTTGAATCTCTACATTGGTTAATTTCGAAAGGTAAAACATGGGGGACTATAAATCTCTTGTCTAATATTCATACTAGAGGAGATCCAAGATATATAGGTCTGATTACTCTGTAATTAACTGAAATTATAGATCAAGTTAATGATGACAAAACAATAAAAGTTGTTACTTGAGCTTCCAGATTTTTAAAGTTAAAGCTGACTAATGGAGAGTGTTCATTACCATAACTTTAGTAGTCTTTATTCCTTTATTCAATGAAGTAGTTTTGATGTCATTTCTAATTATCTTTCCCAAGTTTCATCATCAGTTAGCATTTGAGATGTCACAAAACAAATATCAATTATTGACATAATGCAATTCTGAAACTTTATTTTTACTGGTTGCACTTTTTTTGTATTTGGCAGAAATTTCCCATTTTTATGGCCTACAGTTGGCAAGTTGATCAGTTATATTATCATAACCGGTTTGAGCGCTGCTGCTAAAGTTGGAAAGGGTAACAAAATATGCAGAAATTCCTGTTATTATTTTCTTATTGATATAATATCAACATTTTTAAATCGCCATTACCCCATTAGCCACTTGTTATCCAGTTGAAATTTAGCCATAATAAAACTAATGAGTTGATCTGAAATGTATTGCCACTTACATTTCTTTGTTATTCAATCAATTTATTAATTCGATTGCTCTTCTTAGTATTCACTGAAAAGGTTTTTGAAAAATACGGCAATTATGCTGGAAATACGGATATTGAATCAGTTCATTATGTTTAGCTTTGTAATCCTTCCTCATTTCTTTTGTTTTTTGGCCCCCCCTGCCTATTATATTTATATAGTCACCATTTAATTCTCTGAGGAATAACATGCAGATTTTAACCCCCCCCCCCTCCAATAAAACTTCAAGTTTTGGTAATGATCTTTATTCTAAATAAAACTTAAAATAAAAAAGAAATATATTACTATGCATAAAGCTAACTAGCTTATTTTCATGAATTAAATTTATGTATAGGTATATAGTAGTTGAAAGATCCAGAACGGCCATATCACTTGTTAAATTTATTGGGACTTGTACAAAGGATCAATATGTTTTCTGTCCTACAACTTGTAGTACTTTGTTGATTTTTGAGTGTATATTATCTATGAATTGTTCAAAAATAGTTGCTATTTGCTTAATGAAAAATAATAGGTGCGTTTGAGTAAAATCGTACCAGACTGAACAAAGTCGATCAAAGAATAAGTATGTGTACATACGTAGAATTCCATGCACCATATAACCGATGTTGATTCTGGGATACATGGAATCAATTGCCTGAGAGTGTGCATCAAATATGTGTTTCAATGTTGTCATTGTACAAACAGCAAATTGATGCAGTATACTAAAAGCAATTATACCTATTTCGGAGAATTCTTTGCTTATTTTAGAAGGTTTATCCTCATTTAGAAAGTTGCAATTAAAACATTAACTCATAGCTACTAGTAAAATATACTTCTTGGTGATTAAAGTATATTTGAAATGGTGAGATTGCTTATTTGCCTTTTCAAGCAGAAGTAGCCACCCACCCAAGCTTCCTCGGATCATAATCCAAAAATTGCATATTATGGCATGAAGTTATTGAAAAAGTTGCCATCTTTTTCTTTAACTTTTCAGATCGGTCGATTTCTTATAAATAACTATGATAACTAATAGGACTAACCAAAATATATATTACTAGTGGAAGAAAATCTGTGATATTCTGTAAGCAATCCAAGGTAATTAAATAATTATTTCAATTCCTTTATGCAGGAATTTTATTCTACGCAGGTAGTTGAAATCTTAGTATTAGTTTCACTTTGATAAAAGCATATAGAGATATACGGAGAATCACAATTAATTTGTAGACCGATATTTTGTTTACATCTGTATATGAACAATAGTTCGGGCTTTTGAAGTTCAGCCTTTCATATACGTTTCTTTATGATGAGCAAGTGCATATTGGTAACTGAATACTAAACATTCATATTCCGGGTCATCTATGGTGGAAAAACAGAGTTAACCAGTAAGTGGAGAAATAAGGATATATCTACTAAGCATGCCCTGGTTTCAATATGCTGACCCTATAACATACACTAATTAGCATTATATAATTATAATCACGCACCAAGATATTGCACTCTACCATATGTGAACCCTGAATTCAGTGAAAGTCGGATTTAATAAATTATTTTGGAATATAAGTCTTGGTAAAATTTAACTATTCAAAAGTAAATTTGTAGCAATTCGTTATTGAAAGTAAAAGGTTAAATAAATTAGCAGATAAATATCCGGATTTCATATGCAATATTTAGTAATTTAAATGTTTACAGGAGTGAAAAGTGGTATTCGAGGTTATTCCTAACTATTCATATGCCTTTAATTAATATCACGGTTGGTGTGTTGTATTCTAAATAATAGTCGAATAGATAGATTTAACCTATTATTAATATTTTTTTGCAATTTGTCTCTTAAATATTATTGAGCCTGCTTGTTGAATATTTATAAGTTCTTTATGTATTTATATCAAATTTATAACATACTAGGAATTGAAATCGAGACTTTCGCACCAAAAAAAAAAAAAAAGAAAGCTCAGCATATATTGGTAGCAACTGCTGCAACACCATCCAGCATGGGAAAGTACTAGAAGTCACCAATATATATGTAAGGACCCCTTGGGGAAGTGATTTAAACTTCAGCCGAGGAAATAAAATTTGCATTTGTTCCATAAAGATCAACCCCAAACGCTGAATCAAATAGAGAAACAATTTTCACCATAAATATATAAGTTTTTTCTACATTTTTATACTCAGCCTTGTTAAAAATTTGGTAATTAATTAACATCTAATGAAAAATACATTTACAATGCCTATATTAGATGATCCAGTTCAAGACAGAATGCGTTATTTCTCTTTTCCAAATGACACATCAAGTGAAGGTGCTCCAAATCATTCAGCACAATCTCCGAGGATAGTACGAAGAAATTCTGCTCAAGTGCCTTCTACCAATCTGATTGCTGAGGACCTAGAAGAAGATTGTAAAGATAATCAGGCAGAAAGCCCGATTGAAACTCATGAATGTGATATACTTTATGTCAAACAAACATATTCTCCATACTTGAGAAAAATGAGAGCACTGTCTCAATACAGTTCACCACAAGTCCATAGTGCTGCTACCCATTCTCCTTTATCGGAAAGTAGCACTTCTAAATTACCAAGATCACCATTAAGCTCTCCAATTGCAAGACGATTATCAAATGCTTCGTCCTATTCACCGACAATAGATCACCAAGTAACCTTATCAAATCGTATACTCGCAACTTCGAACACAAAGCACTCGTCAACGAACAGATCAGCCAGCTTTTCACATAGGAGATCAGCCAGCTTATCTGGGTCCGCTATCAAGAATGACTTGGTTAATTTGACCCAGCATTCATATAAACCATCACCTGAAAATGGAATTTCAAGAAATAGAAGTAAATATTGGGATTCAATAAGTTTAAATGCAGACGAGGTACAAAGAATGATTGCTTTTAATTTTAATTTTGATAATAAGTCTACAATTAGAAGAACTGAATCATCACACACATGTAATCACCATCATTCAAGTTCGACGGATGAAATACAACGAGAGTACGAAGATGAATCAGATTCTAATAGTTTAAACTCTGTTAACTCTCACTGCTATTCTACAACTACTATCAGTTCTTCGCCTTCTGTTGGTAGACAGCGTTCGATAGTTTACAAAGTCAGTAGTCCTACTGATGTTGTGTTGAATTTGGATGACATTTACAGACAAAATTGATTAAACGGTATTCCTTTCATTGCCTTTAATATTTTCATTCCTTTAGCATTTTTTAGTTATCATTTTTATGATTTTGGGGTCATTTCTAAGGGAAATATATATATATGATGAACTAGGTTCTAATTTTTATTATAACAAGTCTAGTAAGTGTGAAAGAGCGATTCAGATATTTCGACTTTTGGAATCGCTAATTGGAGTATTCAACCAATCAATAAATAAGTAAAAGAAATAAGTTTCTACTCATTTTACACCCCCCCCTAATTTTTCACCTTATATTATATAGTTTCTTTGTAAATAAACTTGATATAGTGCTGGTCCTTTTAATTAATAAACTGCTGTTTTCAAAATGGGTTCACACTTTCTTAATCTTGTTTGATCGTCGTAGAAGCAGTAGCAATAAACCTTTCGGCATTTCTCTCGGCCTTCGGAGAAGTTATCCTTTTTTAAGTCCAATACAGGCTGTTCGTGACAGGACAAATTAGTTTAGACTTACTAGAAGAGAGAAATATATATATATTTGAGACAAAAACTATAAAAAAAAGGTCACATTCAGAGAGTCTCAAATCGAATTTCAACAAAAAATCACCAAAATTATGACTTCTTCAATTGATGATACTGATAATGATTCATCAAGCCACATATATCTATGGAGATTAGTCAAGGAAAGTATAGAAAAAGTGAATTCTTTCAAGCTTTTAAAGAATACCCACATCCTGGTTAGACGAATCCATCGTCGTATAAATTTACTAACCCTGTTATAGTAGGATAATTAGCCTTTTCTTGTTATTAGTTAATACTTATACTATAGGAACCAAAAATGTTATTATTCTTGTTGAATTCTATTTATTCGGTTGGGAAATTTTCACTGTTATGTTAGCTCTTTGCATTATGAAATCTAATATTGCTTTCGTTGTATTATTCGTGTTTTCTAAGTATAACTACTTTTGTTTTTAATTCTAGGCAGACTAGCAGAAGACTCAAACTATACTTTTACAGGAGCTGTTTTTGACCTTCTCATTGCTTTAATAGACTGATATAATGCATATCCTACCGTAAGACCATGGAAATTATCAAGGGAATCATCCCTTTCTTATTTATAAATATTACTTCATATATATATATATATTTTCCCTCAAGTATATAAGTACTAAACCTCTGCTACCATACATTAGGATATGAGCCAGGCAGACTGTGGCTCTCTGACACTATTGGTCCGCGGTCGGACCGCTTTTGCAGTTAGTCAGGAGATAACTAGTAAAAAATTGGATCATACTATCTTTTCAAAAGAACCACAGTTACAAAACAAAGTTAAGTAATTATCAAAATATACCTAAATCAAGAGGAAAGGTACTACCTTATTCTTTGTTTTGAATGTGTTATAATATGTTATTGAAGACAATTCTAATTGAACATCTAATATTCAAGCAGCTGACCGACAAATACCAGATTTAGCTGAACATGAACTTTGAATCATTACAGGAGCCGCAAACAGCACAACTTCCACTGAAAATAGCGACAACATTAAAAGATACAACCACGACACAATCTAACGTTGATAGTTTGTATTCACATTCAATTTCTTGGCATGCTTTGTTTGTTATATCTTTGCTAGCCTGTATTTTGACATATGCACTAGTATATTCTCTTATTAACCCTGCTCCATTAGTATCTTACATGATTGCATTTCCATGTGGTGCACTTTTCAAAGATCCAGAGTTCCGCTCAGGTTACAAGAAATTCAAGATAATCACCCCTTTACTGCTTTTATCATTGGTGTTTTCTTGTTTTGCTGATGTTAATAAGCATAAGGATTATGATCACACAGTTACGGCTGAGTTGACTATGATTTTTATTAATTTATTTGGAGTTTCGGTGTTTTTTGGGTTTGGGTATTTATTAAAGCGTTATTTGATTATTCATAGAATACGGTTGGATCATTTAATTGGTACAATCTCAGAGAAAAATGGTATACTTTTTGAAGATGAATTTGAAGTTCTATCATACAAAAAATGGGGTCTTGAGGTCGACTTAGAAGCAAGTAAAGAGTTTTCCAAGAATGATGCTGACCAGAATAGTTTAGAATCATTAAATTTTGCTTACTATGGGAATAATTTAGAAAACACATTATATTTGAATTCACCTGCTAAGCTCCCTTATACTTATGAATATGGCTCAACTTCCATGACTAAGCGAGATTATTGTGTTGATAGATAGACAAGTGATCGCTGAATTAGGTTACATAGTAAATTAGATCACTATAAGTGAACGATAAATAAATTATGAGTGTGCGATTTAGGTACTTGCATATGCACGCAGTTTTACCATCATGTTCTTTTTATTTTAAAATCATATTTTTTCGCATTTTTTCTTTTTGTTTCCTAAGTTGTTGTATTAATAAGAATAATTTGGAATTATTATTTATTTGAAGGAAATATATTCATTACCATCATTTATGGATAAATTAAAAAGAAAGGTAATTTCGACATGACAACTGTGTATATTAGGCATTGAATAATTATTATTTTGATACAGCTTTGGATCACTTGCCACAACTTACCATAGAAACGTTCATTGCACCAACCACCATATATGAATATTGCACAAAAATTATCTTGAAATATCCTGTATCTAAAAATGATACTGTGTAGATTTAAATAAGGAAAACAAGTTTTATAAAAAAACATTTGTTGATGTATATGTTTTTTGGAGGTGAGCGGCTCATGTACATACAAGAGATTTATTCTTCAATATTTTTAGTCTACTCACCGCCTGGTTTTATATTTTATTTTGAGAAGCTGGACTTGATAATTATAATATTATCGTGCATATAATTTTCTACTCTAATTACTTGTCTGAATCTACAAACTCTGATTCATTAAGTACTTTTATAATATTATAACAGTTGTATTGGTTAACTTAAATGTGATTGACTCAGACTCACTATAGATTCAAGCCCATCAATTGATCCATAAAGTCTAGAATATACTTCTACAAGACTCTGTATAACCGTGATTTAGTAATTCACCACATATATATAAAAAAAAGTAAATTAGTAGTATAGAGAGACAAAAAAAATCAACAAGCCATTTGACATATAGACATTTAGTAAACAGGTTTCAAGACATAGGTAATAATATACGTAGTATAACATAATTATAAGCATTTTAGATGTTCTCTATTGAGTATCATGATATTGTTTAGTATACCTTTACAGTATTTTAAATATATAAACATTTGCATTTGAGAAATACCCAAATTAGTCTCAGCCATGTGTAATATGCACGATTCATGCTAGATTTTTAATATTATTAATGCTATGCTAATATGCACACAGACATTTGAATCTGTATTGACTGGCTCCAATTCTCAGGTATATATATATATATATATAGTAATAATTTCAAATTTACAGATTTGAATGAAAAGAAAAAAAATCATATGCTGAAAAAGAAAGTTAGCATAAATTGAAATGCTCATTCTCTGCTAACTCATGAAAAAATTTGAAATTTCGAAGTTCTCCTATTGTTCTCATCTTTCGATATATTTATACTTAAATATCTTGATTAATTCTGTAAATTAAAGTAGTATATTTAGATTTTCATGCCATTCAAGTTGCTTTTTGTTATATACACTTACTTCTAATTTGAATTTATAGACTCTCTATATTGTTTTTTTAAGGTATATTGTAGTTAGAGGCTAGATGTTGAAATTTGGCTATTTTAAGCTAACTTCAGAAAGAGAAAAAAAGCGTAACTTTATTTTATTTTTATGGAACGAGTCATTGCAGAGAATATCAGTTGATATTAAAGTTAGTAAAACTCATAATTCAGGTTTTGTGAGCAAAATTGAATGGAATGTAAATAAATTGTGATAGCTGATATTTAGCTGTTATATCAGAATTAATAGCAGTGTGAAAGGAGTGAAAAATTATGGGTGATGCGATTGTGATGCAATTTTCAGTGGACAAAATTGCAATAAGAGCCGCAAAGACCAGATTAGGCGATTTTTAAGACTCAGTTTTTAGTTAATTTCCAATGAGGAAATCTATTGTAATTTATGAAGGGAAAGCAAAATGTCAATAGGCCCCATAATACAATTCGGATACATCAATAGCCGTAGTGAAAGCAAAATCTCCTCTCATGTGTATAAATGCGACAAATTAAAATATTCCTGGGTAGTACGTTGATCGATGATTTGGATCTGAAGCGGTCTGTCTGCCTCCCATATATAATGTGTCCCTTCCCCTTTTATTTCTTTCTCTCTTTTCTTGATTGCAATTGAATATATGTTATTTCAACAATCATTCAATCATGACCTCTTGGGAACCACTATCAAAGATAGCATGTGCTACCATCATTAAACCATTCCTACCCCTGAATAAGCCAAAAGCTTTAACTGATGACAGAATCAAGAAAAACTACAAAAATGTCTATCCAGGTGATATCATTTATTTATTTGAAATTGAAAACGCATCCAAGAAGTGGGTTAGAGGTTATCTAGCTGCTCAAACTTTTCCTTCAGATCTTTCATCAGCTACCGTCAGTCTGGAAAAATTACCTGAAATGAAAATCTCTGTCGTTATTGTTCCAATGTCTCATGTGAGAATTGAGAGAGAATTCGAAGCTGATATTGTTGAAGATGTTTACCTTCCAATGGCTGATGATTATCTGAATGATAAAAACTATCCTTCTGATGCTTCAGATATTGGCTCTCTAATATCTTCAAGTACAAGAGCTAAGATCAAAATTCCTCCTTTCCCAGTTTATGATCAAGTTAAAATTACTAAATCTTTACCCGATGAAATTTTCTTATGTATGAAGACCACTTTTGTGCAAATTTATGCTCTTTATGCTAAAGGTGAATTTGAACATGCTAACAAATTGATTAGAGTCTATAACCAATTATACGATATTAGAGTCAATATTATGTATAATTTATACACTATCAGTGAAGTTGCCGTTGCTAAAAGACAAACAGCTGCTTTGTTGACATCTGTTTCCAAGATCTATGCTTCTGCTAACACTGTTTTAGGAAATTCTGCTCATTTTCAGTCAAAAGATATTTGTGGTTATCAAGCTATTTTATCGAGAGATTCTGATACAGGTGAGTTAATCAAATTTAAAACTGGCGGCGACTCTGCAGATACCTTAGTTAATACTGGTAGACTAGCTTTGAATCAGATGTTGTTTGCCTTGACCCCAAACTTTCCTGTTGCAAATGCTGATTTACCTTTGTTCCCAGCAAAAAATAAAAAATTCGAACCAACTTATCCTTCCCATATTTTAATAGACTTTCATCAGGTTGTTGGGGCAACCGGGATTGTTCCTAAAGGTTATGCTGGTATGACTACTTATGTTTATTTAAGAAATTCCAAAAAAAGATTAACTGAAGGTTATGCAATTGAAATAGAACCTGGCCAAGATATTTCTTTAAATAATTTATCTGGTGCTTTGTTTTGCAATGTCCCCCTCACCGAAGTTGATGCCGGCAGAATCTATTTAGTTGCTTTAATCACCGAAACCATTAATATCGAAACTAAAAATACTAATAATAGTACTCCAACTTTGAAGTCGATTAGAAGAGGTATTTGCGCTGGTGTCGTTGATATTTCAAGAATTTTCTCAAGACGTAAAGGCCATTTAAGTACCGGTGAGGCCCATAAATTTACAATGAAATTATATACTTCTTATATGACCAGGGAGGATCAATCTGTTCAGATTTATCCTGGTATGAATCCAATGTTAGCTATGTCTTTAACCATGGCTAATAATGGTTGGGGTGAATTGGTTGATCGTATTATTTCAGGATCAAATAAAGGTGTTGTCATTAATCCAAGAGCTGAAAAATTGATTGTTTCTGTTAAAGAGGTTACTCAAGAAGCTTTTAATAATGGAGTTGGTACTTTCAGTGCCATTGATTTGGTTAAAACTATGTTTTATAATCCCCTTGAGGAGGCATATTGTAGAATTTATTTGAGATGTATTAGATGCCATAACATTTCATCTTTTGATGATAAAGATAAACAGTTTATTAGTGTTCACTTATCCACTTCTTCCAAAACTCTTAAATTTTCAAAAGGTACAAATGAAATTCCACAATCAACTTGGCAATTTTTATCAACTTCTCCTGATGAGCATGTTTGTGAAACTATTCAGATCACTGGGTTATCTCCATCTCCAACAAATGAAAATGATTTTTTATATTTTGATGTTTATTCTTCAGGAAAATTTGTTGGTTCTGGTAAATACCCATTGAGAGTTTACAATCAAATTTCTGACACTGGTATTAATTCTAGAAAAGTTAAAAACATTGAATTATTTTCACCTACTTCTTCTCAGTCTGTTGGTTCTGTTGAAATTGACTTAGAATATACTGGTAAGAATTACAATGTTGATACTTATGTTGAAATGATTTTGAATTGGAAATCAATTTTTAAAAAGAATATTTCAAGTACTGATAAAAACTTAATTGCAACCTTGGGCAAATTGAGAAGGGTTGGTCTAAATACTATTATCAAGTTTTTCCCCGAATTGATTGAAAATTTGTTAGAAATTTATTCCCTAGCCAAAAATAAACATCAGTTATTGAGTGTGTATGGTTCCACAAAAGAAACGAAGTTCCAGAATTTAAGTGAAGCTGCTTTCGATTGTATTGTTCATCTGTTAGATTTAGCAATTGCAAGACAAGATCAGTATGTTTATTTATTTAATAAGTTAATGGAAAAGCAACTCCCTCAAACTGGTGAATATTTAGTTGCTGATTTAAATAGATATTTGAAATCTTTCACTGAAGAATGGAACTCTACTGGCAGAGCTATTTGTCGTGTCTCTGTTTTGATTTTAAGAATTGCTGCTTCCTCTATTTATGATAACGCTTCATTTGTTTCCACTGCCACCGAATTTGCTGGATTTATATCTGATTTTTTAAATTCAAGTAAAGAAAGTTTTATTTCAGATCAATTGATTCTAATTGAAAATTTAGAACTAATTTTGGAAGCATTGAGAGATAATTTCGATGATATTCAATTGGTTAGATTTGTTGAAAGTTGGTCGTCTTCTATGGGACTGAAAGGTTTAGGTGCTTTACAAGAATCTTCAAGTAATGCTTTAATGAATAAAAAGAAAAATAAACAACATAAATTCATTATAAATAAATTATTCTTCGTTATTAGAACCTTACACTCGTTTTTAGTTGACACTGATTCCAAGCAAGCAAGAGAATTGTTGTACAGCAATGCATTGTATTCTGCTTTTGAAATTATATTAGGTGAAATAGTTGAGATAGATGCTTCAAGACTGGCATTAAATATTATATTATCTGCAATGAGTACAAGTTTTGGTTCTGAAAAGCATTTTTTTGATGACTCTTATAAATTATACTTAGTCTTTTCCAGAATGTATGCACCATTGGCTAGTGCTTTTTGTAAATATGTTGACTATTGTTTTGATAAGGGTATGATGAAACCTAAGAGATCATTCACTCAATTGTTTCCGACTGCTTATCCTTTCCAGGAATTTACCATGGATTCTTCTGTTAATGATGAATCATTTTGTGAAATTTTAATTGAATTTAATTCTGTTTTGGTCTTTGCTGCACATATCTTTTGCGAGATTAATGATGTTTGTGATTGCATTTGGTTTAAAGGTGAACCATATCCTGTTAGTTACACCCATTTAGATGAATTCTTAGGTCAACCTGCAAGTATTATTGAAGATTTGACGTCTATTTTGAACACTAACCAAGCTATGAGATTAATGGTCGATCCAACTTATTATCCTGGAGCAAAATGGATTTCCTTGAAAGCCACTTCCATTCACATTAATGAGATTTATCAAGAATATTTTTCTTCGTTGGTTTTGAAAAAGCTACCTCCTCAATTGGACCATCCTGAAAAGTTTCCAAAAAAAGTTTATTTAGATTTTGTTGTTTTCATGTTGAAATGTGCTGATTCTAAGCCCGCATCACTTGAACATTTAAGTATCATCGTTAGAAAAGCTTGTTATAATCTTATGGGCGGAATTAGAGGTAAAACTATGAAATGTGTCTATGGTGTTTGGGAAGCTTTAGGTAGACCTGCAACTGCGGAAGAAAAGCAAAGATTTGGTTTAGAAAGATTTGGTGCTTTTCAGAAAGTTATTTACTCAGAAGAAGATTATGGTGTCATTTTAGAATTATTAGTTGTTGCCATGCAAAGAAGTGATACTTGTCTTGAACTTGGCACTAAGATGTTTTGGTCAATTATCGTCTCTGAGTGGGTTGATAATCAATCCCTATATGAACTTGAAAGATCTACAATTAGCTCATTATATGAAATTTTCTTTCATCGTTCAAGATATTCTCCTGAAATTGCTGAAATTAAATCATTTATTGGATATTTGAAAACTTTAGTTATATTAGAAGTTGAAGATGAAGCATACCAACCAGTGATCCAATTTGTTAATACTTTGTTTGAATTTTTGGCTACTGCTGCAGAAATTAAGAAGATTCCAGATGGCCAAGAATTTGATCATGATAGAACTTTCTATAAGATCAATGTTGCGGGCTATTTAATGAATGTCGATAAACCTGAATTATTACAATCATTTATCAACAACATGTATGAATCATATTTAAGTAAGAAAGATTTTGTTCAAGCTGCTTTATCATTGGAATTATTAGCTAACATTTATAATTGGGATACTTCGTCATTTTTACCTGCTTGTGATGCTCCACATTTCCCAAGTCAATCTGAATTCAAGAGAAAAGAAGCTTTATGCAAGTTAATTGCCTCAAATTTCAATAAGGGCGGTAAAGTTGAACAAGCTATTGATTGCTACCAAGAATTATTGGATGCCTTTTCCAAACACAACTTTGATTTAAAAGGTTTAAGTTTCTGCCATACTGAATTAGCTAAATGTTTCAACTCTTTGGAAACTGTCGGAAAGATGGAGTCATCTTTTTTTAAGATTTCGTATATTGGTTTCGGCTTCCCAACTTCAATTAGAGGTAAAGAATTTATTTATGAGGGGTTGCCTTTTGAACATATTACATCTATTCATCATAGATTATCTAGAA
Source organism: Ambrosiozyma ambrosiae (assembly GCA_003705185.2). NCBI lineage: Eukaryota > Fungi > Ascomycota > Pichiomycetes > Pichiales > Pichiaceae > Ambrosiozyma > Ambrosiozyma ambrosiae. Next base: position 37,031 of record PPHU02000025.1, on the reverse strand, counting down.
AATATCCAGGATCAAGAATTATTTCAAATGAAGATGAAGCTAAGAGATTGTTGGTCAAGACACCTTTCGGTAAGTTTTTACATATTAAAACTGTTACACCTTTCAAGAACTCTAATGATTCTCAAATGACATTCATGGCTAAACAGTATATTGATAGTAAGAATTTGAATACTTTTGTTTCAACTAGAAGAATTCCAGGTTCAACCAATGTTAGTAATCTATGGACTGAAGAGATCACTTATGAATCATTTTTGACTTTCCCTACTTTAATGAATAGATCTGAAATTAAAACGACTCGAATTGTTAGATTATCCCCAATTAAGAATGCGGTCAAGTCGTTTATTGATAAGAATGAGGAATTATCAGCATTGGAATTTTTGATTAAGCAAAATTTGAAAGAAGGTATTGATGTTAAGACAATTGCTTCTGGTTCTGCTTTTAATAATTTATCTAGAATCTTATCTGGTACAGTTGATTCACCAGTTAATGGTGGTGCTGGCCAATACAGGGCCTTCTTTAATGCGAAGAGCGAAGAACCAGATTTTGACTTGAATGTTAGGTATTTGAAGAATTCGTTCAACAGTTTAATTACGTTATTGAACGAATTGTTAAAATTACATCAGGCATTAATCCCACCAAGCTTAAAACCACAACATCAAGCAATGGTCGAATTGTTCACAAAGAACTTCGGTAATGAAATTGCTGAATTGAAATTAGATGTTGAATCAACTATCAATTTGGAAAAATTATTAGAATCATTAATCTCAACTAAGATCCATTCACGTAGGCACAAACAACGTTTAGCAAACCTTGACTTGGAGTCAAGTAATTATGATAGTTATTATAACCAAGATGACGATTCTTCTTCGTTTACTGGTTCGAATACTGGATCAGGTTCAAAATTTTCTTTTGGTGTTGCTTCTTCTTCTAATAATAGTAGATTCACTTATTCAACTACTGTTAGTGGTGGTAATGGTCAAAAGAAGACTATTCTTAACTTTAAATAGTTTAATTTCTTTTCATGTTTTTTTACTCATTACTTTGTCTAGATTTCGGAACTAGGACCTTTTGTTTTATTTTCACATATCAAGTCTCATGCGTGCTATTCTGCAGCTCTAATCACATGATAATTTGCCAAATTAATCTGAAATTCTAATGTAAAGACCGTAAAAGTTAAAGTATAAAATTTTAAAGGAAAATTAAATACAATAAGTCAATTAAGAGAATTTCAAGGCTTACAAAATCTAACAAGAACTAATAAAAACAACAATTAAACGAATTATTCTCAATAACTAAAAAAACCCAAAGTAAGGAAAGAGTGATATAACAAGAAAAATAACACAAAAATAAAAAGTATTGAAACTCAAGTATGATGAATTCAACATTAAAAATTTAGAACTCGTTACAATTAATTGAGGAAACCAATCCGTAGCAGCAAGGAAGGAAAATTGGAACAAGAAAAGGAACATCAATAAATCATACTCAATTCAACATAACATTAATATTCAGAATCAATATCTGAGTCGAATATATTATATTTCTTAGAAGTTACAGAATCATTCAGTATTTTTCTAAGAGATGAATCAGATAGAGATTTAAGGAAATCAGCATTAACTGTAGTCGGCTCTGTATTTTCAGTAATGTCTGGTTTAGGATTTATAGAAAAAGGTGGAGTAGCGTTAAGTTTCTTTAAAATATTTGAAACTCCATCATCTACATATGCAGCAGATAAATATTCTCTAATAACTTCAGAATTCGATCTAGAATGGTGTGAATCACGGTCTTTCTGGTTGACTACTAAAGTAGTGGTCATATGTTCTGTCAAAAACACTGGAACAAGAACAACTCTCTGTTTATTGTTAGAAGCTGGATTTATTTCCTTTGAATCAATTTTATCAACCATCATTTCATTAACATCTGTAGTCGATTCGAGATTCTTCTCAGTAACTGACTCAGTAACAACTTGATCAGCCTTCTCTTCATTAAAAACTGTAGTAAATTCTAGTTTGTTTTCATCAGTAGAATATGAGCAATTAGTTCATTAGCTTATCCTTCGTTTCAACATGCTTGATTGATTCTTCAACTACTGGAGATATGCTAACTGGTTTCTTAACGTCCACTGGAGAAGTGGCTTCAAGAAAAGGTTCATTAATGACTGAGTTTTTCGAAAATTGCTTGTTCAGAAGTTTTGGTGGTTGGTTTCTTAGTAATAGAAATAAATGAAGATTTAGTAACCAATTCTATGTAATTAGTAGTTTCTTCAAATTGATTTATTTCAGTATGTTTGGTAAAGATTTTTCGAACCAGTGAAGAGAAAACTACATTTAGAACAAAGAGAGGTTTTATAAATTGTGCTTTGTTTGTGGAAATCTCTGCGTCTGGAACAACAGACTCCTTAGTGCCATATGCAGTGGTCATACTACTTTCTTTAAGAGTAGCAACATCTAGTTTAAGAGAAGCAAATTCAATAATATCTTGCTCTTTAACAGAACTAGGATCTGTAGGTTTATTTCTAAATAGCGGAGAAGTAACAACATTAAGAGTTTCAACAGGAATAAGATATTCTCTGGCATCTACATTAATAGCATCATCACCTTCAGATGTAGTATTGGTAGTGATTTTTGTGGACTCAGATTTAGAAGAAGCAGTAGTACAAGTACTTCATGGGATATTGGATTGTTCGGTAATATCAACATTAATTAACTCATCACTTCATCAGGCACCATTTAATGTAACTTTTGAAAGTTGCATTGAGTGAATTTCTCATCGATCAACAACAGAAGTCTTACTCCTAAACACAATACTTTTAATAGGTGGTTCATTTAGAGAAAGAGGGTTGATCATAACTGGTGATTTAACTCCAAAGGATGGCTCCTGGGATGACTGAACAGGGGTAGACTTAACAGTACCTTTAGACCCTATAACGGAATTGGTAGCCTTGGATTCTTTTTGAGCTGAAATATTAGTAAATCCAAACTCTTTTTGAGTATATAGTTCTTTATTTATTGATGTAGAAATAACCAGCTCCAAATAAATCTGCTTTTCAGCAACAGATTCTTTAACAACCGTAGGTATTTCAGGAGGAAAAGTAATTTCAACAACTTTTTGAACGTCTCCAATAACATTAATAACCTCCTCTCTATTTGTTTCTTGAATATTTTGAACAACTGTTTTCTTTAATTCTTCTAGAGTAGGTTCTGAGACAATGGTTTCAGAATTAGGTGCGCTTACAACATTTTTCATGGAAATATCTGCAGATTCAGAAATAACTAAAGATATAACAATTTCAGCTTCCTCAAAATTCTTTTCAAGGCAAAATTTCAGATCTAGTTGTATTAACCGAATTTTTAGTAATAAATTTATCTTCATCTTCATCAAAAGCATCAACATTATCTTTCCAAGAACCTTCATCCACAACAGTAGGGCTAAAAGGAGGTTCAACAGTATCCTGAAACCCAGCATATGAATCTGAAGCGATATTAAGTTTAATGGTACTCGAAGAAAAGATTTCACCACTTATAAAGGAGAAGCTAATTACAGATTTAGATAATTGCAATTGAGTTAACGCTTCGACAGAGTACAAATATGAATGATTAGTTACAGATAATGTAGATGTAGTTGATCCTTTAGTTAAGTCAGCTGCCAAAGGAACACTGACAGGCATAACACCATGATCAGTGATATCATAAGAGGACGGAGTTTTAGTATGAGAACAAGTCGAGCCAGTATTAGCATCAGTACCAGTTATAGTTGGAAGGACTTCATTTGTATCGACCAATGATTGTTGTGATTTTGAAACGGATAAATCTTTGTTGCATAATGGAATAAAGTCTTCATGAGCTGGTGTTAAGCCTGGGTTGAAGAAATTTCCACTTTTTAATTTTTTTATTTCTTTCTCGGGGCTAGTTGTAATTGTTGTAAATTGTTGTTGATCAATATGTGTGTTAAGGCTACCTTTTAACAAAGAATATTGTTGTTTTGCCTTAACATCAACATCAATTGGACCAGAACTTAATGAAAGTGCTTGTGATTTTAATCCTGAATGTAGCTGAGAAGATCTACGATATCTTGTGGGTCTTATTTGACGACTAAACATGGCACCCATTTTGATGTTTGAATTAGAGGGGGTGGTGAGAGGTGTGGGTCAAATGTTGATTTCTTAATAAAAGAAATGGTAACATATTTTGTAGCTCTAGATCAGAGAAATCTCTTAAAATGAATCAGACAGGAAGGTGATTTTCGATTTAAAGCAGAGGCCGCACAGGAAGAGGGTATTGCAATGGGATCAGGGTTAGGTGAAGAAGTGGAAGTAGACGTCTTTGAGGAGCCAAGTTTGGATAATCTTTTGAAGTAAAAAAACTAGTTGGTGGAAGAGGAACAAGAAAAATGTGAGCCATTGCCAAATTGTTTAGTCAAAGGAGGGTTTCGGAAGGTATTGTCATCTTAGTGTGCTAGGTGAATCTGTAGAAGGTTTTTTGGTTTTAATATAATATTTTCTCTTTACCTGTCATTTATGAATTTTTTGTGGCTGCAGTTCAATGCCAGCTTGCGTGAGATAATGGATATATTCAGAAGAAGAAAAGTAGTAGGTACGATACTTTGGGATACAGTCTGATTGTCCTGTTCAAGAAATTGAAGTTGTTTTAGATAATGGACTTGCTTGTTCTTGATGGAACATTTAATAGTATGAGAGTCCGAGTCCGAGTCCGAGTCTGACAATTGCATGAGGAAAGGAAAGGGGTAAACAGATAGAAAAGACACTAAAACTTTCACCACAATTACCAGAATCTCTTTGACTATTCTTTTCCAGAAGTATATTTATAAATACATACACTTATATTTATACTTATACTTATAGTTATCTATGTTAATTGACCAGCCTTCTGCTCGGTTAAACGTTAAACATGTAAGTTATGTCCACGTCAAACAGATTAAATATGGGTGGTGGGATGTGACGCCAATTTTAACTAGAAAAGAATTCAAGGCAAAAAAAAAAAAACATCAATTACATCTTCTACATATATCAGAATACACATACTCACATATATATATATATATATAGTATAGTAATTTTTTACCTCAGCTTAATATATATTAATCAAGCAGAATGAAGTATAAATAAATATACGCGTAAACACTTCCTGAAAAACACTTCCCGAAAATATGTAAATACCCCTTATGCGGCTGTAATATTTTATCGCCATTCACATACGTCGATCTCTGTCTTATCTACGTCGATAGTTTCTATATTGTCGATTAAACTAATATTGTCGATTCTGTCTCCAGGCCTTATTGAAAAGTAAACACCAAACAATTAAACGGACCACGTACCTATCAAAACAATTTTGGTATTTTTCTCCATTATCAAAACCCACATCACGCCAATCTAATTTTATTCCTTTGCATATAATTCTTACATTTTTCTTAATCTCAGCTATACTCAGGACCAATTTTGTGTTGAAACGCTATATGTGCAAATACCTATAATGGTTTCCAATCCTACAACTTTGAAGTCTACAGATCTATTAACTACTTCAACACTATTAACATCAAGTGAAGTGAGTTTGAAAGTAGGCGATAACCCAACGGTATCCAACAACAATGATGATAACTTTAACTCTTCGGTGTCAGCATCGGATCCTGAATCTGAATCTGAATCTGAATCTGAATCTGAATCTGAATTTGTTTCTGAGTTTTCGAGTTTCAACATATCTCAATATCCAATAACGAATAACTCCAACCCTAAAGATGATTCAATCGCCGATTACATCAGTTCAGATTATTATCAGTCAAATGGTAGCACGTTAGAGAATGATGATTCTAACATAGACCAACTGCAACAATTAATCAGTTCAATCGACCTAAACGACAACTCAATTAAAAATTCATCAACAAATGCAACTGTATCCACTGTTAATAACCTAAGAAATGCATCCACAGTGGCAATATATGAGAAAGATGACCAAAGAACTACTTCATATGCTTCAGCAATTGGTGTATACAACCAATCAATTGACTCTCCTCAGACGCCAACTCTCAAAATTTCGAATCAAAGAATATCATCAGATGTTTCAATCCAAGATTTAATCAATAAAACTACAGATTCAGTGACAAAGGAAACATTGCCTGCCTTGAAATTACCAAAACAAAGGATAAATATCGATGATCATGATAGGGTTACTTCTAATGTTTCGATCAAAGCTTTATATGGTGATTCACCAAGTCAGAGAATCACTTCAAATTCTTCTGTTAAGGCAATTTATAATAATTCAATATCGCTAAATGATACCGCTACGGACATGTTATCTGTGCTGCATGAAGAGGATGTTCAAACCATTCCAGAAAGTCAGCAACAGCAACAGGAACAACAACTTGATCTAGCTGAAAAATTTACCACAGATCAACAACAAATAGAGCATCAATCACAGCAACCTCCGCCGATACTAGAAACAACTGATATATCAAACCAACCAGATGATGATGCACCCTCAATAATACCACAAAATTCAATTGATCAAGTTGACATGACCCATGTGTCTCAAATGAGGAATAATGAAACGGAGACAATCGCTATTGAAAAACATTATGATAATTTTAGAAATGATGTTAAAGCATACGGACGGCGATTTTGTGAGGATGTAGTTGTCAATCAACATTATAATAAAGAACTTACTCGGGATATTGGTTTTGAAGTTGAAGTTGGGGTTGATCCAAGTAATAGCATTATAACGACTTCTGATAGGGAATATGATACAGCTGATGATTTGGAGAAACTTGTCCATAATAGTGGTGCTGATAGTTTTAACCATGATGCTGGGGATAAGGCCTCTGGAGACTCTGTTGCTGAAAAGTCTGTTGCTGATAAAGAATGTGTTACAATTAATGAAGATGATATTTTGGATGATTCGATCGTTGAAAAGTTAAATGAGTTACAAGAGACTAAACCAATTGTTCAAGCTAATGGAAATGATCAGGAGTTTTTCGTTGATAGCATCAATGCTGGTTCTAGTGCAATAAAAAGTTCTTTGAGTGTTTCGAATAATGCATCAGATGGCAATGTTCTCCAAAACAAAGATCTTTATGCAACCATTCAAAATGATGTTTCGGAAAAAGATAGGTTAGTTGTTGAAGATGAAGATGTTTCTGCTGTCCATGATCATATTACCGAAATGGTACTAGATTCTAAGGATCATAGTTTTGATTCTGATACTAATTATGAAGTTATAGCGTCCAGTGTTGCGGATCATACTGTTGATATCAATGATTTCAAAGAACCATCTAATAAGAATGAGGAGGTAGTTGTGCAAAATGTACCAGAAGGTACTGCTAATAATGCTCAAGGAGAAGATTCTTTAGAAAAACAACAAAATAATACTTTTCGAAAGGGGAAAGTTATTATTAATCATAATGAAGTTCCTAAAAAAGCTGAAGAATTTAGTGGTATCAAAGACAGTTCCGAAGGTGAGCAAAAGGAAGAAGATGCTGATACCGATAATGTGGTGGCTAACAAAAAAGAAAACCCTATCCCCGATAATACAGAAGAAATTTTGATTACTGATGGTGAAAAGAAGAAAGAAATTGAAGGTCATGAAAAATATACTAATTTCGATAGAGTTAGATTACCAGAACAACACGAATCTCTTTCATCTGATCACGAATCAGACTTATTTAAAAGGGTTAAACCTGAAATTTTAACAAATAATGTTATTAATCCGTCTTCTATTTTAGATTCGTTGGATCATACACCAGGTGAACTATCTCAATTTATTTATACCGAGGATGATTTAGTAACTGATCCGCATCAACTTCATAGTCTCTCCAAAATGCCTAAAATTTATAATTCCCCAATGAAGAACTCTACTGAAGGTATATCTGGAGATCAATTATTTCAAGAAGTTGATGTTTCTCAAGATGGTTCACCACATAATAAAGTTGATAATCCAAGTCCAAAAAATGTTGAAGCAGATGACAAAACTAATATAGAAGCTTCTCATGGTTCAAATATAACTAAAGAATCTCATAATGGTTCCATTTCTAGCGCTGACTGTAATACTGAACCTAATCAATCACAGCAACATGATAACTCATCAATTTTAAATTCTGTGTATGAAGATCATCACACTGTGTTGAAGCCCACACTGCCAGCAATTGAAGTGGCATCAAGAGAGTCAAGTTCAGATGATACTTCTAGTGGCAATGGTATTATTGTGTTATCAGCTAATGAGGTTATTGAAGATGATCATATTGTTGAATCTAGCATAAATTCTAATTCAAGATTATTTAACACTGATACATCATTGACAACTTCCCAATCAGTATCAACCACACCAAGAATGTCTAAAAATATCCTCAGAACAAAGGACGCTGCTAAATTGGCCACTCCAAGTAGAATCCCTCTAAGGATGACTCCCACTAAGATTAAACTGAAAAATAAAGAAAAACGATTGTCCTTGGTTGAAAATATTAAGAGGAATCTAATCAACGAGTCGGGTTATTCATCAGATGAAAACAACAGTTCTGAAAATGATGAATATATTGATGCAACTATTTCTGTACCTTCTCTGATTACAGCTACTAGTAAATCAACTGGCACTGAGGGTTCTAAGCATAGGAAAAATAATTTTTCGATTCATGAAATGAATGAAATTTTCTCAAACATGGATCTTGATGAGTTGACCACTGAGAATCATCAACAAAGCCATCTTCTGTCTAGATTCCAGTCTTCGAAATCATCTAATAATGAGTTGGAAAGATTGGCTAAAGAATTAACAGATGCTAAAATTCAGATTAAGTTACAGAATGATTTATTAAAAGATAAATTTGGGAAAGATTACAAGGACGATATTAGTACATTGATTGAGCAACAATTTCAACTGCAACAATTAAAATCATCTCAGGAAATTAAAGACTTAAAATCTCATATTGATGAATTATTAAACTCCTTCAATCAATTAGATGATCAATTAGGAGACTTGGCTAAAGAGAACAACAATTGTAAAAAAATAGCTAATGAAATTTTTCAATTGATAACAGAAAGTGGGGTGTTTAATGATGATTTAGAAATTTTGACTAAATTAGCACAAGGATTAGAAAATTCAGTGTTGAAAAATAAGTTGTCGTTGTTAGGATATATCTGTGAAATGATTCTGAGGAAGCATCTGACTAATAAAGATGAGAGTGATTTGAAGTTGTCTAAACTAACTAATGGTTTGACTTCTCTGTTAAATAAATTTAAAGAGCAACAAAGTAGATTGAATAGTGTCGATGGTTTGATTGATTCAGAGTTGAGGAAGACTGAAGGTTTAAAAGTTCAAGTTGAAGTTAAAGACAAGCAAATTGTAGATTTGAAACTAAAAGTTGACCAGTTGAAAATTCAGATTGAACATTTAGGTGTTGCCAATCCTGAAGAAATTAATAACTTGAATAACCAAATTGATGAGTTAACGGTTACCATTAATCAATTGTATGAAGTAGTTGGCGATAAGGATAAATTGATTGAATCTTTAAAAAATGATAAGGATGCATTAACTCATGATATTTTAAAAGTAACTGGTTTATCTAAAAACCTCAAAAATGAAAATATTCAATTATCTCATGAAAACAACATTTTAGAAAATAGTATAGATGGACTGAAAAGTCAATTACATTCTCAGAATGCTAAATTCAATGAATTGCTTGACTCTTCAGCTGCAGTAAATGAAGATTTACAGAACTTACGACTGGCTTATGATGATTTAATTACCACTGATATCAACTTCCAAACTCACTTGATTAAACTATTGAGTTCAATACTGGATAAAAAATCAGTTAAAGAGGCAGCGGAAAAGATTTTACAATTGGCGAATAGGAAAAAACTAGGATTAGATATCACTAGCATAAAAAAAGTGCATTCATCAGTCTACCAATATGATTTAGCTGCTATTGAAACTATCATCGATGACCATGCCCAGTTAGTTGAAGAATTAAACAGACTCCAAACTGAAGTTCGTCAATTACAGCAACATATTGCCCAATTACAACAGCATCATTTTCAACAACAGAGACAATCCGATGACGTGGATGATAATGTTAAGGAATCTATTACTAGTGAGCACAATGACTCATTTGATGGAAATACTGATGGTGGTAATAGTAATGGTCTAGTTAGTCCAAGATCGAAGTTAAGACTAGAGGAAGTTGTCAGAAGATGGAAGGCAGCTGAAGAAGCTTTGGCTTTCGAAAGAAAACAGAGCAAGAAAAGGTTGGATGATTTAGAAGGTCAAAATATTAGGTTGAAGGCCCAATTAACTGTTGTCAGTCAAAGAAATACTCGTGGTAAGTGAATTATTCTTCAACTTCAGTGGTATCTATAATTGTTTGCTTTCCACTATTTTCAAAAAAAAATATATTGTTGTTCTTTTTGCTTTTGTATTTATAATATGACCTAGCATTTCCGTTCTCCTTTAATAATAATCTTCATTGCATGATGTTTGATTTGTAATTAGTATAGGACGTAGATAAAAAAACTAGTAAAAATATAAAATTACAGAAGTTTAAGTATAGAGATATCATCTCAGTCTAATCAAGAAATTTAATCTTCCATCTCATCATCACTATCACTATCAGACTCTTCGTCGCCTTCTTCGCCTTCTTCTTCGGCATATTTAACAGCTTGGTCAAACAAATCCTTTGGAACAAACTTATGTAAACCCTTGGTATATTCCGTACTTATCCAAGTTAATTCTAATTCGAAATCTTTATCTTTATTGTCTTCATGCGCTAAATATATGATTCTGGCAGCCTCTTTGACTGCATCCTTTGCTGAAATATTAGGCAAATCTAGTTTTTCTAATTCAGCTTTAGCAGTTTGTCTACCCTTACCTGAAGCAACACCATAATAACCCCAGTAAACTCCAGAAGGTTCAACCATGTATAAATGGGGACCTTCATCATCAACACCTCCCACAATAGCATTAATACCAAATGGTCTAACCGAATTATAACAAGTGTATGCTTGAACATAATAACCTAATCTATCTATTAAACCTGGAATACCAATGGCTTCTTTATATAAAGATCTAAAGGACTGAGCTTCATCTCTACCTCTATTAACGAAATGTCTACCATCAGGTAATAAACCCGAATACACAACACCAATATGTTTATCTATCGATTGGATTCTTTTATTTTTACCTGGAACCAATAACTTGGAAGATATGATTTTTTCAGTGGCTAACACTATACCATCTTTGCATCTTATTCCTAATGAAGTGCCAGTGTTTTCAACTGCTTTTGATGCATATTCGACCTGAAAATTTCTGCCATCAGGAGAAAAGATAGAATTAGATAGATCATATCCGGTACCAATTGAAGTCTGTTAAAAAGAAACAATTGAGTTAGTATTTTTTCATCAATTTAGAGATTATAATATCCGTTAGTATAACATACCATTCTGTATTGATTGTTTGTTTAAGTCAACTTGCCCTTTGTTCTCTTAAATGTGTTCAGTCGTTAATTTGCCATCGTGTTTTCACTTTTCCAAGTGAGACTGAACGAACTAACTGTCAGTTTGTAGTCGTGTCAATAGCAGCACCCTGTTTTTCTATCTTTCATCCAAGCTAGTCAAGGTGGGATGGTTGATAGTTCAATCTAGCCACAAATAGTAACTATGGATACAATAAAAGTAGTCATCTGTGGAGATGAAGGAGTTGGTAAATCATCCATTATCACCTCCTTGATCAAAGACAAATTTGTCCCTAACATCCAGCAAGTCATACCCCCAATTACTATACCTCGAGATTTTTCCTCTTCAACTTATTCACCAAAATCGACAATTTTAATAGATACTATGTCTTCTGATATTCTTAATTTACAATCAGATATTAGGCAAGCAGATGTGATATGGCTAGTGTACTCTGACCATTATACTTATGAGAGAATCTCGCTCTATTGGATCCCAATGTTTAGATCAATGGGTGTTAATTTACCTGTGGTTATTTGTAATAATCAGATGAAAGATGAAAACGAAAATGAAAGTGAAAATGAAAATGGGGGTGAAAATAGAGATGAGAATAGAGATGAAAATGAAAATGAAAATGAAACTGGAGATGAAAATGAAAATGAAAATGGAGATGAAAATGAAAATGAAACTGAAGATGAAAATGAAAATGAAAACGAAAATGAAGACGAAGACGAAAATGAAAACGAAAATGAAAACGAAAATGAAGACGAAAATGAACATAAAAATAAAAACAAGAATACAAGTATAAATAAAAATAAAGACAAAAATAAAAGTAAAATTGAAACTGAGAAAGTGTATAGACAGTATAATCACTATCAGCATCAAATAGAAACCAATAACATTATACTAGATAGTCATAGTAAGAAAACATCTTTGCATGATAAGGAAGATTTGGAAAATGTTATAAATGATGAGTTTGTTCCACTTCTAAAAGAATTTAAAGAAGTCGAGGCATGTATACGATGTTGTGCAAAAGAGAATCATAATGTGAATCAAGCATTTTACATGTGTCAACGTGCAGTTTCACATCCCATTGCTCCATTATACGATTATAAAGATAGCAGTTTAAAGCCATTGGCTGTATCTGCTCTAAGTAGAATTTTCTACTTATGTGATAGAGATCAAGATGGGTTCCTGTCAGATGATGAATTTCTTCAATTACAGCAAAAATGTTTTCATAAATCTATGGATGTCAATGAACTACAAGATTTAAAAACAACTTTAAATGATTGGATTCCAGGATCGTGTAGTGCAAGAAGTATCTCCAATGAGGGTTTTTTAGCATTAAATAAGTTATATGCTGAAATCGGCAGGCACGAGACTATATGGGGTATATTACGTGCTTTCCACTACACAAATTCGTTATCAATAGATGATAAAATTTTACATCCAAAATTGGAAATCCCTTCAAACTCCAGCGTTGAATTATCACCAAAGGGCTATAAATTCTTAGTCGATTTGTTTGTTCTGTTTGATAAAGATAATGATGGTGGGTTAAGTGGAAATGAATTAAATGAATTGTTTTTCCCAACTCCAGGTATACCAAGATCGTGGCAAGAAACAAACTTTCCAAGAAGTGTTGTTTGTAATGAAGAAGGTTTTGTTACATTGCAAGGTTGGTTGGCTCAGTGGGCAATGATGACTTACTTAGACTATAAAACAACATTAGAATATTTGGGGTATTTTGGCTATATCGATAAATTAAATGGTAAAAATGGTTCGGACACAATATCAGGATTACATATTACTAAAAACAGAAAACTGAAAAAGAGAAACGGTAAGCTATTTAGAGCACCGGTTTATGATCGTACAGTTTTTAATTGTTTTATTGTTGGTGCACCAGGCTGTGGTAAATCGTCTTTATTAGAAGCGTTTTTAGGTAGACGATATAGTGGTTATTATTCACCCACAATTCAACCAAATGTGGTTGTAAATAGTGTTGAATTAACAGGTGGTAAACAATGTTATTTAATTTTAGAAGAGTTAGGTGAACTTGAGGGAGCAATACTGGAGAACAAGACCAAACTGGAGACATGCGATATTTTATGTCTAGCTTATGATTCATCCAATCCCGAATCATTCCAGCATTTAATTGATTTGATGAACAAATATTCTGGAATGCATGATTTACCTGTTGTTTTCGTTGCATTGAAAGCAGATTTGGATAGGCAACAGCAAAGATCCGATCAACAGCCTGAACCATTTACAAGACAATTATATTTGCAGCCGCCAATGCACATATCATCAAGTTGGAGTACCTCGTTAAGTGAGTTATTAAGTCATTTAGTTGAATTGGCAGGCAATCCGAGGATCTGTACGCCAGGTTTGGAACCTGTTCCTGAAGAAACAGATCCTTTTATCAATCCTTTTACGATTGGTACTGGGGCTTTAGGTTTTATGGTTATTGTTTCCGTTTGGTATCTTAGGGGTTACATAATTGGCAGTAAATCATCATAGATTTTCCTTTATGTTCGGTTTATTTCTTAACAAAACTCTCCTATATATGCTAATTTCATAAAAGTAAACATAAAAAGATCATACTTATATAATTCTAAAATATTCTGTGGTGGCGAAGGGTTTGTGCAGCATACATTAACTTATCTTCACTTGTTAATTTCTTAGATGGTGAATAATCTATAGGTAACAGTAAGTTGATGCCCAAGTATCTGTTAAGATTTGTCAAACAAGAAGGCGTCCAAATACCTCCGTTGGAATAAGTTTCTTGATATAAGAAACTTACAATTGTCCGTATAGCAACTTCAATTGGGCCACTGTCAGCAAGTGCATCTCTTAACTTTGTATTAGCCACAAACTTATCTATAATTTCAATAGTAAAATGGCTTAAGGCTTCGTATCTGATATATGATGAGGTTTTGTCTTCCATAGACTTAATGAACTCAAGTAATCCTAACAAATCGAACTTTCCAGTATAATATTTAATAAACGGCACAGCTAAAACCTTCAGATCATGTTGGATGATTATATGTTCTTCTTCACTCAAAGCATATTGAGAAGAAACCACACGATCAATGATTGATAACGCAGCGTCTACCTCATCATTATACAGAAGTTTTAAAACTTCTGTATAATCCTCAACACCCTTAAAATTAGAATTAAATAAACCAGCAATATATATCAGATCATCACTATTCCTGCTCATGTTGAATCTTGGAAATCCTGGCCATAAATAATTTCTGGAAATTTTATTTTCAATGGTATCCCACTTATCCCTTGCACCAATCATTGACTCCCAGTGAGGAAACCCTCGTCTTTTTAAAAATGGATTCATCAATCTTGAATAATTAACCTTATCAGAATGCTGTCTCGATGATAATTTAGCCAATCCCTTATTAATCATCCACCAATCTTCACTTTCCCCTTCGCCAAAGTTTCGTTTGCGGTCTTCAGATAACTTTAACCATGCGTATTCAATTAAATCTACACTTTTTAACTGACGGTTTAAAGAGTATGCAAATGGTAATATTAGGAATGATTGTTGAGAATTAATTAGGTGTTGTACTACTATTTTAGCTTTTTCTAAATCCCACTTATAAAACGAATTAATAAAGTGGAATGATTCGTCTAGTCGTTCTTGTTTTAACATTAGTCTAAGTAAATTGTCGAGAATTGATGAACTAGTTTTTGGTTTAGGATATCCTAGATCACCAATATATTGTAAACATTGGTCTGTTTGATGAAATTTTATAAAATCTTGTATTGTTTTCGCTTCTTGGTGGTTCATTTCTACTACCGGTAATCTTGATGTTGATATTGTGTCTGTGTCTGTATTAGTATCATGTTGTGATTGTTTGATTAGTGAAAGTTTTAAAGATTGTTGGGTTTTAATTGGATCAAGTTTAAGTAAGGTATCAACTAAATCTGAAGTATATTTTTTGGTGGAATTATATCTGACATAATTTGCTTTGGTTATAAGCTTTATCATGTGCTTGATCACTATGTAAGTTTAGGGACTCAAATTTCTCAATTTGAATCATTTATCTGAAAAGATCAGTTGGATAAAAGATCAGAAAAAGGTGTTCATATTCGACGCGTCGTTAGTCTTTCATTTGACACCCGTGCACTTCCATGTCACCAAGGATGCAACCAACTCAAATGCTTTAAATCTGAACTGTTAACTCAGTATAACCAGCTCACAATATTCTTTGAGCCTATCAATTGGTCACTTTCCCTTCCTTATCCCTATTTTTTACATCTATTACATAAATCATGGGCACAACATCATATTTGGCAATCACCACATTATCCATAGTGGGTGGCTGTACGTATTATCGTTTTAAAATTGTCTTATCACACAAAATTCCAGAATTTAAAGAGAATAACATTATACTAACTTAATGGCGGAATTTCAACAAAAATAGATATGTTATTTAACAAGTCAGGAGAACAATTCAACTTTGGCGAATTTCTAGAATCAGTGTCACCTTACATGTGGGCCAACTTGGGTATTGCGTGCTGTATTGGATTTTCCGTCATTGGGGCAGCTTGGGGTATATTTATAACTGGTTCATCCATGATTGGTGCTGGTGTGAAGGCACCTAGAATCACCACAAAAAATTTGATTTCGATTATTTTCTGTGAAGTTGTGGCCATTTACGGGTTGATTATGGCTATAGTTTTTTCGTCTAAGTTAACTGCTGTTGATTCAGCTTCGATTTTAACTAAAGAGAATTTGTATACGGGTTACTCTTTGTTTTGGGCTGGATTGACTGTTGGGTTATCTAATTTAATCTGTGGTATTGCTGTCGGTATCACTGGTTCAACTGCTGCTATTTCAGATGCTGCTGATTCCTCATTATTTGTTAAGATTTTAGTCGTCGAGATTTTTGGTTCTGTTTTAGGTTTGTTTGGTTTGATTGTTGGTTTACTAATGGCTGCTAAAGCTGGTCAGTTCGAATAACTAAGAATTACCATTAGGAAAAAAAAAACGCTTACTATCATATTTATGTATTCTAAACTATACACTCATTTAACTCATCTCACTTTACTCATGTATTCTTTTTTCTCCCTGTTGTAGATAAGATCTTCCCAATATATACATATATTTTCGATAATTCTTTTTAGTGAAATAATAGGAAAGGCAGTAGGTAATTGTAAATGATTTTTTCGTATTAAAAAAATAAGAATATTGAATAGAAAGCAAAGAGGTTCGTTTCTTCCATGCAAACATTATATAACTTTTCAATAAAGGTCAAAAGTTGAAGTTAAAAAAAAACCCAAAAACAAAAAAAACAATATTCAAAGAAAAAGCTAAGAGAGGACTGTGAGAATAATCGAAAGAAAAGAATAGTATGCAATATCTATATACATTTTGTTTTTGTTTTTTGCTTTTCGATAGCAACTGTAATGAGCCACTACAATCCGACCTTCAAATTTATCTATAACTTACTAACTTCTTCAACAACAGCACCATCATCGGCAGGATCTAGCAATAACCATTTACAGTCAACATTTTCATGTTTGAATCTATTAATAATATCTTTAGAAATATTATCATAATTGTTATTAGCCAGAACTAAAATAGTTGGTCCAGCACCAGAAAGACAAATCCCCAACAAGCCAGGATGAGATTCAGGCGTAAATTCAGTTAAGATTTCAGTCAATCCTGGAATCAAAACTTTTCTAAAGGGTTGATGTAACTTATCCTGCATTGAATTATAAATGAACTCTGGGTTGGGTTCACCATGTTGTCCCACAGCAGAAGTCAAAACAGCTAATCTTTGTAAATTAAAAATAACATCCGATTTTCCATACTTCTCGGGCAAAACGGATCTTGATTTCTCAGTAGAAACTTCAAATTGAGGTATGATTGCGATACATCTTATCTTATGATTCCATGGATATTTAACATGTCTGCCTAAATGTTGAGGTGCATCAGGAGCAATACCGTTAACATCCAATACATTTTCCAAAGGCTGATGAACAGTAGAATATTCTGCGTCTGACAACTTTCTTAAAAATGAACCAACAAATCCACCCATCATAGCAGCTGTAATGTTATCTGGATGTCTTTCAACCATAAGACAATAATCTAAACATCTTTGTTTATCAAAACCCAAATTAGCAATTGCGTTAGCTAGTAACACACCACCGACAACAGCAGCACCAGATGAGCCTAACCCTCTACCTAATGGGATCGGATTGACAACATGAATCTTGGTACCTTTTGGAAATTGATTAATCTTATTGGCTCTGAGGACGTACAATGCCACTTTGGTGACTAAGTTTTTGGAAGATAATAATGGAACATTGGTTTCACCATCACCTTCGTATGACAGAGTTGCATTGAATGGATCAGTTGAGATGTGGTTTGGGTCTATTTTAACTGACAAAGTCAAATATAAGTTTAAACCAATACCTAAAACGTCAAAACCCGGACCGATGTTAGCTGATGAAGCTGGGACTTTAATGGTAAATTCTCTAGACATGGTGCAAATAGGACTATATATGGCTGTAGAGAGAATATTAATGTTCTGAAAAATAATGTGTGTCTATTGAGGTAATAGTCGATATAGATAGTTGGCTCAATGAGTCGTTCGAATTAAAATTTATTCACCAGTTGAAAGATCTCGCTTAGCTATACTAGCGTACTTCGTTTAAGTTATGGAACGTGAACATACTAAAGTAACAGTGTGAAGGACCGGTATGTGTGATCACTCACTCAGTAGCTTTCAGCGAGGGTATTACAGACTTATCAATCAATATCTTTTTTAAATATTGATAGTTTGTCTTCGAAGGAGGATAGTGGTCATTGGATGGTTTGTATAACCAGCCAAAGAAAGATGTGTAGAGATGTTTAAAGTGTGCAGAATGCAAAAGATTAAGTGAAAATGTGGAAAAATTGAAATAAGTTATCATTTTGGAAAGAAGGGTTTTAGCACAGTGAGCTATGAAGTAGTTAGTTACTCATGGTTGATAAATCAAAGCTTTTTTTATTAGATTGGTCAGCTATTCTAATATTAATAATATGTAACGGTTATAATATGAACTACGAGTTAAGGCTTAGCTTAGCTTTGTGCTTTGATAGACAATATTTATTTTAGTGGCAGGGTGTACAGAAATCTAAACGGAAGTGGGACGGTTCTTGTTTAATTATAAACACAGCTCTTATTTTCAAGATACAAAGTTATTTCTGGAAAAGCAGTTAACCAACTAGGTTTTGTGAAGTCTATGAAAAGTTATACACATAAAGTCGCCCTAGATCGCCTTCCAGTGTTTTGCGTGTGAATGCCAATAACGAGTGCTTACGTCAGCACCTCTCCAATCGCTCAATAATTCCAAATCACTCCAAAACAAGCCTAATCTACCAGAAGACCCAATTACTAACAACTCAGAACACATCACAACTCACAATCACTATAAGCTCTGTTCACTATATCTCAACATCATTATATTGGTATTACTTGTGTGCACTTTTTGTCTCTCGTGTTTGGCTCCCTTTGTCCCACCAACAACAACAACAACAACTCCGTGTCCCTTTTATCATATAATTTTACTTCTCTAATTTCACATATCTATTTATTCATCTTGCGACACGATCCAACTTGGTCACTCTTTATTTGTTGTTCTTCTCTTTACAAAAATATATTAATCGATAAATAAAATACCTTTGCTCAGCACGCACATCTCTCTCCGTTTCACTTAACCTCATTGCATTTCAAGTTACACGTTACATCAATGCCAATGACTACTCCTCGAAGAAAAAGTGCTCCTCTGCCTTCAACAGGTTCTTCTAATTTGAAAAAAAACTCTGCAAGAAAATCAACTCATGAGGAATTATTAGCTGCTTCTCATGCAGTTGAGCAAGAGTTGCATGTCGTTACAGCCTTAAAAAGGCTTTCTTTAGGAAATTCTTTGAACTTTGATCCTGATTTGCCTGCTGACTTTAATGATCTAAATCTGTTAGACACTCAGCATTCGAAAAGTGAGCCTTCTTCTCCTGTAAGAGATTATTATTCTTCTTCAGGAACTCCTAAATCTCCAACCATACCACAGGAAACAATTGATGAAGATAATGAATCTGTAAATGATGATGCCTCTTTGGATTCTGAAGTAATGCTTGAGTCAACTAAATTGATGTGGGTCCCGGCAAATGCACATCCTAAATTGGCTCCTGAAAATTTTAGAAAGCATGTTCAGCAAACTGTTGATGAGATTACTTCAAAATTACAAAGATCAAATTCTGTTAAATCGAGTCTATCAACTGAATCAACTTCCGATGACGACGCTTCGGTTACTTCCAGTAAATTGAAAAATAAAAAGTCTGTTAAAATAACTACACCAAATTCAACCGATGATATAAATGATGGAAAACCTTCTTTAAAAGAGTTATCTCAAGAATTACAAAGTTTGTCTCAGATGGCAGGTCTTAATTCAACCGATGCTGTCACATTGGCTAGAACTTTATCTTCCTCCTCTCTGGGGTTTACTAAGTTAGAAAGAGATGCGTTCACAAATCTGGAGAACTTAGCTCCTTTATCGGGAGATAATAATGCACTCGCTTCTTCGAATCTATCAACCGCAATAAATTCTGAAGTGTCTCTTTCTGAAAATTCAGATGAAGCAGATTTGCCTATTCCACTGCTGGGTCCTGATAATGGTTTAAGAAGATCAAGATGGACAACTTATAGAAAATCCGGTTCAAAGTCAAATAGAATTCCAAGTGATGGCAAGAACTTTAAAGGTATTCTACAGAAAAATGGTGAAGAAAGATCAGAAGAAATGTCTCAAAATTTACTTAAAAGTGATGAGCAACATGTTATATCTATCACTACTCCACAACAAAAGTCGCAACAACAATTGCCACAAACATCACAACAGCAACGACCTCAGCAACAGTATCACCCACATCATCAACAACATTCGCACCCTCCTTATCAACAACAGCCATATTTTAATCAACAACAGCCAATACAGCAACAAAGAAAGTATTCCCCTAATACTGGCCCTGGAGGCAAGCCTTCCTTAAAACAGCAGCAAACTTATCCTCAAAGACAACCCAATGAATTAGACAGTAAGCTGGCCAATAACTTGAAAGGTATAACTAAAAAAAGAACTCCATCATCTAATTTACCTCCATTACCTCACCAAAAATTGCCTGCAACCCCTCAACTTCATCGTCACAGTCGTTCTCATCCTCCTTTCCACCAGCAGCAGCAACACAGTGGATATCCTCCACAGCAAGGCGGCCAAAAGTATCCACCTCAACAACAGCAGTATCAACAACGACAACAACGGCCTCTACCACAGCAACAGCAACAACAACAACAACAACAACAACAACAACAACAACAACAACGTTTTGCTCAAAAACAGCAGTATCAAAAGCAACAGCAACAACGATACCCTCAGCAACAACAGTATCAACAGCAAAAGCAGGGGTTATATCAACAACAGCCACTACAACAGGTGTATCAACAACAGCAGCAAGTCCAAAAGCAGACTCAATTGCAACAAAGACAGCAACAACCACAACAATTGCAATTACAACAAAGACAGCCTCAACAGCTACAACAAAGACAGCAACAATCATTGCCTGTTTCTCAACCTACACAAAAATCTCCTACTAAAGAAAATGTGACTGTTCCACTTCCACAGACTGGTTCCATTCCAACTGGACATGCCAGACCTAAGAATACAATGAATAAATCAGCATATGTCCAATCTAATCGCTATCAGCAACAACAAAATCAACAACAAAAACCAGTAACTGCTGGTGCTGTTGTTCAACCTGATAAGCCTGATAAATCTGATAAAGCTAGAAAATCAAGTTGGAATTGGTTAAAATCATCATCACAACAGGCCCAGCAAATACAACAATTACAAGCTGAGCAGAAAAAGCAACAGCTGTTACATCAACAACATCAGGAAGCAAAATTAAAGCTGAAGCAGCAACAACTGAATGTTGATACTAATAAAGCTTCACCTCCTCGTTCTCATACTAGAAATAGACATGGTACGTTGGGTACTACTGAATCTCCACCTCCACCTCCACCAACAGCTGCTAGTAACGATGATATAAATGATGAAACCGATGCTGACGAATCTATTCCTGTTTCGGTTGCTCTGTCGCCCACTAAGGAAAAGGAAAAAGAGAAAGAAAATGCCGATGCTTCTGGTACTACCTTTAATGCTTCTGTTATTACCCCTACTAAAGATGGTAAATTACATTTTTCAAGTTTCTTTAAACTGAAGAAAGATAAGAATAAGACTCTTAGTAGTAATGCAGATGTAGGTTCAGATTCGGAGACTGAAAGCATCACCGATAAGAGAAGATTAAGATTCAGAAAGAAGTCTCATGAGCATACTGCCTCTAATCTAAGTTCAAATGGTACTCCTGTTGCTTCATCTCATATGAAGCCTTCATCAAGTGAGGAATCACCAAGAAAGACGTCTGGTCAGTTGACCACTCAGGAACAGATCATCCAAGAAGACCAGCAACAACAACTATCAACTTCTATTAAAATGTCTTCTGCCACTTCATCTACTCCTATCTCATCATCAAATCAAGCCTTCAATAAAGATAAATCGTTACCTTCAATACCTCAAGATGATACTTGTCAACAGCAGAAGCAACAACAAGTATCCTCTTTTCCTAATTCTATTCAAAGGAAAATTAAAGAATCGAATAGAGGTACCACTAGCGTTGCTGAAAAAAAAATTAAATCGAGAACCAGAAGTAAATCGATCACGAAGAATGTATCATCTAAAATTTCGAATAGTTCAAGAGATAAGAAATCTGTTGATCAATTATTCAAATCCAATTCCAAATCACAATCACAATCTTCTCCAGCTGAACCAGCCCTTACTGAGAGTGGTCCTATGGTTCAGGCTGGTCAGTTAGCTCATAAATCCTCTACTGAATCATTAAAATTGCAATTGGAAAGAACAACATCGAATAATAGACCAACTAAACCGAATCAGCCATTACAAATGACTGAATCTGCTTTTGGTTTCCCGTTACCACCAGTTTCTCATTCGACAGTTGTAATGCTAGATTACAGATACCCAGTTCATGTCGAAAGGGCAATTTACAGATTATCGCATTTGAAATTAGCTGATCCAAAAAGACCATTACGTCAACAAGTATTATTGAGTAATTTCATGTATGCATATTTGAATCTAGTCAATCATACTTTATTCTTACAGTCTCAAGAGGATGAAAATAATTCTGGTGCTGCTGCTGCTGCTGTTGCTGGTAGTGAAGATGTTGCTATGGGGGGTAGTATTGCTAGTGAAACTATATTTGAAGAGAAGAAATCAATTAGTAATGAGGAAAGTATGATGATTGATGAGTATGAGGGAGATGGAAAAAGCATTAACACTACTGGCAATAAGCAATTCGATAACAATGATTTATATCATAGTTATGCATATGAAGGTGAATTCGATGGGTTGGATGATGAAGACTTAGATGTCGATTATGTTGTTGATGGAGAAGAGCAGGTTTTAGTTTCGAAGAAGAATAGAGATAATAAAGATAATGGCTATTATGGCAGTGATGATAACGATGGTGATGATTTTGAGGAGTATCCTATTGACGATGTTTATGGATCTGGACATGATTATAGTTCTGGTGGCTACTATCAAGATGAAGAAATATACAGTCATTAGGTGATGGATAGTTTCGTTGTTTTTTTATCATTATTATTATTTATTTATGATGTTTATTTTGGATTAACAAAAATATAGATGAATAAAAGTTGGAATTGATCTCTTCACTTTTGTTTCAATTACCTTCTATTATAAGAGAAGTACTATATTGATATTTATATTTACTGACTCTTAGCATCACCCTTTAATATATTTTTATCTTTTGATGATTTCATCAAACTTCTATTTTCCTTTTTGGTATGTGTCATTTTTCTACATATATAACATTTTTGTTAACCTCACGTTTCCTTTACTCTTTATTTTCTTCTCGGATCCCGTTTTATTTGTTTTTATTGTTGCATATGCTTTATGTTATGATTACTTCCTCTATGTGTAGTTATTGAGTTATTTTTGTTTGTTTTTGTTGCTTTCCAATGTTTTTTGTCTTTGGGTTTCATATTACATATATCTTCTTTAATTGTTTTTTTTTTACTCTTCTGTTTGCTATTATTTGTTAAGTTCATGAGTTCATTCCATTCTTTTTTTTTCATTGTTGTTTTCTTTGCCTATTCTTTTTTGTTCAATATAAGGAGTTTTTATATCTTGTTTTAGAAATAGAAGTCAATCTAGTTTTGATTGGTGGTGTTATCGTTGGATTGATCGCTGACAAAAATTAACTTGCTTTTTATAAATTTGAAAAAAAATATTGATCATTTATTTTCTCTATTTACAACTTTATATTTTATTTTCGTCTTTCCCTTAATCTATTTAATATTAATACTAGTTGTGATTCTCAATATATGTATTCTTAATATGTTCCACGTCCACGTATATTGATATTAATTGAGACAGGTGAGATTAAAGATTTAATTAAAATACAGCATAAAGTTACACATTGAATACTACAGATATTTTCGACGTTTAAAGAAAAAAATAATGGTGAAATTTTAGTCAAACTAAAAAAAAATCTAAAAAAGTGTTATATATGAAGTGAAGTTCAAAAACACTTGAGAAACTGTCAGGAATTAAAATGTAGAGGACAACTTAAAAACAAAGACATAAACGATAAAGTAATGTTATTAGAGAGATAGAATTAAGTAGGTGATAATGAGAATTGATGTGATTATATTTTTGTATGATTAAGCAGCGAGAGTGTGTATATCTATTAAAGTGATTTTTATGGACTTATTATCAGTACTAGCAAAGGTAATGAGAGAATTAGAGGTTGGTAATGGTAACAGATATGAATCATCGAATGAAAGTTATAATATCAAATTTATATTTGAGCCAGCAAAGATATAATGAGAGAATTAGGAGTAGGTAATAGTAACACAGGTTTCAAACCAGAAAGAAGTTGTAGCAAACATGAAATGTATAAAACAAAAATAGACAGAAAAGGAACAAATAGTAATCATCAATCGAAATATATACCTTAGATTTCAATTAATTAAAGTAGCTAGTGTAAATAGTAGTGAAAGTAGTTGAGTCCTTGGTGACAGTTGTTGGCAAGTACATTGGAGGAACTTCAGGACTTGTATAGACCCATTCAGTGACTGTAGCGCCCGTAGTTGTACCAGTAATGGTGTATGGAAGGGTAACTGATGCATCATCATCATCATCATAGTTTCCAATGATGTATTGAGTCACTGTAGTCTGAGACCCAGTGTAAGGTTTTGATGTGGTTGATGTGGTTGATGTTGAGGTAGATCTAGTTTTGCCTGCTGTGACGGTTTGGTAGACAGTCACTGCTGGTTCGGTCTCGGTTAAAGTAACTGTCTGAATTGGATAAGCTCTCACTGAACCAGCTAAAAAGAATAAAGCGGTAGCTAATAATGATTTGGAATATTGCATGATTGATACTGGTTATATTGTAGTAGTCGTGGTTGTAGTTATAGTTAGGGTTATTATTGTAACGTTGTTTGAATAATTTGAAAGAAGAAACAGGAAGAGTTTAAAATGGATGAATTAGGGGAATCGTTTACCTTTTATAGAACGATGATTGCTACTAAGGGTAAATAGTAGCTCAGGTACAATTCGAGTACCTATTGGTCAGTAGGTTTCATTGCACTTAAATGCTTCCCTTCTTAGTCATGCTTTTCTATCATATACTCTAGTTTAAATATAGAAATGGCTAGTTTTTGTTTTCTAGTAACTGGCGTACTTACTACTGGCACTAGACCAGTTTAGTCGATTGATGATGTTTTAAGTTCAACTGACCAGGCGAGTTAAGCCGCAAAGCCCAATATTCCTTCCCCGGTTGTTAATTGAAGACCTTGACCGTCGAATTGGCTGGTTTGAAAGCTCCAAACTTGATAATTGTTTCTGTCACATCTAACCTTAAAACCAAAACAAAGAAAACAAAGCAATCAAAATCAAGATCAAAATCAAAACATTATCCAATGTAACAAGGATGAGATCAATCGATCACCCAACTTACACTGAAAACCACGTGATCCCTGATTAAGGTCATACAAAGTTTCAAACACAACTAAAGAAAATCACAAAAAGTTTACTTTTAGAAATTATGCAATAAATATATGAATAGAAAGTAATTTATTTCTCAGTTAACAATTAATCCATCAAATAACTTGATTGGAAAATCGACAAATTTAAGGTACCAACATACCCCTGCGTACCTGCAAAAGACAGTGAGGATCTGCTGTTTTTTTGAATAGAACTGGTTCAAACGGCCTTCAAACTGACACCACTGATCAGCCTGGAATTTATGTATCTGAGATTTGATGGCCCTGTATGTGTCATACCATTATTGATTTTTGAAATATCATAAACTGTTTAAAAGGAATTCTCTGGAACTGAAATCGACATGGTCTCCAAACCAGAGGAGTAAGAAATGGAACTAACCAGATTGGGAGATTGGATCTCTAGTCATGGCAAGTGAGAAAGGAGAAATACTACTCCTTGACTTTGGCTTGTGTTGAGATGATGATAGTCGATTCAGAAATTGAAGTTGCCTGAGCTTGGAATAATAAAAAGTATATATGATATTGATCGGTTGATTCGTCAATTAGGCTTAGTGGTTGTAATTTTGTAATACAGAGTCTGAGAAGTTGAGTTCAACAAATAACAAAGAGAATCGTTTGTATCCTTGCTTTAACTTCTTCATATGAACATCACAAAAAATAACTGTTGAGTTCTCATGCCATTTTTATACATTTTTAATTAAGGTTCATTTTATTAGAATGTTATTACTATTATATTGTTAATTATTTAACTCAAGTATGAAGGAATTGAAATTCTGCCACCACTACATGAAGAAGTATTAATCGCGTGAATATTATGTATTCAATTTTTAATAAGAAAAAGCCATATTATAAGAATTTATATTTTTTAAATATATATGTTATAAAAAGATGTACTAAATTCCAATGCAGAAAACCAAAGGAAACAAACATTTATATTGAAAAGAATTAAGAGAAGAACAAAATTAACGAGTGAAGGCAGAGAATGGGTAATGTACAATTTTTGAATAAAAAAGTAATAAGAAAGCAACAAGACGTAACAGTAAAAGAAATAACAAGGAAAATAAAAGTATGAAAAAAAGCTAAAACTAAAATCAGTTTTAAACTCCAAAAACCCAACCAAATGAAATCATATGAGTACAGTCTTTTATAATAGGTTGTAAACAACTTACTGTTGGGTTAGATAATTGGAAGTGTAGGTGGTACTATCTTCAGTAACGGTAGTTGGAATTCTAACTTCAGGTTTATCAACAAAACCAACGACAAACTCAGTGATAGTTGCTGCATTTGAGGAAGCTGAAACAATGTTGGTGTATGGTGGTAAAACCGGAATATCTGTATCATCAAGTGTGATAGCAAAATATACAGTAGTTGTGACTTGAGAAACAATTGGAGCAGTAGTTGTTACAGCAATTGGTATAGCAGCAATTGGAGATGATAATAAAGAAACAACAAATAAAGTGGTTAATGAAGTGCTGTACATGATGATTGGAAGTAGGTTATATAAGAGTAGATTAGTTAGAACAAATGGATCTTGTATAAAGAAGAAGTAGAATTGTTTGAAATGAAATCCTAACCAAAGGGAAAGGATATATGATGTTTAAATACAAAACAATTGGATCATATCAAATACAAGTTTCTGGAAAAGAAATCAATAGTATTGCTGATAATAGAAAAGGTATAAATATAGAAATTATCTGATGGGTACTATATAGTATTATGCAATGAAAGGATATGGACAATCTAGCTACTTGTGCATTGTCAGTACAATACTCAAACAATAAAAAATATAGGCAGATCTTCGATATTGATTATTTGATGAATATAGTACTATCTGACTGGAAATGTCGTAGTTGAAATCACAAAAGGGTTTTTACTATGTTTCTAAAAATGGAATTTAGTTTTATTATCAGGGTATTTCATCGAGAAAGAAAAAAGCCTGAGCTCGCTTAGCTTGATTCTAATGAAAGGGGTAAGTGTCATAAATAAAAATGACAACTAGTAAGATATTATGACTATCTTTAGAAACATTTCAAGAGCAATTAAGAAGAGCTTTTTAAACTTTACTATTACTTAAATCCGCCTCACAAAATTTTGGGACCTGGTACCTGCGCTGATCTAAACGTTTCTTTATCTACAAAAGTAGGGAGACAATAGAGACGGCGACTCGTCGAAAAACTAAATTGACTTGATACGCATCTACTTCCTTTAAATTTATTTTCTATAGTTCATGATTCAAAATTGTAATTAGATAGTGGAGGAATACACCTTAGATAATACTATCATTAATGATAGTATAAATGCTAGTGTTATATATAGTGCTTGATTTATACAATTAGAATACAAAACATAAGAATAGTCATGCTGGATTTAAGGAAATGTGGAAAGTAAGGAGTCTTGTTAATTAGCTAAGCTAACTAACAAGCTGATCTAACTGATCTGGAATGCGAATGCGAATGCGAAACGTGCCTGTAGCTGGTGGGACACTTACCTTCCTAATTTGTTAAGAGTTTAATAAAGTATTGCTAATATTAATCACGTAATATATTTAATTACATATTTATATTTTATCCCTGAACAATATATCAACTTTGTTAATCCACTTAGGCATCACCTTTGCTCTACGAGCTCTCAAGCTCTCAAACCATTTTTCTACAAAAATATATGAAACTTATCTGTTTATATTGCATTCCTGCTACATATAACAAGAAGAATCCCCAGAAGTGCCAACCTAACAGACTGTAGCACCTTCTCTCTATAATCTCTTCATTCATCATTCTCAAAACGATACCACATACCAAACATGTTCTCACACACTTTAAATGTGTTCTTTTTTCTCATTAAAGGATCTATGTTTTTACACTTTGTAGAATGCATCCAGGCGTTTCCCATAGTCATTGACGAAAGATATATCCAACAGCCAGTCCAAAACGAGGCTATTATTGAAAGCACTAGACCATACTTTGATATGATGACACAATGGACTCCAGAGGAGACTGGTATCACTTTAAACTTGGCTACCACCCTCACAGTAGACGACGAAACCTTAATAGGTTCATTGGCCCCAGTTATCACTATCAATCCTAAACCTATTACCACCACCTTTTTGATAGACCCTATTTCTCACTCTAGTAATGGAGTATGGACCACTGAATGGTCTACTAAATCATCTACTGTTTATTCGACTGGCACAACTTGGACTACGTTTTGGTACATCTACTCAGATGGTGACATTGCTGACTTCATTACCGTTTCTGATGAACAACGCAGACAACGTGCTACCAGCACTTACGAACCAATACAAGGTACTGCTATAAACACTGACTTCCTTACTGTTCCTTCAAATTAAGTTTTACGAAAACCAAAACTGAAACTGCGACAGCAGAGATTTAAGTATATTTATTATATAAAAATTAAAAAGGATCATTCCATTCATTTCTTATGTTCTTTTTTTTATACCAATTTCATTCACGATAACTTCTTGCATTTCTTACCAACCTACTAGTTTTTAGTTATCAGTCTTTACCTACTTATGGCTGCTTTGCTTTTTCTATCTTTTTCATCTATTTTTTCTTGCTTCTTAAACGTAGCAAGAATTGGCCAATATTTTACCAAAATATTGCGTTTTTTATTGTCTTTTGATACCCCGTCTAATATTTTTATGATATTAACAAACTTGCCTCATCATATTTTTCTTGTGAGATGCCTCTCAGTTATTAGTATAATTTCCGTTTAATTTCTGTGACTAGTGCAGTGATATTTTATCATCCACATGCAGATATGAAAGTAGTAGTAAAAAGGGTGTAGTACATATACATCTAAACAAATAAGAAATAAACACAAACTAATATACATATAAAAAAATAAGTAATCAACTATCCAAACGACCAATCTCAGACTTCTCTTTCAACTTTTCGGTCAGATCTTTATTGTCCTCAACTACCTTCTCGGCCTCTTTCAAACTCTTTGCAAATACATCCATAATAAGCTTAGTCTGATCTGAATCTATTTTCGCCAACCTAAAATCTCTGTACTCTCTATCTTTGGTAGATTTCTTTCGACTCGAGGTCTTGGTTTCTTTCCTGTTGAATGGTGATGGATCACTAGGTTCAAATCTCCGTTCTTTACGTTTTCTCTCTTCTGATCTGTCTTCATAATCACCTATGGCAGTGTCACTCCCTGATTCGTCATCGTCATCAATATAGTATTTTCTCTTTCTACGAGTAGTCTGTTCTAACAATTTTATATATTTTTCTTTTTCATCATTTAACTGTTTTCTTTTCAGATCTAGTTCAGACATCATTCCAGCTAACTGCCTTTTACTCAATTCTTTCTCTGTCTCTAAGTCTTCAATCTTAGACTGAAACCCAGCAAAATTCACCTCTTGTTGTCTTTTCATCGTTGATATGTCTGAACGGATCAATTCGAGTTGCTTGACCAACATAGCCGAATCATTGTCGGATCGAGAAGTATTGTTATTTCCTAGATTTGATTCAAAGGATTTCAATTGATCATCTAGATCTAGATCTAGTTTCTGTATTGAAGGAATATCACCCAGTTCTTTTCGTTTATTTTCAATTTCTCTCTCCATTCTTCTTAATTCAGATTCTTTTTGAATTCTTTTCATATCCAACTCTTGCACTTCTCGTTCATATTCTCTCATGCTGTTGACCTTACGTTGAGCGTTGGTAGTTGATGAGAGAGGTTTTAATTCATTATTACTCAACGATGATAAACTAGCAAACTTAGAACTACCATTAATATTAACGGGAACATGCGTCGATGATGATGACTTATCTATGTTTTCATTCTCATTATAAAAAATCGAAGACACAACTTTCTTGCCAATATTCGAAAGCGAATTCAACACACCAAAATAATGGGAACTGCCATTAGACGTTGATTCTATAGGTGAAGATATATATGATGGAGGACTGGACAAATCTGGTGTCTTATACTTGGTTGAATGAATATTTCGGAGAATTCTGCTTGTTGGAATTCTTGAAGTATCGGGTATTGTATCAATAGGTGATTCTCCTAGTAGTTCATGTGTTTTCTTGGGGGTGAATCTAGTAGATGACTGTTTCAAAATTGGTTTTGGGAAGTCTTGTTTAGTAAATGTTGGTAAGCTAAAGCGGGAGCTAAAAGATGATGAAGGTTTAGTTCTGGTTGTGGTTGTGGTCGTAGGAGTTGCACGTGATGATGAATAGTTGTTTTTATCTGAGGAGTATTTCCTAGTAGTCGAATCCAAAGAATATTTCCTGGATACTGGAGTACTTTCGGACAAGCTTCTTGTTCTCTGAGATGGAGTGCTGCTGTATTTTCGACGTTGTGAAAACGAAGGTGTTGTTGTGGTGGGTTTCTTGTTTCTATTGAAAAAAATCTTTTCGGCTTCCTCCAATCTTCTTCTTCTCTCAGCAGGTGTCAAAAGCTCTTCGGGCTTTGTGTCTCTTGTGAATTTCACTCTGGAACTCATTTGTCAGTTTATAGGTGTCTATTGGTATATGTAATTGTTAGTGAAGAACTCCAAAGCAAACAAAAGACTCGATTTCACTTTTTTTTTTGAAACAGAGACAGACGCGTGCTGGGGCTCGTTGGTTCATCTCCAATTGTGTTTTCGTGTTTTTAACTCTGGTCACCGTATGTTCATAAAATCACACCGTTAACAAGAAAAAAAAACAGTTATTGCAATGGATTCATCAGTGGTGCTACCTATCGATCTTAAGCCCTCAAATTTAAGACCCCTGGCCTACAGAGTGTTATCCAAGAAGTATGGTTTGAATATCCAGTCCTCAGCATTGGAAATCTTGAGTGAATACATTGGTAGTAAGTTCGGTAACGAATGGAGAGGTCCTAAAACAATTGGCTTTTTAGAGAACATTGCACGTATCTGGAAAGATCAGGATAGAGGTTTATTTGTTGATGGTGATAATGTTGCTTTAATAATCAGAGAAATATCAACCAAGGATGAACAGGAAAGAAAACACTCTGCTAAAGCAGCATCTACAACTGTTGGGGTAACTAGGTTGGATACCATAGTGGACACACAAGCTGATTTTGTTACAACTGCTCCAGACTTTGATATTTATGATTATCAGCAAAGCACGCAATCCAATGAAGATGCGGCCAACAGTTTGAACTGGAAAGAGTTTTTCAAAGTGATCGATATTTCCAATTATAAGAGATTCAAATATAATTCCAAAAGAAGACAATTTGATTACATAAAGCCTACCACAGTGGAAGAAGAATCTAGTTTACTGATGGAGTTACCAAATACCCAAGACACAATCAATTATTTCATCAGTAGATTGCATATATTAAAAGATAGACTATTAAGAAATGAGCATTTCCAGCCAACCACATTTAGTGCAGTTAATTCAATAACTGGCTCAGTTAATATTAGCAGTGGGATAGGAGCATCACAATCAACTCAGATAACGGCGATCAAAAATTTATTGGGTCGTCATGGACAAAGATTTGTGTTATTTGGTCTACTTACGAAAAACTTCAAGGGTTTATGGCAACTACAAGATGATTCAGATGTTATTGAATTAATATTAACACAAGCTATATTTTCCGATACATGTTTCTTTGTTCCTGGTAATTTTGTCATTTGTGATGGTATTTATTCAAGCAGCGGTAAATTTTACGTTAGCACGTTGGCCCATCCACCACCTGAGAGAAGAGAACAATCCTTGGAAGCTTTTGGAAGTATGGACTTTACCTCGACTTATTCAAAAAATGGTAGAATTGATCCTCAATTAAAGAGAAAACTACTAAGTTTGGAAAAGAACTATGTAGACCATAAGATCATTGTGCTTGGTGGTGATCTGTTTTTAAATGATTTGAAAGTGTTAGAGGCCTTGAAGAAATTATTTAGTAAGATTTCAGAAGAACTTGAGAGTACGTTGAGCACTATTGTTAGTATTATATTCAATGGCCCATTTACTGAACTACCATTTGATGCTACTGAAGGTTCATCATCGTCACATTTGACTTCGTCAGGTATTTACAAGTCTTATTTCGATTCACTCGCTGCCATTCTTGAAAATTATCCAATTGTTTGTAAATCTTCTAAATTCATATTTGTTCCGGGTGATAATGATCCATGGTCTTCTATGGTAACTAAAGATTCCAATTCATTTTTTCCAAAATTAAGAATTCCAAAGGTTTTTGGCAACAGATTAACTAGATTAATAGATGATATTGAATGGGTTTCCAATCCATGCAGAATTAATTATCTCGCTCAAGAAATATTGATTGTTAGAGATAACTCGAATGAGAGATTCATCAGAAATGATATAAGCTATCTTTCAACTGTTACCGAAGATGATATGGATGAAGATGAAGAGGAAAATGAATTAGAAATTGATAAGATAACGAGAAACCTGCAACAGCAAAAGCTAACTCCTGAAGTTAAGCAAGCTAGAAAAGTAGTTAAAAGTTTACTAGATCAAGGTAATATTTCTCCATTTACATCACAAATTAGACAGATTTATTCTAATTATGCTCACGCATTAAGTTTAGTTCCATTACCAAACGTTCTGTTACTGATTGACCCCACCTCTCCGACCTTTGATTTAATTTATGAAAATTGTCATGTTTTAAACCCAGGTAAGTTCTTAAGACAAGGTAAAATATCATATTTGGAGTATTATCCATCTACTAGAAAATCTCAGCAAATACAACTTTATTAAACGTGTGTAGCATTAATATTATAATAAAAAAATTTAATAGATATATTTCTTTGTTAACTATGTAGTTTTATTTATAAGGAAACGTTTTGAACGTTTGGGTGACATAACAAGGCATGCAATAAATTGGATCTACATCAACTAAATTCTCATAACCAAGTAAACTCAATCCAGCAATTCCAAATAGAGTATGATAAACATCAACTTGATTATCAGGACGATCACTTATTCCTCCATGCTCCATATCCTGACAGCTTAATATAAACCCTTTCAACTTTTCAGAGTTAATGTAATCTAATTTATTCAATATACTCAAACATGATAAAACCCACCAACTGTAGCAAACATCTGGAAGTTTTTCAGGTCTACCGTTCAACCCGCCATTTGAAACCTGTCTCTCACTTAACCAATCAATCAACAGCTCTTTATTGGGCAATTTGTATAAAGCTCCAGCTATAGCCAATGTACCCAAACAGGTAAACACTTGTGCAGCGTGAGATTCAGCTCCAGGAACCATACCGAACGCACCATCAAAATTTTGGCATTTCAATATGAAATCGACAGCTGGATCAACAATTTCAGGACTTAATTCTTCTAAAATAGCTAATGATTGAATCGCAGTATAAACAAATCTTGTATCAACTTCACCAAACCTGTCACCTTGAAATGAGCCATCTGATAATTGCAACGATTTAATAAACTGAATTATCTTTATCTTCTGTTCTGTAGTTAAAGCTTCATTTAGACAATCATACATTTTTAATATTTGAAGTGCCGATAAAGTGGACAATATATGAGAATCATGTTTTGGAAAACTTCCAAAGCCTCCATGTTTTGGGTCATAGCATGACTGAATAAATTTAACCACATCATGCTTATCAAATTCATGTTGATGGTTCAGTAAAAATAGTGCGCATATTCCCCAATACAAACCATTCATCCGTAGGTGTTCAGACATCCAGTATTCGATAAATTGTTTTTGGTCATCTAAAGATTTAATATAATCTATGTGTTTCTGTTTAGCTAAGTGGCCTTCTATCATTTTGATTGGTATTTGACAGG
This sequence comes from Ambrosiozyma ambrosiae, assembly GCA_003705185.2. Classification (NCBI taxonomy): domain Eukaryota; kingdom Fungi; phylum Ascomycota; class Pichiomycetes; order Pichiales; family Pichiaceae; genus Ambrosiozyma; species Ambrosiozyma ambrosiae. The sequence continues at coordinate 2,685 of PPHU02000025.1, read as the reverse complement.
CTCCTTCGGTAATATTTTAGCTAGACGTCCTACCATGTCCAAACCCGATAGCTGGAAATGAATTTATCATATTTTACACCTGTGCACCTAAAACTTTTTTTGCACAGCCATGATGTCATACTTGAGGTGTTTCTGCTGTTTTCTCTGAGTGATTTTGGCGTTTCTCTAGAATAGACCATGAACTACTTGTTTGCAGCTATTGGTCAAGCGAAACTGTCTCATGCCAATGCATCTTCAGCAATAAGTTCTCAAAAATGAATACTTAAAGCGAGGGAATCCTAGCCTTAATGAAGTCTTTGATCCATTAGTATCTTTTCCTTAATCATCAATAACTCCATTGAACGATTACTTCATCCAATTAACACTTTCACTACCTATACAATATATATAGCAAAAATGTCTTGTTCATGTGCTCCAAAGAGCTGTTCTTGTTCTCATTGTGGTTCTTCCAATGCTAAAACTTGTTCTTGCCCTGTTTCAGATTACGCTTGCGCTAACAATTGTGAATCTCAATGTGGATGTCCTAAAGCTGTGTGTGCTTGCGCTAAAGTGTGCTCTTGTGTTTCATCTTGTTCTTGTGATCATTGTGGATCTTCTCCTTCCTGTAACTGTTAATTATTTCTGAAATAGTTTTCTCAGGATCAATTTTTTTTTCTAATTTAAGTTTAAGTTCGGTATTATTTTTCCAACGATGGGTTGAGGATTTGCTTAATCAGCATGTTGTTAATTATTATAATTTATAGTTATGGTAATTTAATATATTTGGGTAACACCACAGTTCAACTGAGAAATACCTTGTAGAAATACCTTGTAGACTCTCCTTTAATGCTTCTGGAATACTTTTATTTCAGACATGCCATCACGCAATTTGTACATCGGATTTATGTATCTGTTCTTCTTTTTTTGACAAAGATAAAGAATCTCAGTACCTTATTTAATAAATATTTCAATAATCAAGTGGTTTTGGAGATCTACTCCACAATCATTCTTAATATCAGATCAAGCATTTATGTAGGTGAACTGTTAAATAATAAAGTTTTTGAAATTAATGTCATCTAAGTCAACTGTCCTTATATTCAAGTCTACTATATGATATTTTATCGTCATTAAGATTTCCAATAGGGTCCTTTGTATTAATCAAGCTTCTTAGTGATTGTTGACGTAACAAAAAACATGAGGCCTTTGTTTATTTATGGCTCGCGTGGCTTGTCGGCGCACTTTCCAGAATTCTTGAACTTTCCATCAGACATTTCAAACCTACTTTATGCCCGATTCAGATTTTAATATACATTTCTAAATTACTCTTTTTGAAATTTATAAATAAAATTGATTTTCTTAATTCCCAATTTAGATTGTAATAATGATAACAGGCTTGTAAAAGTTTCTATAACAAACTGCTACGACTTGTGATTGGTCATTCGTTACTTTTAAAACTCTTTTGTTTTATTATCACTTAAAGTCCGCTATCTTTCTAATTTCTGTTAACACAGTAGGATTGACTAAAGTTTCTTTTTGGGGCTTAAATGGGTGCATTTTTTGGTTTAAAGAACTTAACTTATACATATATATGTTTTTGCCTCGTTCTGTATGGCATGGTTCTCTCTTTGGTCATTCCTTGGGGGCATAATCTTAGTACAATGAACTTATGAGTTAACTACATCGTTGTTATATTTTTTATTTCAACTTTTGCTTTCTTGAATTGTAGTAATCAGTTTAATCTCACCTATGAGTACTCTGGAAACTGTGTTGATTATACATTTTTGGTAGTTTTAATTTCAGTTCATGATATCTATATGTGAGTTAGACTAATTGTAATGCGGCTCGTAGGCATTTTATTAAATCTATGTTCGAGCCCCATGTTCGTGATCAATTCATGCATAAATATGGAACAAAACCAAGATAAGATTTTATTTACAACTAGTTCCTTTGATTTCGTTTGAGCGAAATTTAAAGATCTGGAAAATTCTTATGATCACTTGCTTGCAAGAATATTTCAATCAATAGAATTAAGGCTGAATCGGTTAAACATCCGATAGTTACATAATACCGTTCTGCGCCCTGCTACCACAGATACGGTAAAGGCATGTTTATAAAAGTTGACTTATGATAGTAATTGACTGATTTGAGAGGTATATAAACAGGTGATAATTCTCTATTTTTGATTAATATTATTTTAGATTAATATTGATTTTGTTTTTCCTTTTTCTTTCCTCACCTTTTTTTGAATCATAGTTAAGTTTTAAGATAGCACACAAAATAATTACAGCTTTATGGCCGCTCAAGAAGATAATCCTTTCAAAACACATGTTTTACTAGCGCAAGAAACCGCCCTTTCATCCAGTTCTTCAGACTCGGGTAATTCTTCAGAATTTAAGTTTACTCCAGTAAATGATGAGGATTCAGCCTCTGTGTTAACTGGTTTTGATAGTGGGAATCCTTCTGCTTTAGTAATGATTCTAACCTTTTTAGCTTCAATTTCTGGGTTTATGTTTGGTTATGATACTGGTTATATATCTGCCGCATTAGTTGCAATTGGTGACGATTTTGGTAAAGATCTAACTTATGGTCAAGAGCAATTTATTACTGCTGCTACCTCTTTAGGTGCTTTAATTATGGCTATTTTAGCAGGTCCCTTTACAGATATCGTTGGTAGAAAACCTGTGTTGATGTTTTCTAATTTGTTAT